>ONZH01019618.1:0-498459 GCA_900303285.1 Rhinella marina | reverse complement strand
TCTACTATTCATTCTACAACCCTCTCTTTAAACATTTATCAGTATCTCACATTCTGGACAATGGTTTTGACTCCTTTGTTACGTCCCTTATTATGATTTCAGATATTTACCATTAGGATTACATATCCTCTTTTTACCTTGCAGGTCATGGTCCTGTTGTTGAAGGTGCAAGAGCCAAAATTCAGGAATATATTTTGCATAGACAGGCTCGAGAAACAGCAGATTCTTCAAGCTTTGCAAGAGAATTCTGGGAAATTTCTGACCGCCATGGAGCTTGTTAAAATTGTTTACAAGGTACATGAGCTCATGTCTGCTATATCCTGAAACTTCTCGGCTGCAAAACAGATACTGTAATAGTTCTGCCGGTGAATATTCTGGTTTGGTGTTAATGTAGGTTCTTGGCTTGCTTCTTTCACACAGTAATGGAGTCATTGGGGTAAAAGGTTATTCCAAAAATATAATCCACAGGATAGGTAATGAATGTATGTTCACTAGTTATCCCGCACTGGAACCCTCACCAATCGCCAGAATAGGGGTTTTAAGAACCCCCCCCCCCCACCTTTCCTTCTCACTGCACAAGCATAGTGCAGAGGAGTTTGATTTGAGTGGTGGTCACAGAGCTGCCCTGCTGCGCCTGTCAAGGTCTGTGGGTCTGATGGAGAAAGCCAGGTTTCCATCAGCCCCATAGACAGTGGCAATGTGGATAGGTGGGATAACCACGTTAAGATAGACACATACTTCAACTGATACAAGTAAAGACTCCAGCACTCAGACGCGGACTGGGAGCTTAAAGTGGCCCTGGAAAAAATACTAAAAGTGGTCCCGTTTTTGTAGTCTGGTCCAAATTAATGGAAGGCAGGGCCAACAATACCATATTGTGGAACAATATACCACACCAACAGAGCCAAATACAACAGTCCATCACAAAATACATCCCCAAAAACTTCCACTGGCCAGCCGTGGTGAGGGCTCAGGTGGCCCCCGAGGCATCGGCCCACTGGGAAATTGCCCTGTAAGGTCTATGGTCAATCCGGTCTTGCCACCACTCCACCAATTTGCAAGCCGTGTTTTACTGTTTATTGTGTGGACTCCCAGCACAAATACTTTTGTATTTTTTTTTATTTTTATTTTTGTCTAAAGGCCTTGATCAGAGTACTGGAGTGCCGCACCAGAGGGATAGTTATGCCGCCATTCCTTAGGGGCTGTGAGTCCACTTCCTACCAGCGCTGCAACCTAAGGCTGTTGACCTTCCTTCTTCCACACTGACTCAGTATCTCCTCTTATTCCTCTGGTGCGGCACTTCAGTACTCTGAAGACCTTTGGCCAAAAGCATTGAAAAATATTTCTGCTGTTAGTCCACACAATAAAGAGTAAAACACTGCTTGCAACTTGGTGGAGTGCAGGAGTCTTTATATCTGAGTTTAGCAACCACACCTAAAACGTGGCATGCCATCGGATCTGATTGAGACATTATCCAGGTCTTGGTTAGGACCTCCTTTGTCCTCAGAAGAGCATGAACCCTTTAAAGGGATTGTCAAGCCTCTTTTTGTAACAAACGGCCCATCCTCATGAAAGGTCATCACTAGCTGATCGACGGGGAGTCTGGTACCCCACACTCCCAGTGATCTGCTGTTTTGTGTAGCTCTTTTGCTGGAAATCTGCGCTGGAGATAGAGTACCATCGACATTTTAGTTGACAGTGCAGTGTTCTGCTCCCATTGACTTCACTTGTCCATTACAATGTTGACAGTGCTCTTTAGATCCAGCAATGGAGCTACAAAAAACAGCTGATCAGCCACTGATGGCTATCCTGAGGATAAACCCTCACTTAAAAAAGGGCATTTTAGAGCATGTATTAAATGGCTGCTAATAGGAAGATGCTGGATGTACCTGCACAGGAGTCTGTGAGCCAAAGCTCCGACTCCTCAATTTCCCCTAACTCTGACTCCAACTCCCGACTCCCTCATACATGGCGCATGTTTAAGTGATAACTTTAAACAAACTTTGCATAATCAAAAGTACAGATATGTCATGACAAAAAAAAGTTTGTAATATATGTTTTAGTAGATATCTTTACTCTGAACTTCCAGGATCCGGCTTTTCTCTGAGTACAGCTCACTGATGTATAAAAACTGTCTAGGTCTAAGACTTTCTTTGTTGCCCATAGCAACCAATCGGAGCTCCCTTTCATTTCTCCAGTGCAACTATATGAAATGAAAGGGGAGCTCTGGTTGGTTTCTATGGGCAACAAAAAAAACTTCTACACCTAGACAGTTTTCATACATAAGGCCCTAGGTGTTTTACATCAGAGGAAAAGCAAACTAAAACATAAAGCATACAGAGAGAACATGCACTGGACAATTGATTTATGAACAGTTTATTGAAAGTTTAGATATACTAAGAAGTACTTGCCTTAAAGGGGTTTTCTCAGCACATTGATTCACTGGCTGACAGGCAGTTTGCACTCACTCTGTCTCCTCAGGCTGTGGGGGGGGGTCTCCAGCGGTTATTAGCATACATTAGCTTACCCTGTCTGAGCAGGAGATTGTGATCTCTAACACAATTACAGGTAGTTCATGACTAAAGTAAAATCTACTAACCACTGTATTTATAAAATTTCTTCTTTTAACGTCCCTTTATGTTGAAAGCTAATCTTTGTAACTAGTGAGAAAACCTCTATAATCCTGTTTTCTCCAGCAGATCTGAGATGAGTGCAGCCATTCCTTCCCAGTACCTTTTTCCTCTGATCTGTAGCAGAGGAGCTTCACTTCCGAACATCTACATAAAGGGCAGCACACAGTCGTCTCAACTAAAAGCCTAGATCCTTAGATCAGGAATAGAACAGACATTTGTAGGACATTTCATCATTTTCCCAAATTCTTATGAAAATATATTCAGCACATACTACATTGAGCTAACTGTACCAATTTATTATATATTGTTGGAGTTGAAGTTGGTCCATTTTATACCGACTCCACCAAAATGGACACCGACTCCACATCCCTGCTGCACATCCACTGAAGCTTCCACTGATTCTCTAGGACAGGTATCAGCAACCTCGGCACTCCAGGTGTTCTGACACTGCAACTCCCAGAGTGCTCCATTCAGTTCTAAGGGAGTTGGAAGAACAGCTGAGCATGTTTGCTGGGAGTTGTAGTTTTACAGCAGCTGGAGTGCTGAAGGTTGCTGAAGTCTGAGCAGTTTGAAGGCTCCATGACACAAGCCCTGTTGGCCAAAACAGTGTTAATAGGATTATCATGCTCTCATTTTCATCTGTTCAAAAGTTTGAGGGCTGTTTTTTTTTTTTGGGTGCGTGTATTCCTCCCTGTATAATAGGACACTGTGCCCTGTGTCAGGTGCTGTAACTCTGTCCTTGTGCCTCTCCGGAACAGGCTTTCCCTATATGTGAATGGGCATATCCAGAATGTATAACACTCAGGTTCTTGGCAGAAAATGTAGTGTGATTTTACAGGAAAATGTGGTATCTCATTACAACCACTAGGGGGCCCAATTGGCAGTTGATTATAAAGAAATATGTAAAGATCAGTTAGAACTGCAGGCTGTACTGTCAAGATCAGGGATCAGCAACCTACGGCACTCCAGCCTGTTGTGAAACTACAATTCCCAGCATGCTCCATTCATGTCTATGTGAGAAGAAGAACAGAGCAAGTATGCATGCTGGTAGTTGTAGTTTCACAACTGCAGTGCCGGAGGTTGCCTACCCCTGGCCTAGATAATTGTTTAAAAAAAATCTGTTTGGTCCAAAATGTTATTTGTTCAAGTATTTTTAACTATTAAGATATTATCTGTGACATGCATGCAGCCTCTGTACAGACTGGATGTGACTTTGTTCTTTCACATAACATTTATATTTTTTTACTGTGTCTTAAAACATGTTTCATATTGATGATATTCCTACAGGATACACCGGAGCATTTACATGCGGTTGCAGAAGTCAACCTAACCCATCATCTACACAAACTGAAGAGGAAGGAAAAATAAGTAGGTTTTTGATTTTTTCATTTTATTTTTCTTTTATTTTTTTTTTAAAGTATATTGAAGCCTGGTCTCTGGATTTGACTACTTTAGGATAGCAGCTTATCCATTACCATTACAACAGCTTATCTTCTATCCTGTGTTCATGAGAACGAAGGCTTTTTTTCCTCCATTCAAATGGAGCAGCAGACACGCATGTGTATCCACCGCAGTTCAGGATTATGGGACTGCTGGAGGTAGCAGAGTTCAAGCCCTCTGTTATCTCCGGCAGCCCCATAGAGTTGAATGGAGCAGCAGCATGCATGCATATCCACAGCTTCATTGAAATTGGGGAATGATGCCCCCACCAATCACGAGAGAGTGGGCAGACACGTACACATGCTGCTGCTCTGTTGAATGCTATAGGGCTAACGGATTAGGTGAGTGCTTGAGCTCTGCTATGTTCAGCAGTCCCATAGAGCTGAACTGAGCAGTGGACACACATGCATGTCTGCTGCTTCATTTGAAAGGGGTAAAACTGCCCTCGTTCTCATAACTGGCAGGACTCCAGTGGTCGGACCCCCGCTGTTCAGACACTTATTCCCTATCCTATGGATAGGGGATAAGTTGCTATAATGGGACAACCCCTTTTGTTATTTTTAGACCATTTCAGTGTCGCGTTGCCTTTATGTTTGCAGTTGTCTCCTTGGAAAATGAATCTCAAAAGTTATAGGGGGGGAATTTATCTTGAGGGGAAAATTTGAAGTCAGTTTTGCTTTAGTCTGCGTTGGAGTACTTTATGCCACATTTATCAAATGTCCCATGTTACTTGATAAATTTGTCTTATCCTTAAACCTAAGGCCTCTTTCACACGGGCGAGATTTCCGCGCGGGTGCAATGCGTGATGCGAACGCATTGCACCCGCACTGAATCCTGACCCATTCATTTCAATGGGGCTTTTCACATGGGCGAATTTTTTCAAGCATCAGTTCGCCGTTGCGTGAAAATCGCAGCATGTTCTATATTCTGCGTTTTTCACGCAGCCCTGGCCCCATTGAAGTGAAAGGGGCTGCGTGAATAACGCATTGCATCCGCACGTAAGTACGGATGCAATGCGTGATTCACTGATGGTTGCTAAGAGATGTTGTTTGTAAACATTCAGTTTTTTTATCACGCACGTGAAAAAGATGCATTAAAACGCTTTGCACCCGCGGGACAAAACTGACTACGATTGCATGCGGATTTTCCGGAACGCATCTGGACTGAATCCGTGACGCCCGTGTGAAAGAGGCCTAACACTTTTGTCTAGAGAAGCTACTCCAGTTTTCCTACTCCACCCTCCTCCTGGAGTGAGATTGTGACTTCTTTGTGACTTTTTTAAAAAAAAGTCTCATAGATAAATCTGGAGTGAAGCTAATTATCATAGCTAACCGCATCCACTTTCCCACCCACATTACAATTTAGAGCAAAAAAAAAAAAAAATCACAAAACTACTTAAATTTTGCGCAAGCGAGTGCAAAAAGTCACAAAAGCCCTACTTTTACGACTTTTTGACTCCAGAATTCAGTGAAGGTATGAAGTGAATTGAAGGTATGATAATCAAGGCCATAGTTCTCTTGTGGACTGCAGCAGGTCTTCCCTGTATTTTGCTTCATTCATTTACTTTCTACCTTCTACCTGGAAACACTGCCCGTGTGTCGGCTGCATCTCCTGAACTCACTGCTTCATGATAGTTTATGAGGAAGTGAGTTCCCATCTGACAACTGGTCTATTCCACTAAACTTATACATAAACCATACTATTTTTTTCAAATGGCCAAAAACCTAAAATCTTGAGTCTCCTTCATTCCCTTTGCAAAACAGAGGCAACACACACTTGTTTGTTTGTGGCCACACTTGCATCTGTTTTTTTTAGCAATCTGAATTTCCTGTAGGAGATTGAATTATTTGTATATTCATTTCACTGCAGTACAAGAAGAGTCACCAAGTGTCAGATGGAAAAGTCACTTATAAGCAAACAGCAAAGTCTTGTTGAAGTCTACAGAAGTCATCACTGAAGAACATGCCTGAAATATCTTGTGGTCTTTCACTGAACTTTGTTAAAGAAGATATAATTTTAATTAGTTGTTTCAAATTGTCTGTGTTATTTTGATGACTAATTATATTTTCAATAAAATAACTAAATTCTAGGAAAATATTTGGGCTGTTTCTGCTGTAGTCACTCCTGGGAAACTCATCAGCCCCACAAAGATTCCCCTGGTGTTAACAGCTGATTGCTAAAAATGAGAGGAGAAGCTAGGATCTACCAAGGGCATATCCAGATGAGACAACCTCTAAAGATGTCCTTGAGTCGTCCTCAAGTTTTTAATCCTGCTAACCCACCATTGATTTGTTATATGCTTTTCTCATCTTATTATATGACTGACATTACAACTTTCACAGGTTTAGTCACTTGTATAAAGCGCTCCTCTTCAGGGCAGGAGTAACGCCCACATTTGCATTCTTGGCCGCCTCCCCCCCTCAGCATCGGCATGGCAGCTCTAGACACCACACCTCCAGCTGCCTGCCGCTCTCCTCCGAAGCGGGTGGTAGTGCACCTGCGCGAGAATTCAGAGGAGAGCGGCAGGCAGCTGGATGTGTGGTTTCTAGAGCTGCCGGGCCGATGCTGAGGGGGGGAGGCGGCCAAGAATGCAAATGTGGGCGTTATTCCTGCCCTGAAGAGGAGCGCTTTATACAAGTAAGAAGGCGGGCTGGGCACAGGAGGGGGGCGTTACTGGGCTCCGTTTATCGATAGTAACGCCCCTCTGGGCTCCTTCACTTAAAATTTGCATATTAGAAAAACGAGAATTAAAATAAAACCAAAAGTCCGAATTAAAAATAAAGACTACAGCTGGACACAAGGTACTTTATTGAACACAGCCATACTTTTAGGTTAATACACTCATATCATGTGACAGATTTCCTTTAAAGCGGTTATCCCATGATTAATGTAAAAAATAAAAATCAGACATATTGTGCTAGATGTTTCAGGCCCACAGCTCACAGGTTTTGCCCTTTCTGCTGCAGCTCTCTCCCGATCACAACTGGCGGATTGTTCTATATCACTGCCTATAACTTTGGTGTAGGAGAAGGTTCACAAATGCCCCACATAACCTGGCTTTTCAGAGGGAGAGCCCACATCTAGATAACTTTAAAGGATTTGTCCAAGATAAGTCATGAATATCTGATTGGTGGAGTCCGAATCCCGATCAGCTGTTTCGGCGAGGGCTGGGCCATCTTCCTAGGTCGGTGACATCACGTTCAAAGGGCACATGGCCTAGTGGAGCTCAAGCGAATGGGCCAGAGCTGCAATACCAAGCACATCTGCTAATAGTGTACTATGCTGTGCTTGATAAGCTGTGAGGAGGCCCCAGCACTCATCGAAGCACTGCGGCCTCTTCAAACAGCTGATCGTGGGAGGGCCGGGAGTCAGACTGATCCGATCTGACCTATCCTTAGGTCAGGCTATCAATATCAAAATCTTGGACAACCCGTTTGACGAGCAAAAGGCCTGGATCTTAATTTCATGTGTATGTGTGTGATTCTTTATCCATTACTGTGTGGCTCTCCGTGAACAATACAAGCTTTTCTCTCCATAGAAGAGAAATGAACAAAGAAGATATTTTCTAATGGCCTTCAAGAACATAGAGCTGAATATATGTGACCATCCTCATTCAGCTCAGTAGGAGGAGGTGCACATTACGATACAGACTGAACAGCAGGGGGAACCATTATGACAAAGTAAAAGGAATATCTTGCAGCTGGAGCATTTTTGTAATAGAAAGTAAATTACAAAAGTAATAAACCCGGAGTGTACACACCTCTCTCGGTGGTGATAAAATGCCTTCTTGGTAGTCCCACCCAACTTTCCAAACACAGCTTTGTAGCCAACTTGATAATTAACAATTCTAATCTTGGCATCATTTAAAAAAACTATTTCTCACATTTAGGGCTCATGCACACAAACCTTTTTTTTTTCTTCCGTTTCTGTTCCTTTTTTTTTTTTACAGGTCCGTATACTGAACCATTCATTTCAATGGGGCTTGAAAACATACAGAAATTGTGTGCATTCTGTGTCCGCATGTCCGTTCCGCAAAAGAATAGAACATTTATTAATTATTTTTTTTTGCAGATCCCTGTTTTACTGACTGCAAAATACATACGGTCGTGTGCATGTGCCCTTACTAAGGTGTGCACTAGTATTTTGGCACATGCATGCGCCAAGCGAGTGGACAATTACTGGGAAGGAACCGTTCCTTCCCGATAACTGCCTGCTGAATTAACATGTGCTGGTCACGTTCACTGTGTGGGGATGAGCGTTGTCTCCTGCGATCGCTCGTCCTCCTACAGATTATTTCTGAGCAGCTGAGGATGCTGTTCGAATAGCATTATTTGCTGCCCAGAAACCTGCCACCTTTACAGAGGCCTATTATCAGGAATGAGCATGCATAGTAATGTTTGTTCCTGAAAAATGGCCTAAAAATTGGGCCATGTAAACCTGCCCTAACATCACCAAAAAAGTAAAAACTTGATTTAAACAATAGGTTTTCTGATGATGCATTCTCTTTCATTTAACAAGAGATTTAGCTAAATGTCCACCCTCTCCAGGGATGCTCAACCTGCGGCCCTCCAGCTGTTGGAAAACTACAACTCCCAGCGTGCCCTAATAGCTGTACACTGTCCAGGCATGCTGGGAGTTGTAGCTGGGAGTATGCAACAGCTGACGGACCGCAGGTTGAGCATCCCTGCTCTACACTTTATAAGATAAGCCATCCCTCCCCTAGATGTGTTTATTTCTGTCCTGGGTATCTATAGACAGATAGTTTTGTTTTTTTTTTTTTCCTTCCTGTATAGCGCTCAGGGGCTCATGTCAGCAGCTGCTGAAGCAGTCCCCTGGGCTTTACAGAATAGTGCCTTGTGTATCTGGATCCATAACACGAATGGTTGGACAATAATGTCTCCGGAAGCCTGTCACTTCAAGTGGTGGAGCCAGCTGAAAAATGTGAATCCCGTGGCCCAGCCTCACTGGACCATGCTGACCACCGATGCATCCAGTCTCTAAATGGAGTGCTAGGCATGTGGAGTACGAAAGAGAAGCCGATCAGAGGAAAAACACCCAGGATCTGTCCTACACATTATCACAATAGGAGGCACTCAATCTCAACCCCTTCTCAGGGAGGTGGGAATGATCTTCTCATGGGCAGAAAAGAACCGTGCCCAACTCTTTGCAGTTCACATTCACAATTTTGTAGTACAGTCATGGCCAAAAGTTTTGAGAATGATACAAATATTAATTTTTACAAAGTCTACTGCTTCAGTTTTTATAATGGCAATTTGCATATACTCCAGAATGTTATAAAGAGTGATCAGCTTAACAGCAATTACTTGCAAAGTCAATATTTGCCTAGAAAATGAACTTTATCCCCCCAAAACACATTTCAACATCATTGCAGCCCTGCCTTAAAAGGACCAGCTAACATCGTTTCAGTGATTGCTCCATTAACACAGGTGTAGGTGTTGATGAGGACAGGGCTGCAGATCAATCTGTCATGATTGAAAAATGGCCTAACAGGGAAGAGTATCGCAGCTAGAAAGATTGCACCTCAGTCAACAATCTATCGCATCATCAAGAACTTCAAGGAGAGAGGTTCCATTGTTGCCAAAAAGGCTCCAGGGCGCCCAAGAAAGACCAGCAAGCGCCAGGACCGTCTCTTAAAAGTGTTTCAGCTGCGGGATCGGGCTACCAGCAGTGCAGAGCTTGCTCAGGAATGGCAGAAGGCAGGTGTGAGTGCATCTGCACGCACTGTGAGGCGGAGACTCTTGGAGCAAGGCCTGGTCTCAAGGAGGGCATCAAAGAAGCCACTTCTCTCCAGAAAAAACATCAGGGACAGACTGATATTCTGCAAAAGGTACAGGGAGTGGACTGCTGAGGACTGGGGTAAAGTCATTTTCTCTGATGAATCCCCTTTTCGATTGTTTGGGACATCTGGAAAACAGCTTATTCGGAGAAGACGAGGTGAGCGCTACCAACCAGTCTTGTCTCATGCCAACTGTAAAGCATCCTGAAACCATTCATGTATGGGGTTGCTTCTCAGCCAAGGGAATCGGCTCTCTCACAGTCTTGCCTAAAAACACAGCATGAATAAAGAATGGTACCAGAATGTCCTCCGAGAGCAACTTCTCCCAACCGTCCAAGAGCAGTTTGGCGATCAACAATGCCTTTTTCCAGCATGATGGAGCACCTTGCCATAAAGCAAAGGTGATAACTAAATGGCTCAGGGAACAAAACAGAGATTTGGGGTCCATGGCCTGGAAACTCCCCAGATCTTAATCCCATTGAGAACTTGTGGTCAATCATCAAGAGACGGGTGGACAAACAAAAACCTACAAATTCTGACAAAATGCAAGCATTGATTGTGCAAGAATGGACTGCTATCAGTCAGGATTTGGTCCAGAAGTTGATTGAGAGCATGCCAGGGAGAATTGCAGAGGTCCTGAAGAAGAAGGGTCAACACTGCAAATATTGACTTGCTGCATTAACTCATTCTAACTGTCAATATAAACTTTTGTTACTCATAATATGATTGCAATTATATTTCTGTATGTGATAAAAAACATCTGACAAACACACATGAAAACCAGAGGGCAGCAGATCATGTGAAAATATAATATTTGTGTCATTCTCAAAACTTTTGGCCATGACTGTAGAGTGGTTGAGTCGGAGGCATTCAAGTCCCAAGAGAATGTTTACTGAGTATGGAGATCTTCCATCAGATCACTCTGAGATGGGGAGTGGTAGAGATAGATCTCATGGCTACAAGGTAGAGAAATTCTACTCCTTGTATCAAGTGTACAATGCCTAGACAGTGGATGCTTGATCCATTACATGGAGGTTTGGGCAGGTCTACACATTCTCTACAATTTCCATGATACCCAAGGTATTGATGAAAATCAGGCATGACCAGGCTACAGGCAATAGCCATCATCCTGCTCCAGCCAAAGAGGTTGTTGTTTTCCTAACTCATTCAGAGGAATCAATGACAATATTGGAGGCTTCATCCAGTGCAGAACCAGGTATCTCAAGGTACTCCTCTCTTCCCAGTTCTGAAGAGGTTCAGCCTGACAGTCTGGAGGTTGACCAGCCCTTATAGCAATCTAGAGGGCTGTTTCTGTGTTGTTTCTTTTAATCCTGTCCAACCCTCTCCCGATATCCACTGTATTTTTTACAAGCAATAATTCATATATGTGCACCAGACTAGAAATATAAGGCCTGATTGATATGTACTGTATACCAGAATAAAAGGGGTGCTTGTACAAATGTATAAATCGCACATATAAAAGGCAAATACAATTATAGTGCTCAGCAAATAAAACTAAAATAAAAAGTTTATGTAGAAGCCATCAAAATTCACAAAAAAAGACGAGAAGTGGTCTTTTTACTGAGAAAGGATAAGAACTGGCTATCCAGGTGACGTGCCCTGCTATCCTTCTCGAGCTGCATTTTAGTTACCTGACTTGGTACATGTTAATTTAGACTGATACCATCTGTTGGAGGTTTCTCAAGACAACGTCTCTGAAAAGCTAGATTTGTCCTGCAAATAATCTCTAATGAGGGCTAAGGATCATGTATTTCAGGTCAAGTGAGTGCACAAAGTCCTCCTAACTCTTTCAGCTTATGAACAGGTTATCCAGTGCACAGTGCTTCGGATATAGAGCAGGAGCAGAGCTAGTGTTTCCATCTACTATAGGCTTGCTTGCAGTTCCAAAGATTCTGGTGTTGCATATATCACTTCAACAAGTAATACCTTTTCCAGTTTAGTGTAAAGCACCTGATAAGTGTCCTTTTATGATGGATCTGTTGTATCTTCTTGGAGCATGAGCCCCATGTGTTGTATGGCTGGGATTGATATAGACTGTATGTACTTGATATGAAAACAAGTCATATACTGTATATTTATTCAGGTATATTCATTCATACTGTATATTCATTCAGCAACTCATTTAGGCCCCATGCATACACCCATATTTTCAGTTCAGCATTTTTGCGGATCCATTCATTTCAAACACTAATTTCAATGGGGCCGCAAAAGATGCGGACAGCACACTTTGCTGTCTGCATCCGTTGTCTGTTCCGCTGGCCAGCAAAAAGGTAGAACATGTCCAATTCTTAGCCCTTTTGTGGACAAGGATAGGACATTTCTACAGGAGCGTAAAAAATGGCACAATGCACACAGCCAGGATCTGTATTTTGCAAATCTGAGTTTTGCTGAACGCAAAACACCTACATTCATGCACATGGGGCCTTAGGCTCAGTTCACAATGCACCTTAAGTTTAACATATATGTCAGAAAAAACTCCCGTTGTACATGTTAAACATATCTATGGGAATCCTTTCAACAAATGGAGGATAGGAGTGCCCTTTTGGCCTTTACAAGACACTACACGTTGGTATACTTTTTTTGCTGTTACATCCTTCGAAAAAAAAATTCAAAAATCTTGTACAGTATGAATTTTTTGTGTTTTTTAATGGTACCCTATAGGCAACATATGCCACTGTATACCTATACTGAACTGCCTGTTAATCAACTCTTATAATCTACTGACTGTCCTGATCTTTGATTTGTTTGAAGAATTACACGTACTCTGACTGCCTACGTACTCGTAATGCCTCAGCTGTCAGCTACACCGGGACTACTCCAAGATGTAGCGGCCTAATAGGTCCCCTGCAGCGAGGACCAGATCCCTGTATTTTATTTTATTATTTATTTTATGTATAGAGGTTAAAGGGTGAAAACCAGGGTACTGCCAGGGATAGCACCCTTTGTCCAAAATAAAACTGGTTAGTTGGTACAGTGGGTCCACACCCACCATCTGTTCCAATATGTCAGAAATTATCCCAACATATACCTCAGACAGGATGCCATATGCACTAAGACTTAGGGCTCATGTACATGACCATAGCCTGTTTTGTGCCAAACACAGATGCTGGTCATACTACTCCCTATAGAGCAAACCTCTTTGTCTGTAAAATGCACAAGAATAGGGCATGTTCCATTTTTTTGCGGGTACAACGGAATGGACATACAGATGTGGACATCAAACAGTGTGCTCTCTGCATCTTTTGTGGCCCCATTGAAGTGAATGTGGATCAGAGGCAGAAATAAATACATTATTGTGCATGAGCCCTTAGATTTTTAGGAGTTTTTGGTTCACATCAATTACCTTGTTTCAGGACACATTCTTAAAATCAGATGCACCTGGAGACTTTTTCTCACATATTCCTCACATGAGTGCACACTCCCTCACATGTAAAGCCATATTATGCCCTAATATCATTGCCTGATGGGGAGACTATGGGGAGTGTGATCTGGAAGAGGCTTGGATAGCACTTGATATCAAATTGTGGATTTTCCAGGAGATGGTTCCCAGGCCAATATACAATCAAGAAAAGACTCCTGTAGTATGCAATTAATTAGTTTTATTTCCAGTGAAATCCAGTTATAATAAATTCTGAACGTTTTCGGCCAAAGGGCCTTCATCAGAGATACTGATACAGAGATGTGGGGAGTGTGAGGCACATGGACTGCAATATAAGTTTATATTTGAAACCTAAATTGCAGTACATATGCACAAGGGAGTATTTATCATAGAAGCCACCTATTCACCCGCTATGGGGACACTGGAGAGAAAGCTTGGCTGCAGGGGCGTAACTACCATAGCGGCAGACCATGCGGCTGCTATGGGGCCCAGGGCAAGAGAGGGCCCAGTCTTAGTTGGGATTATCTCCTCTTCTACTGGAAGTGAAAACTTGGTCAGGACTCTACCCTCTAAAGGAAGAACTTTTATCAAATGAGGCAGTGGAAAAATTGCCCATGGGTCATTGAAAAGGGTTTAGGCAGAAATCCTTCTGTCCTGTGTGGGGGGCCTGGTTTGACCCTTGCTATGGGGCCCTTACTTCTCTATGTACGACACTGCTTGGCTGCATCCTTTATTTTAACAGATGGTAAAAACTTGAGCAGGAAACTAGTCTCCAAAGTTCTTACAGTGTTGGCAAACAAAGTTGTTGGGAGGTAACCCAAGGAACATGGTGCAAACAAGGAGCAAGTCCTCCTGCACCTAGTGTTTGCATTACCTAACACCAGAAGCACCATCTTTACTTTGGGGCCCTCCCCCTCTGTACACGCCTTTTGTCTTTGGCACTACAACCTGAGCAGTAAATGTCATGAAATCTCTTGGCTAAGCTCATACTAACCAGTAGAATAAATGTAATAATGCTGTCTATTTAGGCAGTGCAAATTTAGACTAGGCAGTCTAAAATGTATATCAAATTTATCACAGTGATTGATACTGGATGATAAATCTGGTGCATCATTAGGGTATGGCAACATGGTCAGGTTTCTGTATTCAGTTTCAGAAGCCAAAATCAGGAGTGGATCAATAAAAGAAGAGAAACTACAATGGACAGATATGACTTCTACTATTTTTTTAATTCACTCCTTGTTTTGGCTTCCAAAACTGCACCAGAAAACCTGACCGTGTGGCCATACCCTTAGACAGTCTTGTCTGAAGGTGAATTTAGACGAGCCGATGAGCAGCAGATTGTTAAGGAGGAATGGCTGCTTCTTAAGTGGAGGTGAAGTGCTCCATTTACATGCAGAGATCACCTCCACAGTATGAGGACGGGAGGTCACTATTGCTCGTTCATTATACATCAACATTGTTTCTGGCCAGCAGATCACTGTTTAGACATAACAATCTGCTGCCCAGAAACGATAGTTTCATCCAATGAACAAGCGTTTTGCTTATTCATCAGGTGATTGGCTGCACCTTTAGATAGGAAGATTCTCGGGCAGCAGTGTTCTTTCCCAATAATCTACCGGATTATTAACCCATCTAAATCAGCTGATCAACTGTTAGAAGAGGCCTTGAGCGTCAAAGCCTCTTCCTAGCCCATTTGACATCTCTGTACATCTGTCACATGGCCTAGTTGCAGCTCAGCCCCATTTAAAGAGGACCTGTCACATGCCTGTTTTAATAGCTTCATGCATTCCCCGTGTAATAACAATTTTGGAACATCTATTCTTATGACTCTATGTTGTGCCATTCCTTTATTATTTCTACTAGAAGTTATGAATGAATTGCTAGCAGTCTGCAGTAAGGGTACAGAGGGGAGGTAACCAGTTGGGGGGGTGTACCTGCACAAACTCAATCTATCCAATCAGTGCTGCCATTGTCAGACTGTGCAGGTACACCAACCCCCAACTGGTTACCTCCCCTCTGTACCCTTACTGAAGTCTAATAGCAATTCAATTATAACTTCTAGCAGGAATAATAAAGGAACGGCACAACATAGAGTTATAAGAATAGATGCTCCAGAATTGTTACATACCTCCCAACTTCAGAAATGGAGAAAGAGGGACAAATTGTGCGGCGCTCGAAGCCTGCCTCTGCAAATTTTTTTGGCACTAGGCCACACCTCTAACTCTGCCTAAAACATAACTATACACCTAATCCCACCCAGTCCCCTTACTGTCCCACATAGTAATTATTCCCCAGTTATGTGCCCCCAGTAATATTGCGCCCCCAGTAATATGCCCACATTGTGCCCCCCAGTAATATTGCGCCCCCCAGTAATGTGCCCAAATTGTGCTCCCCAGTAATGTTGTGCTCCAGTAATATGCCCACATTGTGCTCCCCAGTTTATGTTGTGCCCCCAGTAATATGCCTATATTGTGCTCCCCAGTAATGCTGTGGCTTCAGTAATATGCCCATACTGTGCTCCCCAGTAATGCTGTGCCCCCAGTAATATGCCCATATTGTGCTCCCCAGTAATGTTGTGCCTCCAGTAATATGCCCATACTGTGCCACTCACAGAAAATTGAAAAAAATAAAAACCATAATACTTACCTTCTTCCTAGCAGCATCACCAGCAGGACATCTTCTTCTCTAGTCTGGAGGGGGTGGAGCCAAGGCTGACTGATGGCCAGCACCCCACCCCCACCTAGACCGAAGGTGTGGAGAGTGGCAGGGAGGTATGTAGAGCCTGCAGGGGACACGGGAGGGATTATGGGTGAAGTAGTGAGCCGATGCCGGCTCTCTAATTCATCACCATACAGGCAACTGTCTCTGCATCCTATGGACGCAGAGACAGCTGCCAGAAAGCGGGACATACCTCCCCAGTAACGGGACAGCAGGACAGCCACTGCAATCTGGGATTGTCCCGCTGGATCCAAGATGGTTGGGAGGTATGTTGTTAGTATGTGGGGAATGCATGTAGGTCTTAAAATAGGCATGTCAGGAGTGGTGAAAGGTCCTCTTTAAGTCAATGGGGCTGAGCTGCAATAGTGAACACTGCTACTATACAATGTACTGTGCTGTGTTTGGAAAGCTGCTGGAAGCCTGCATTGCTCATCAGAGCTCCGGTGAGGACAGCCGCTCCCTGTAACATCTGATTGGCAGGGATGCCGGGACTTGAACCCCTGCTGATGAGATAATGCTGACCTATCCTGAGGAAAGGTCATCATAATCATTTCCCGGATAACCATTCTCCTGTTACATGGGAGACCCAGAAAGATAATTTCTTGCCTTTTCTTCCTCTTGATCTGTGGGCCATTTCTCTATGACATAGAAACCACACTTAGACCAGCATTTCTGTGTCCAGGTGGTTGGGGGCCTCACAGAATGATGTTGTGGGCCGTATGGACAGCATGTGGCCTCTGGACCTCAGGTTGTGTATTCCTGACATACAGGTGCATCTGTACCTAGGGCTGTTTCTGCAAGTCAAGGAAAATCGAGCATGTTGGAATTCAGCATGTGCATTGTTCAGGCTACTTTCACACTAGCGTTTTTAAATTCCGGTATTGAGTTCCGTTATAGGGGCTCAATACCGGAAAAAAACGCTTCAGTTTTGTCCCCATTCATTGTCAATGGGGACAAAACTGAACTGAAGACAACGGAATGCTCCTGAAAGCATTCCGTTCCGTCTTCAGACCGGAAAACAAACCGCAGCATGCTGCGGTTTGCTCTCCGGTCCAGGCATCCGCACCAAGACGGATCCGGAATGACCCCCAATGCAAGTCAATGGGGACGGATCCGTTTGGTGTGGACACACCAGTAATCCGGATCTGTCCTCCATTGATTTCCAATGGGGGGTCATTCCGGATCCGGCATACATACACACAGACATACATACAAACAAACATACAGACATACATACATACTCACATACTCCCGGGACGCCGGCAGCAGGTCTTCACGCGCCTCCTGCGCGCTGCGATGACGTTTCCCCACTGCGCCAGCAGAGGGCGCTGTGGGGAATCGTCATCACTGCGCGCAGGAGGCGCGTGAAGACGTTCTGCCGGCGTCCCGGGAGTATGTGAGTATGTATGTATGTCTGTATGTATGTCTGTATGTTTGTTTGTATGTATGTCTGTGTCTTGTTTTAATGTGTGTCATGTGTGGGGCCGGAGCGCTGCTCCGGCTCCACACATGTATAGCGTTAGCACGGATCCGTTGGCACCCTTTAGGTGCCGGATCCGTGCTAACGCTAGTGTGAAAGTAGCCTCATATGGGAGAAAAGCCACTACCAGAGGGTTGTGACATCGACTTGTTCTGCTCTCAGATATGAATTTGCATGTCTATAGTGGAGCCTGGAAAACAGCTGGCAGCCGGCAACCGTCTCATGTGTATGGCCAGCATTACTTCTTTTGCATCCTGAAGCCGCAATATTTCTGGTGCCGTCTTCTCATGTTTCCACGCATTTATCTGTGTGCTTTGTTCTTTTCCTTTAGTAAATAGCTGTAATCAGATCACCATGTTAAGTAATGTTAGCGAACAAATAATTTCAAAGGTGACACTTGGCTGCCTTTGAGAGTATTTTGGAGAACAGTAACATTTATCTGTACTGTAGGACTGTTATACTAAATAATGCAACACATACAATGCAAGTTCACGCTTATATTAAAGTTGGCCAAAATGAACATTTGAAAATCTAGCATGAACAATTGTTCATCAGGGCCGACAGCAACTTCTGTAAGGTTGGAAATTTTTAGCCTTTGTCGGACAGAATTAGATGTGTATGGCATGATCGGCAGAATTTATTCGATCATTTGTATTGTGCTCAATGACCAGAAAGTGTTTATTATACCTGCACTGTGGCATCGCTGTCTTTATCATACATGTGCTGTGACACCACTATGTCTATTATCCCTGTACTGTGACATCACTGTGTACATTATCCCTATACTGTGATGTCACTGTGGTTATTATCCCTGCACTGTGACATCACTGTGGTTATTATCCCTTCACTGTGACATCACTGTGTTTATTATCCCTGCACTGTGACATCACTGTGTTTATTATCCCTTCACTGTGACATCACTGTGTTTATTATCCCTTCACTGTGACATCACTGTGTTTATTATCCCTGCACTGTGACATCACTGTGTTTATTATCCCTGCACTGTGACATCACTGTGGTTATTATCCCTACACTGTGACATCACTGTGTTTATTATCCCTGTACTGTGACATCACTGTGGTTATTATCCCTTCACTGTGACATCACTGTGGTTATTATCCCTACACTGTGACATCACTGTGGTTATTATCCCTGTACTGTGACATCACTGTGTTTATTATCCCTGTACTGTGACATCACTGTGGTTATTATCCCTGTACTGTGACATCACTGTGTTTATTATCCCTGCACTGTGACATCACTGTGTTTATTATCCCTGCACCGTGACATCACTGTTTATTATCCCTGCATTGTGACATCACTGTGGTTATTATCCCTGCACTGTGACATCACTGTGGTTATTATCCCTGTATTGTGACATCACTGTGGTTATTATCCCTGCACCGTGACATCACTGTGTTTATTATCTCTGTACAGTGACATCACTGTGATTATTATCCCTGCATTGTGACATCACTGTGGTTATTATCCCTGCACCGTGACATCACTGTTTATTATCTCTGTACAGTGACATCACTGTGGTTATTATCCCTGTACTGTGACATCACTGTGTTTATTATCCCTGCACTGTGACATCACTGTGTTTATTATCCATGTATTGTGACATCACTGTGTTTATTATCCCTGCACTGTGACATCACTATGGTTATTATCCATGTACTGTGACATCACTGTAGTTATTATACCTGTACTCTGTGACATCACTGTGGTTATTATCCCTGCACTGTGACATCACTGTGTTTATTATCCATGTATTGTGACATCACTGTGTTTATTATCCCTGCACTGTGACATCACTATGGTTATTATCCATGTACTGTGACATCACTGTAGTTATTATACCTGTACTCTGTGACATCACTGTGGTTATTATCCATGTACTGTGACAGCTGTTTGTTACTCTGCACTTTAACATCACTGTCAAATCACTTCACATCAATTATTATCCATGTACTAACTTCACTCACTATTATTATTTCCCCTGTACTGTGTGATTGCTATATTTACTATCTCTTTATTGTAACTTAACTGTTCAGTGTCCTTTTTATAGCGACATGTGTATTTATTATACCTAGGATGGGTTATGATCATGTGAATTTGTTCTGTAACACAACTGTAAGAAATATTTTGGTATTGTGACATCACCGTGAAGTAGAAGCATCAGTCACAACTGGGAAATGATGCTTGAGGTGGCCTAGTGGTTTCTCTGCCATATAGGGGGGCACCAGTACTATACATTGTATGTAATGTTGGGGAGCCCTGCTACAGCTTTGCATTGAGTCCCAGTAACCTCAAGTTGCGCCTCTTTCAAGAAAAAAATACCTAACTTTTGGAAAAGCAAAGTGCAACGCCGAAGTGAAGGAGAAGAGGGGGCATCTAGAGCAGTCAGAAATTGGACAGATATGCAGGAAGGGTAGCAACGTACGAGATGCTAAAAAATTAGCCGAGGACCTCAGCTGTGCCAGCAGTTTAGCAGTGCGCATCCTTTGATGGAATTTATTGCTAGCCAAATATATAAAAATGTAAGAACAATACAAACATCATCTCTACAATGATTCAGAGACTAAAGTCATTGACACATGAATCCAAGGAGTGTTAGTTTTGGCAGGTTACTGGTGACCTTAATGTTTGGATGTGTTAAAGATTAACCAGTGTAATGAGTGTATGGAGTGTGAGTACAAGTGTAAATGCTACTAATCTTTTTTATAATCATCTTGCGTTATTCACTTCTATGACACAGGAATATAAATTTCCTGGAAATCAGCAGATTGAGCTGTCAGGGATACGTTTAAAACTACTTAGCTGCCAATGGTGTAATATGGTGTGTATGAGCCCCTGCGATGGTGTTAAAGGGGTGCTCCAAGTTAAATTTACTGATGAGCTATCCTATCGGTCATCAATATCAGATCTAAGTCTGGAGGTGGTGGCCTACATCCAAAAAAAATGTTGGCTACCTCCTCCGCCTACACCGCCACATCCGCCTCCTCCTCCACTCGGTCCTCCACCTCCTCGCTCAAGATTATTATGTCTTATATTGGCAGATTATAGAAGTATACCGGCCGAACCCAGCCATAGTTATACTCCAGCGCAGTTTGTGCGTTCTCTTTGCTCCTCCACTAACCAAACAAAAAATAAAAAATGTTAGAAAATGTTTTAAAAATTGAAAAAAAAAAATTGTTGGCTGCCTCCTCCGCCTCTTCCACCTATACCGCCAAGTGCGCCTCATCCACCTCCTGGCTCAAGATTATTATTTGTTATATTGGCAGAGTAGAAAAGTATATCGGCTGCACCCCAAAAGATGGCTATAGGTCACACACCGAATTAACAGACAAATCAAAAAATTAAAGAGATAAAACCCCACAAAAATAGTGTTGGCTTCCTCCTCTGCCTCTTCCACCTACACCGCCATATCTACAGCCAACTTAACTGCCTATTCCACTCAGACCTCTGTCTCCTGGTTCAAAATTATTATTTTTTATTTTTATGTATTTTATGTTATTTTAAGTCATTTCCCTATCCACATTTGTATGCAGGGCAATTGTACTGCTTTTACCCCCATTTTGCATTGTACTTATTTTGAGCTAAAATCATTTTTTCAATTGGATCCTTTTTTTGTACAGAGCTGACATGCTCTACTAGCTGCCTGTGGATTTTCTGTATTTTCCGTCATCTGGGGAGCAAACAGACTTGTTATCTCTGCTTACTGATAAGAATGGAGCTTAATAAGTGTTTATGACCTCTCAGTAGTTTAGATATAAGGGTTATTAGATGACTGCTACAAAGTGAAAGTACCAGTCACAGAGTTAGAAAAACAGTTAACCTTTTGCGACAGAACGGCTCAATATTTTTAATAAAGGCCAAATGAAAATATGATTTTTAGCCAAAAATGAGTAAAATGCAATCATAAACAAAAATTGCCTCCAAAGGTGTACATAGCCTTTAAATGCCAATGCGACTTTTTAAAGTTGCAGCCGACTTGTGGTCAGGGCCATCAGGCCCGGAACATTCATCATTATGTACACCAGAAACTGGCTTAAATAATGACTGACATCTGCAGCAGCTCCGAACTGTCGTAGATTTCAGACTGGTGCACGGACTGCCCTATCACGACAAGTGTAGCATGCGCCGGCTTGATAAATCAGGGCCTATGTGTCTTACCAGTGGGATTTCTTCACTGCATTTTTTTTCCTATAGAGGTGATGTCAATACACCTGAAAAGAACGTCAAGAGCTACAGCATGCTGCATTTTAGATTTTAGTTGTTTGAAGAGGAGGCGCATGCCGTGCCAGCGCTGCCTCCTCTTCACTATTTACATCCTAGCCATAACATGGATAGCGGTGAGCAGTGTAATTACACCTAACCGCACCATTCATTTCAATGGGAAGGATCGCTCCCATACAAATCTACCTACTCACCACTACCTCTGTTACCGCGTGCAGGTAAACAGTGAAGAGGAGGCAGTGCTGGTACGGCACGTGCCTCCTCTTCAAACAGCTGATTGGCAGGGGTGCCGGGTGTTGGACCCCCGCCGATCTGATATTGATGACCTATCCTGAGGATAGGTCATCAATAAATTTAACTTGGAGAACCCCTTTAAGGAGTCCATACACACAGGGGAAGGGGAAGCGGTTGATTTGGGGTCCAGACTTAGAAAGGGCCCATGGGGAGGAGGACTAAAAGATTTTGGGGCTCATGCACATGAATGTATTTTCTCTCCGTGTCTGTTCCATTTTTTGCGGACCGTATGAGGAACCATTCATTTCAATGGGTCCACATAAAAAAAAAAAAAAACGGAAGTTACTCCGTGTGCATTCCGTTTCCGTATGTCCATTCCACAAAAGGGTAGAAACTGTCCTATTATTGTCCGCATTACGGACAGGATAGGACTGTTTTATTAGGGGCCAGCTGTTCCGTTCCGCAAAATACAAAATGCACAGAGACATCATTCGTATTTTTTGTGGATCTGTTTTTTGCGGACTGCAAAATATATATACGGTTGTGTGCATAAGCCCTTATTGTCAGGGTTCCCGCAACAGTATTATAAAATAACATTATATACAGAGACACTCTAGGAAACGGATGGAGCGGCTGCCACACCTCGTCTGAGAGGGAGATCTTGACTTGCCACAGGAGTGGGGGTTGAATGAGTGGGGGTTGCCTGTCAATCGTCTGTGGAATTATTCATATGAACGATGCCACTAGCAACACAACAGGATGAACTGGTCAATTGGGGGGGGGGGGGGTGTTCAGTTAAAAAAGAAATCTGGAGCTTGCACATATTAGCCAAACTTTGGCCATATTTGGATGATTAGGACATTCACTTGTACTTTCAGCTCACAACAGCAACCTAACAGAGATACAGGAGACATTATGAACAGGCATACAGTTAGGTGCAGAAATATTTGGACAGTGACACAAGTTTTGGCATTTTAGCTGTTTACCAAAACATATTCAAGATACAGTTATATAATCTGTATAATATGGGCTTATTAGACTCTTAGCTTTAATTTGAGTGTATTCACATCCTAATTGGAGGAAGTGTTTAATATGTAGCTCCCTCTTTTTCAAGAGACCAAAGGTAATTGGACAATTATCTCAAAAGCTATTTAATGGGCTGTATGTGTTATTTCCTTGTTAATCCATCATCAATTAAGCAGGTAAAAGGTCTAGAGTTGATTCCAGGTGTAGCATTTGCATTTGGAAGCTGCTGCTGTGAACCCACAACATGTGGTCAATCCATCAGCAGTGGCCATGCTTGCATACTATTAGGAAAAAGCACCAGCCTATGTGAGCTCCCACAGTCCCAGCCACCAGGGAGGCCGCACTTTTTCCTATATTGTGCAAGCACGGTCACTGCTGATGAATTGCAGGGTGGTCGTAACCATGGAAACAAGCTGTGCATAATGTGATGGAAAAATGAGTCCAGCCAGCAAAGGAAGCAATATGGGCAATCACAATACATTAGTAAGAGACTTGTATTAACTTTCTCTACATGTTAAATGCCATTTGCTGAAGTGACACAACCCCATTATGGCAGAGAGACCCGCAAACAAACAACAACTGAAGACGGCTGCAGTAAAGGTCTGGCAAAGCATCACAAAGGAGGAAAACCAGTGTTTGGCTTGTTTCACGCAGTCAGTGTTTAAGCCAAATCCAGGAGTGGAACCTACAGAGAAAAGGTAGAATAAAAATATTTCTGCCTCTTCTGTGTTTTTGGACTGACTCCTGGTTTTGGCTTACAAATACTGACACAAAAATACTGACCAAATACTGACTGTGTGAAAGAGGCCTAAGGTGATATCTGTGGTTTCCAGACTTCAGGCAGTCATTGTCTGCAAAGGATTCTCTACAAAGTATTACAACTAAACATTTTATTACTTTTATAATTACTTTTTGAGCCCCTGAAATGAGGAGGCTTTGTAGCAAAATGGTTGCAAGTCCTAAACGTTTCACAGGATATTTTTGCCCAAACAAAAGTTAAACCTGAAAGTCTATACTGCATCTCAGTTGTTTCATTTCAAATCCTTTGTGGTAGCATGCAGAGCACAAATCATGAAGACTGTGTCACTGTCCAGATATTTCATAACTGTATGTATAGTTTTTCTTTTTAAATGCTGAAAAAAAAGAACTTTGGGAAAAAACTTTTTTCTTTGCATCGCATATTAAGACTTCCGTAACTTTTTTAATTTTATGTGTATGGAGCTATATGAGGGCTAATGTTTTTGCAGGGCGATCTGTTCTTTCCATTGATACCATTTTGGGGTGTGTATGACTTTTTGATCACTTTTTATTCAATTTTTTGTGGGAGGTGAAGCGGCTAAAAAATGGCAAATCAGCAATTGACTTTTTTTTTCCATGGTTGGTTTTTTATGTTTTTTTAATATTAGTAAAAACTTTTTTTCACACTTTTTAATCGTAACGTGAACCAGCAATCACTATGTTGCATCTGTCATAAACTCCATGGAATTAAAGTCTATGAGAATTTTACTGTGTTCCTATGGAGCATTGCCACAGGCCCCATAGGAACCTATGTGCAGCAGCCTCAGATCATTCAGGAGCACAGAGACTGCCACACACTACATCCAGCTCCCCTGATCCTAACTAGGGGGACCCGGTACACGGCCAGAAGAGCACGCTCCCAATTTTTTTAGATCGCAGATGCTGTGGTCAAATTTGATGATAGCATCTGAGGGGTTAAATGTCTGCAATCGACGTTCTCGTCGATTACATACATTAGCCCAGGGTGTCTGCTGTTTAAAACAGCCGGCAGTTGGCGGCTATGGTCTTGTGTGGACCATGGTCTCCTCAAAAAGACCCTTTTCAGCCCCCTGTACATAGTTATTTCGATCAGTTATTGTGAGCCAAAACCAGGTGCGGGTCAAAAGCACAGAATAGGTGCAAATCAAACCAATACATCTCTGAGGAGGCTTCACTACTGGTTTTGGTTCACAGTAACTGATGGAAATAACAAACCAAATAACTGAAGTGTGAACTCAGCTTAAGGTATCATGCAGCGGTCCACAAAAATTATGGATGATGTTCCTGTGCATTCCGTATTTTCCGGAACGGAACGGCTGGCCCTTAATAGAACAGTGCTATCCTTGTCCGTAATGCGTACAATAATATGATTATTAGGACTATTTTTTTGGCGGAACGGATATACGGAAACGGAATGCACACTGAGTAATTTCTGGGGTTTTTTTTGCGGACCCATTGAAATAAACGGTTTTGCATACGGTCTGCAAAAAAACGGAACGAACATTGAAAGAAAATACATTTGTGTGCATACCGCTGCAGGTCCAGCAACACTGCAAGGTCTGTAGAAAACATCATCAGGATTGAGCAACCCCTTTAATGCTGTTATTAGTACCATATGGCGGTATTATTGGGTACAGTATGGCAGTGTTTGGCCAGTGCAGTGGTATACTCGTAGATTCAAACTACACTCTGGCTCCTAGCCCCCCAGATCTTTGTGCAGACACCCTATATATAGTAAACTGGTGGGCTGGGACGTCTGACCACCGGTTCTGAGTCCTGACAGGGACCGTTGTACACTACACTGTATGAGACATCACCACTGTCCTACGTGTACTACTGACAGCCAATCACCGAACACCACATGCTTACTGGTGCACAGCAGGCCCTTCCCACTGACGTCACCATACGCCCCGCACGTATATTAAGGAAAGCGAAACGTCTCCTTACAGACTAGGACGTGACTCTCTGTTCCGCCATCTTTATTGATGGAAAATTGTTTGTAGCGACACGGGAAAGCACAATAAAGGCAGGGAATAGTGAAGTCCACGTAAAAAGACGCAATGGCTAGTTTGTTTGTTCAGAAGTAATGGTAAGGTTTCATAGCCGTAGCCTTTTGACCACCACCAACTTTATTAAACCCGGCTCTTATGGGGATTCTGCCCGGAAGAAAGATGGCGCGCTCTGCGCAACCGTCGCTTGTCACGTGATCCGTAACCGAAGCGGCTCCTCCCCGGAGTGCTGACGTGGTGTAAGCAGCGGTAGTGTATAGCGTCATCTCAGAGAGAGAGAGAGAGGAGGAGGCGGTGCACCTGGTGCGTTGCTGCCCCAGTTGTCCCTGGTGTGTGAGAGAGACGAGTGCCATCCGTCATCATGGGCATCCGCAAGAAGAGCAACAAGACCCCTCCGGTGCTGAGCCATGAATTCATCATCCAGAACCACGCGGACATCGTCTCCTGCCTGGCGATGCTCTTCTTACTTGGACTCATGTTCGAGGTGAGTGGGGCCTGAGAGGCGCAGACTGAGCTCTCAGCCGGTGCACTCACTGCCGGACGTTGCACCGGGGAGCTGCCTGTGGGACTAGAAGTTCCAGGATGCCTCGGAACTGGCCAAGTGCGCAGCATCTTCTGGTGTCCTGTCCTATACAGTGCACACGTATGCTGCTTGTGGTGTGTTGTAGTCACACGTGTTATACACTGCTTAGGTGTTACTGGTACTGTGGGGTGCTGGGAAACAGCCAATCACAGCCCAGGACTCCAGTTATTTGTTTATTTTTTATGAAAACATCACACTGGTTGCTATTGGCAACCTCTCATTCCCATTGTCCTGCTTGTCATACACGTCCCCTATGTGGATTGCTTGTGCCATGATCATAGTGTGCCAACAGCTCCTGACCAGGGCTGATGCTGCCAACCAGATGACAGAGTCCATTAGGGTTTGGTATATTGATATCGGATATATACAAATTAGGATGTGTATGTCATCACTATGAGGCGGATAGGAGAAGTGTTGGCTGGTGATCAGGTCCTGCAGTGGTATGGTACAGACCTAGGTTACAGTGACTCACCAAGAGGAAGTCTCAGGACTTGCTTCATATATGTAAATATCCTATAGATGTAAAGAAAAAGGCCAGCACCTCCAAACAGTATGGTGCACGCTACCGTGACTGACATGCAAAAGCTAACGCGTCCTGCTCCATGCGCAAACACTGGAAACATGATTTATATAACATTGCATTACTACTGTACTTATTACGGTATATATAAAAATGAGAAGCTCTTTACGCGTGCTTTTGGTCTAAATTGTGTCAGGCCCATCTACCGATGCCAAGGTGGCTTCTACAGATGGGACCTACACTATCAGACTTGCCTCTCCTGGGTCCAGGCCTACAAAATTCAGGGCAGTGCAGGATCCAGTTCTAGCTAAAAGCCTTGGACGGACAGCGATACATGGTCCTGTAGATGTAGTCTTCTGTGCCCTATGAGTTAAAAGGTTTTTAATGGACGCTTGCTGGATGCTTCCTGACCACAGGCTTTATGCTTACGTGGTGTACAGTGTTGCTTTTATGGCCCTGTAGTAAAGTCGACATGTCGGATCGCACTTCATAAACTTGGCTTTCCTGAGAACATGTTTCTTCTTGGTCCATATGTTTTATTATTGTACCTGAGCAGTTTTCCCTTTCAAGTACCATATTTTCTGACATCTGTGGTATTTTTATGTTGGGTGAAGGACAGGGGTGTCGGTGTTTTCATCGGTAGAGCTGGCCATACGTTTTATGTAGCCGTCAACACTTGTTTGGCTGTCTCTTCCAACATTCCCATAAACATGCATACTGATTTTGGTCTCGAAAGGGGCGGGGTGGAGAACCACTGGAAGACACCTGTACCTCCCCGAGGATAAAAGGAGCAGACATGTTGACATCCAACAGTACTGTCCTCTTCCTTGGACTCTCTCATACATATGAAAGGGCTGGTTCAACTTAAAGTGGGAGTCCAGATTTTTTTTTTTCCTTCTTTAAATCTGCCGCAACCTACGGGACCTGTGGAGAAATCCATACTCGCCTCGTCCCTGTCACTTGTGTCTTCACTGGACATTCGCTCCCCATCTGTCAGGATCACATGCATGGCTGCAGCCAATGACTGGCCTCAGTGGTGATATCAATCACTCAGATTTCACTCAGGAGTGCTGAAAAGTCAGGTGGAACCTGAAGGGTTGCTATGGACAATTAAGCCAGTTCTACTTTACACCAATGTTAATAAATCCCACCCCATGTTGTTTTCTCATCCGCACTGAGCTCCTGATCTTCTGGGCAGTGCCACATAACAATCTTCACTTGGTCACACATGCCGCCACATGTGGTAGTATCCATATTAATGCTCCTAGAACATGTAGGTGACCTTGATTAATGGGGTGTGGGTACCTCAGGTAAATGTGTTCTTAGGCTGGGTGCACGTACATGGGTTATGTCTGGCCTTATGTTTTATCCCGGACCTGGGCACAGCTGATGTATGTCTGCACTAGTGGGTACCAGTCTGGTGTCCATAGACTGAAAGTACGGGTGGTGCCGTGGAGGAATCCAGCATCAAAACCAATGTGTCTGATGTTATGAACGATGGGATCAGTTTTGGACTCCATTTCCCTCTGAAGAATCCGTTTCATGCTGGAGAGAAATATAAACTAAAGGGCAGTAAGACAACGGCAGAGAAACTTCTGCATGAGGTGAACTGAATATGAGACATTTCATAAATGAATGAATATATATACATTGAAACCTTTTGAGAGGACATCCCATATTGTATTGAAAATGGGCTGTAAGGGGGCAGATCCTCTCAAGGAGGTGACCAGTATAAACGGAGATGGGGGAATATCTGTCAGGGAAAAATCTGGTCTAGATGGAGTTGGTTTTCTATGGCTTATTTCACATGAGCGATACGGAAATAGGGTCCGTTCAGAGAAAAACTGATGGTTTTGCACACAAGTTTGATTAGTTTGCTTTCAGTGTTTCCATATTTCCGTGCGGATGCAATCAGTTTCGGTGCGTTTTTTCACATGCGTGAAAAAAAACTCATTGTATCTGGATGCCTTTGGTTTTTCAGACAAGCCCCATTCATGTCTACAGAGCCAGGGCTACATGAAAAATGCACGAAATATAAAACAAGCTGTGATTTTTTTTATTTTTTTTTTCCCCCTGAATGCAGAAATGATCATCACATGTATACAGACCCATTGAAGTGAATGCGGCAGGATTCAGTCTGGATGCTTTGTGTTCACACATCGCATCCGGACGGAAAACTCACTTCTGTGAAAGAGCCTTTATTAGTACCGTATATATTTTGCGGTCTGCAAGAAAACGGATGACATCCATGTTGCATTCCTTTTTTTGCGCATCCATTGTAACAGTGCCTGTCCTTGTCCGCAAAACGGATAAGAATAGGACATGTTCTATTTTTTTTTAAACGGAATGCACACTTCAGTTCTTGGTTTTTTTTTTTTTTGTGGACCCATTAAAATGAATGGTTCTGCAAACAGAGCTGTTAAAAAAAATAATTAAACGGAAAGGGAAAAAATATGTGTGAATGAGCTCATAAGATATATAGGTAATGATACAAGCAGGGTGTCTACTGGGAGTTGTATTTTCACAAGAACAGGTTGCAGATCACAAGTGCACAGTGATGAACACTTCCATATGGTAGAGAGGATAATGGCCGCGTTTACCTGCAATTATCGGATTCTTAAAGGGAAAAGAGTGTGCAGCGTCCATACAAGCCTGGACAGAAATGGCTGCTGGCTACAGGAGGGGAGCAGACCCACGCACACAGTTGTACACGTATGTTCAAAGTGGGCCAAAACTTCCCATATTGACTGAAAGGGTTAACTCCCACATAGGGATCTGCCAAACTGTCCCAGGACTTCAACGTGGGGGGTAAAGGGGATTTCAGCGTGCCTGATCCTGTTACCATAGTAGATAAGCTGCTGCCAGACAGCGCTCCCTGTCGGTATATAATGCGAATACTTGCGTATTTTTGTGCTGTAGGCAGCAGAACTAGTGATCCGCTGGGAGAGGCTGGCAGTGTAAATAGAGGCCCTTAAATTGGCATTTCCACTGCAGGATTCCAGAGAGCAGGCACCGATTATTGTATTTCTTTTATAAGGGAGCATTCACATGGAGGTTTTTACTAGCTCCAGATGTTAGCTGAAGATCTATAGGAAATATGAACCACAGGACGCTACTGGCACTTTATTCGTTAGACGGTGATTATTTTTCAATTTCTGAGTCCACTCTTGGTGTTTTTCAGGCATTTTGCCAACACCTTCTCTTTACAGGAAAAGAAACACCATTAAGAAAACACTAGTGTTAAAAAACACTGCAAAAAAGATAGCGCTAAGGCCAAGTTCACACTTAGGTTATTTGGTGACTTATTTCTATTAGTTTTTGGGAGCCAAAACCAGTAGTAAAGACGCAGGCACACAAACGTGTTTTTTTTGCGGACCGTATGCGGAACCATTAATTCCAATGGGTCCGCAAAAAAAAGGAAGTTACTCAGTGTGCATTCCGTTTCCATATGTCAGTGTTTCCATTCTGCAAAAAAACAGAACGTGTCCTATTATTGTCTGAATCACAGACAAGGAAAGGACTGTTCTATTAGGGGCCAGCTGTTCCGTTCTGCAAAATACGGAATGCATGCGGATGTCATCCGTATTTTTTTGCGGATTCTTTTTTGTAAACCGCAAAATACATACAGTCGTGTGCATGAGTTCCTAAGCTGACTCAGAGATCAGATAAAATGGAAAGCTTTCCTCTTGTTCCGTGTTTTTGACACGCACTTGGTTTTGGCTCCCAATAACTGATTGAAATAACTAAAGTGTGAACTCGCTCTTGGCCTTGGGCTACATTCACACAACCGTAAGTGTTTTGCGGTTCACAAATTGCAGATCCGCAAGACACGGATCTTGCTGGATAAAAAACCAAAACATGCCAGAGCCCACATCCACGCATGCCGTACCCATTGACTATAATGGGGTCCAACACCTGGTCACAGATGTGAAGGTAGACTACTTTTTTTTGGTGGCAATCTTCAGTACCCCCCCCCCCAAGCCGCCATATGTTAGCTATAAGTAAGCTACTTTTTTATTTTAGTCTTGGCATTTATAGGAAAAAAATACTTGAAAAAAAGCACCTTCAAAAAAAAAAAAGTATGAAAAACATACTTTGGGTCTAATTATCTGAGCGTAGTCTCATAGATTCTTATGATGCTGTTAGCTTTGGATTTTAGGACCCGTTTTCAGGCCAAGATTTTCTGCTGTAATACAGACATGTGCCTGCATTATGACCGTCTGAATGAGGTTCTAGGGAAGACTGGGTACACCTCGTCCATTTAATTCCCCCCCATGATAAGCTTGTCTAATACCAGTGTACATTTACCTCAGTCATGAGTAGTTGTCTGGAACGTTTTTAAAATAACGGATTGTTTATGACCTAGTTGTATCTCTGCATTTTCCTGTGACTATTGTTTTATGCGGCTGGATTGTTATTATGGCTGCACTTATAACACGTGCAGATAGTACATCATTAGCAGGATGATATTGTGCAGGGATAATACCGCACTGTTCCTTATAGCGTCTTGTACCTGGGGTCTGGGTGGCCTGCGTTCCTGGATATCCTCTCTGCTCCGGCGGCTGCAGCGTGCTCCTCTGGCTTTGTGCCTAGAACTACAAGGAGATGTTAACGTGGCAGCACGGTCCTGTCATGAAGAAGCTTATGGCGGTGAATGGTTGAGTATATGTAAAATGACCTCTCAGACTTCACACTGGTGCTGATTATATCTGGGCTTGTGGCAGCGGTCACTCATTTATCACTAATTTATTTTTTTTAACTCCGTTATGAAAAGCTAGTTTTAAGGGTGGATTCACATTTTTTTTCTACCAGATGTTGCGTGCTGGCCAATAGGAAATTATAAAATGCTCTAAAGATTTTTATTTTTTTTACCCCTTAAACTCACTTATCTACAGTCCCTTCATTCCTGTGCTGTTGCCGGTTTCCTGGCTTTTCTTCATGTCCCTTCAAGTGAACCGAAAGTGACTTGGTCCTGTGACTTGCAGCATCAGTATAGACTGACCAGGCCACTTCAGTGACAGCCGGGACCAAGGCAGCAAAACAGAAATGGTGGGATGGTGGACAGGTGAGTTGTTTTTTTTTTTTTTTTTTTTTTTTTTTGTGTTCACTTGGCCACAGGTTACCACCATTGGGGTTGTCAACTCCTTTAAATTACAGCATGCTAGGAGTGATATCCGCCCCCCCCACATAAACTTCTCTGTAGAGGAAAAAAAATGTTGATTGAGAAAAATGCAACCTGAAAAACAGTCACAATTCAAAAAAGAAAAAAAAAACCCAGCAAGAAACAGGTAAAGCAGAACTGGCTTAGTTGCCCATAGCAACCAATAAGATTCCACCTTTCATTTGTCAGAGCTCCTTTGGAAAATGAAAGGAGGAATCTGATTGGTTGCTATGGGAAACTAAGCCAGTCCTACTTTACACCAGTTCTGATAGACTATGACAGAGATTTATCAGTCCCCTCACAGTTTGTTAGGTGTCCGGGCACTTGGCGATTCTGTGTTGCACTTCTGGTGGTCTTCATGTGCTCGGCAGCAGTGTCTAGTGGACAATACCTCTGTAGTATGTCATACAGTGTACAGTGAGAGAATTTATTTTTCACAAATAATATGCGAGTAAAGATGGTGTGAGATAGATATACTCACACACACACACACATAAAATTGGAGGTTCTTTATGGGCCCATAGAATTATATACCTACCGCATTTAGGGGGCACATGACAAAGATCTAAAAATTGCGATGGACACAAAGCCTAAATCTTTTGTAGGAAAAAAAAGGGGATTTCAGTCTGCAAATCCCAGTGCGCAGGTGCACGTTGCTATGGCTAAATGCACAAGGAAAGGAAAATACATACAATGCAACGGCACACTGCCAACCAGATAAAGCACAAAATGCCATAGAGATATGAGGTATTCTGAAGCTAATGCTATGCTTGTTTAGTAAATTAGAGATTCTTGGCAAATATATTTTGTACTTAATTATCTGAGCCTGTATCCATATCCCTGAATTAGTGGAGGCCTTTGAAGCACCAGAAATGGCAAAAGGCAGAGTGGATCCAGCATGCATGTGGAACCAACACCCCCTGATTATACGGAAACCAAGGTTGGCACATAACAGGTAGGAAATAGTGTTAGGTTCCCGTCCTACAGAGATCACCTTGACGATTTGGTGGGCGGGCTCAGATAATTTTGTACAAAATATATTTGCCAAGAATCTCTAATTTACTAAACAAGCATAGCATTAGCTTCAGAATACCTCATATTACTATGGCATTTTGTGCTTTATCTGGTTGGCAGTGTGCCGTTGCATTGTATGTATTTTCCTAAATCTTTTGTATATCCAGTGCAGTGCCGCATGGCATGGCTGGTCCTGACAACATGGCATCCTTGTATCTGGTTTTGTGCTACAGTCCGTGGGGAGCCGTGTCAGGTGATGGATCTAGTTCTACTGGAGCTGATGACTTCAGATTCCCTACTTCTGTACTTTCTGTGATGTTGACTATGGAGATCTTCTGCCTGTATTCAAATGTCCTGTGGAATATGGTGTCACTACAGAAATAAAATTATTAATTGAAATGTTTTTATATTTTTCTCCTTTAGATTACTGCAAAGGCGGCGGTCATGTTTGTCACGCTGCAGTATAATGTCACCATTCCAGTGGAAGGTAAGTTGCGAAGAATTTTATCTGTGCCGGTTCTCAGACACTGAGATATTAGGTATTTTTAGTAATTTTGTTCTTGTTTTTTTTTACCATTCTAACAAACTTTTGAAATTCATTTATAGGGAATGTATCATCAAAAATAATCTATTGTTTAAATCAAGTTTTTATGTTAAACCTTTTTATTTTAGAATTTTTTGCTCTTTTTTTAGTTTTCCACCTCACTAACCATATTTAAAAATAATACTGAAATTATGCATTTCTCACACTGGCCAGTAATCCCTAAAATGTCAAGACTTCCCGTTGTTTGAGAGCAGCCCCATGGGCCACAGACACATTGGTCTGGAGGGGACCCCATTGACTAGGCATGTTCTGTGACCTGTGTAGAGGTCAGGAGGGAGTAGATGAGCTGTGAAATCATTGTGGATGGTGGACCCTGTCTTATCTATACACAGAGGTGATATCTGTCATTGTAATTCTGCAATGGTAATGGTAATACGATGGTTGCTGAAAAGTTACTTGTACAGAACAGGAGAACAGGTAGTGTCGGCATATTATTAGACCTAGTGGGCAGAGTAGATTTTAGAATTTTTTTTTTAGTATGAATAGTGACATGAACAACTAAAATAATAAAAAAAAATGTTAACCTACAAAAGTGATTTAAACAATAAGTCATTTTCTGAGGACACATTCCCTTTAACTAAAGCCCTGTCTGTCTTTAATCATATTGTGGACATTAAAAGCTTTCTTCCATACTGTGCATTAGTTTCTTTCAGTTTTAAGGAGATTTGCTTCTTGTCAGTCAGTGGAAACATTCTTGCTTATATGCAGAAATTGAAACTTGTCTTTGCCCCATTATTGCTAAGGTCTCAGAATTGACTACATTGGATCAAGTGTAGACTCTACACAACAGAACACACCTCCTTCCAGTCCGTTTGTCACAGTGTATCAGGATCAGGAGGAGCTGAGCAGATTGATATATAGTTTTATGGGGAAAGATTCAGTATAATCTGTAATTTATATATTTAGATTCCTGCACATTCTGGGCTTTGAAGTCCAGGAGGCGGTCCTATCAGTGATTGACAGGTATATTTATATACACCAGTGGTTCTCAACTCCAGTCCTCAGGACCCACCTGCCGGTCATGTTTTCAGGATTTCCTTAGTATAGAGCAGCTGATTTAATTAGCGTTCATCCATCAGGACTTACCACAGGTATTCATTCCGTGGGATATTCCCAAATCCTGACTGGCAGGTGGGTCTTGAGGACTGGAGTTGAGAACCACTGATATACACAGTCCTAGAGGGAAGCCTGTCAATCACTGATAGGACCGCCTCCTGGACTTCAAAGCCCAGAATGTGCAGGAATCTAAATATATAAATTACAGATTATACTGAATCTTTTCCCATAAAACTATATATGAATCTGCTCATCTCCTCCTGATCTATAACATGCTGCCTGTAGCTTACATTGCATTTTCATGGTGACAAGTTCCCTTTAACTTGCCAGTCACATTGCTTGAGAATGTTAAGGAAATTGGTTTAACCCAGTTGGTTGCTATTTGCAGCCACTTGAACCTGCAGCAAATTAAATATCTCATGAAACCGCTTATAACCTCTAAGACACAATGCAGCAGGGCTGGGCAATTAATCAAATTTCTGACAATTTATATATATATATATATATATATATATATATATATATATATATATATATATATATATAAATTATTTTTTTTTTTTTCTCCAGGAATGCTATATCAGTGCGGCCTGTGTGCTCTCTTCAGCCCCTTCCACTAACCTTGGTGCAAGTAGCAGGGAGTGAAGAGACCTGCACAGGCTGCGCAGATTCAGCACTGCAGATCACCTCTTCTCTTTGGGCGCATCACAGAGCTCCCTTTTACTGTCAGTGTGCAGGTCTCAATTCAAATGAAAGATGTAGCTGGGAATGTTGGGGAGGTGGTGGCTCCTGGGCTTGGTGATGTATGTTGAGTATAGCCATGCTGTATACTCCTGGTCTTGTATAACCATGGGACACAGAGCACATTACCTCAGGGTAATAGTCATTGGTGAGTGGATCAGGTGAGAGATGTCAGGAGCATCACCAGAGACATGGCTGTCAACCCTGACACTGGCAGAACCCACAGATCCAAACCTCCAACTGTCCAAGTCTGCCCTAGTTCTAATGTAGGGATCTATATTGCTGTATGTGCCTTGTTACATTCCGTATACATTCATAAAAAGAGAATTTGAGAAAAATCTGAAAATTGTACTGGAAATAATCAATCGAGTTACAGAAATAGCCAAGGTTACTGTGCTACATCTTTTAGTACATCAAGCTTGCTGTTTCTTTAATCCCAGCATCCTCTCTGATCATTCACCACCTGGATGCAATGACCAGATTCCTCCCCAATAAGCAGGGTGGGGATTGGTGGACTCCCTAGAGGTAGGACCTGCAACTATCAGACATTTAAGGAGTATCCCGTGTCTCAGATGGGAATAAACTTCTAAGTAGGGCTGGGCGATATGGGCCAAAAAAAAACCTCATATTTTTTTTAAAATTTTTTTTAATTTTGGACGATTCACGATTTAAATCTCGATTTTCTTATGTTATTAAAAATATAACAAAATAAATAAAAAAAACAAGACACAGTTGATTGCCACCAGGGAACGTGAAATTAACCCTTTTATTAACTTGCACAAGGTTAATTGGCTTCCTGTGAGAGTGGAAGGCGCTGTGGAATAGGCTGATGAGGGGGCTGGGAAGGAGCCGGTGTCGGGCGGAGCAGATGGGGAGCACCGCTCTCTGCTAACACGTGGCCACGTCTGGGACTGGAGGAGACGGGGACTAGCACAGGAACCGCACGACTGCACACATCCTCCCCCAGCTCACCTCGACCTGCTTCCTGGTGCCGTTGTCGGGGCTCAGTAGGTTCTGGAGAAGCAGGTAGAATTGCTGCTGCTCAGCCGCCATGTCCGGAGCTCCACACACGGAGCTAGAGAGTGAGGGAGCGACACTGAGCGTGGGCCGAAGAGCTGCCTGCTGGGGGGCTGGGCCACGGAGGAGGGACACTGGCCAGGCCAGTACAGTGTGGCGGGCGCCATTTTAGGAAAATCGAATTCACGATTTTCCTTAAAAATAAAATCGTTAGGCTTTGAATTGGCAAATTAATCGAATTAATTCGATTAATTGCCCAGCCCTACTTCTAAGCCCTCTTTCACATTATCAATTCCCCCTTCCCGTCCGGATGCGTTCCATATAGCGTACACTGGGGTCTGTGCACATGAGCGTCGTTTTTCAGGCATCATCTCTGCGTTCAGGAATAAAATCGCAGAATGTAGAACATGCTGCGTTTTTCATGCAGCTCTGTTTCTATAGAAGTGAATAGGGCCTATGTGAAAACGGAAGGCATCCAGATACAATGTGTTTTTCACTGATGTAGATTGTTGTTCTTCAATTTTCCTTCACGCGCGTGAAAAACGCATGCAATCTAGATACAAGGCGGATGGAAAAAAGCGCACCCACTGAACACAATTGCATAAAAAAATTGGCTGAACTTGCATTCAAAACCATCAGTTTTTTTTCCTGAACAGATCCTGTGTGCAACATATGAGTCAGACATCAGTACGATACAATTTTACTCTGTCCCAGTGCAGTGAAGGCTCTGTTTGGCGGTATTTTATGATAGCTCATTATTCACCTCTTTTTTTTTTTTTTTTCCCCGCACGTTACATTTATAATCAAATAGTATAGAGAAAAAAAGTACTAAAACACAAGCCCTAAAATAGAATCTGGATTCTAGCAGGGAGCTCTATTTCAGGACGCCGCCAGAGCGTACGTTGTGCAGCCCACCAGTATAACCAGTCACACACTGAGGTTAAGGCACTTTGCATGCGTTTGTCAGTTCTCTACGGTCATATAAATAGGGACAAAAGAATTTGGCAGCCTCGCTACTCCAGTGATACAGCTTTGGGTAGGGTTCAGTTCTTGAATGCCAGTCTTGAGGCCAGTGATGGGAGGGGAGTCTGGGGTACATGTGCCCCCCGCAGGATGTATGGGCACTGCCCCTTTTGGATATATGGGAAACATACAAAATTGAGTAGAGCCGTGGAGAGCGGAGATGAGCTGTTCATCCAAAATGCCTGCACTGCCCCATGCTAAGAAATGTCTATGCCCAGTGAACGTTTCCATTGAGTCCTATGTGTCGTGTGTATGTCATGGTTATAGCGGCCGGCTTATTCTTATCTTGCAGGTGTTCTCGCTGAACCAGTATCATTGTATCACTACGGCATCAAGGACGTGGCCACAGTGTTCTTCTACATGCTTGTGGCGATAATATTACACGCTGTCATACAAGAATATGTCTTAGATGTAAGTATCCATTTTATTTATTATATTTTGAGAAACATTTAAAACTTTTTCCTGTTGTAAAGCCTATGGGGAAAATGCCATACCAATCCCTGCAATTTTAGGGGGAAAAAAACGTGAAAATAAAAGCTGCAGAACGCAGTGTGTGAATCCAGGTGAAGATGAATGAGAAATCTAAATAGGTTTTCACAAAAATGACTTGTGGAGGAGATCCCTCCCTTCTCCTCCTGGCCTGCAATACTCCGCTAGGCTCCCTTGCAGTTTGGCGCTAATCACTGGCTGTGACGGTGACCGACTCTTCTTACGTCATGACAAATGGTCACATGACACGAAGGGATCTGGCCACGGCCACTGATTGGCTGCAGGCGGCGTCAAGCTGGGTATTTATAGTGAGGATGCCTAGCAAAACATCATAGACAAGGAGCGGGGAGCCAGCGCCAGAAAGGAGGCAAGCAAGTTTCCCTTTACAGGTCTTGACAAGTGGAGAGGTTTGCCAACACCCCCCCCCCCCATCCTTTTTCCCGCTCATTCTTGGACAACCTCTTTAAGGGCCCCTAGTCGCCTCCTCTCACATTCCCAACTTCCCAACCAGAGAGTTGCCTGTGTGTACGGTCAGCACATATCCTTTAGAAATGGATTGGGTTGTTGGAAACAGCCAAACACTCACATTTCATGGTATATCTTAAGTTGACAGTGAACAATGCAAAACTTTTTTTTTTTTTTCCAGAAAATTAACAGGCGCATGCATTTTTCCAAAACCAAGCACAGCAAGTTTAATGAATCTGGGCAGCTGAGTGCTTTTTACTTATTCTCTTGTGTCTGGGGGACAAGCATCATTGTCTCGGTAAGTTCACTTTGTATTAAGGGTTCTGGTTTTATTTTAAGATACTTTCCTCGTTTAGATTTCCAATGTCAGATAGTCCATATTTAACTCTTTTTAGTTGTAGGTTTATTTATAACCCTAAAATGACCAAATCATGATGGTTACAGTGTAAAAGGGGCATTTCAGTTTTTTCGAGTTGTCCACTACTAGCTATCCACTACCACCAATCCGAAAAACTGCCACCTCTCTGTCATAGTTTTATTCCGGCCATCTCTTGGCATGCTTTCCGTGCTGCGGCCGGACCTCCGGCCTGCCCCCATCATAGTGAATAGGTCCGGAGTGGAGTTTCGGCGGCACTCGTGCATTAGCGGCGGCACGGATCCGGCAGGCTGTTCACCTGCCGTATAAGTCTGCCGCTAGTGTAAAGCTAGCCTAAACTGACAGTTGATTAAAGGGATTCTCTGGGCCATTTCTCTTCATACAGCTGATTGGCAGGGGTGCTGAGTGTTGGATCCCTGCCAATTTGATATTTATGACCCATCCTGAGGACAGGTCATCAATATTAAAAGCCCGGAGAACTCCTTTAACCATCTATATAGGATTTTTATCTTTCTAGTCTGACTGCAAAGAAAGACAGTTGGTATTTAATTTCCAGTGATACAGTGCTGCCAAAATGACAAGGTAAAACGGCCAAAAATTCTGTGTATATGGAGGTAAAAAACAGCCCCTTTCTGTCAAAAGACATAAAAAAGAACAGTGTAGGCAGTACGTAAATGATGTAGCCTTTTACCCCTTTATTTGTATGCTGTATCTGTGAAGATACACAAGGCTGTCTTAGATAGCTGTCAGCAGAACACTTGTTCGAGCAACTGCTGTTCCTCAGCTTTCCTCCAAACGCCAAGCACATGAAGGTCAGACTATCCTGTAGAAATCAGAAAGTTCAGTCGATTTATATCTAGTGTGTACAGTCACCTTTATGTATTCTTTATATCTGGTGTGTCCGGTCACCTTTATGTATTCTTTATATCTGGTGTGTACAGTCACCTTTATGTATTCTTTATATCTGGTGTGTACGCTGACCTTTATGTATTCTTTATATCTGGTGTGTCCGGTCACCTTTATATATTCTTTATATCTGGTGTGTACGGTCACCTTTATATATTCTTTATATCTGGTGTGTACGCTGACCTTTATGTATTCTTTATATCTGGTGTGTACGCTGACCTTTATGTATTCTTTATATCTGGTGTGTCCGGTCACCTTTATGTATTCTTTATATCTGGTGTGTCCGGTCACCTTTATGTATTCTTTATATCTGGTGTGTACGCTGACCTTTATGTATTCTTTATATCTGGTGTGTACGCTGACGTTTATATATTCTTTATATCTGGTGTGTACAGTCACCTTTATGTATTCTTTATATCTGGTGTGTCCGGTCACCTTTATATATTCTTTATATCTGGTGTGTACGCTGACGTTTATGTATTCTTTATATCTGGTGTGTACAGTCACCTTTATGTATTCTTTATATCTGGTGTGTACGCTGACCTTTATGTATTCTTTATATCTGGTGTGTCCGGTCACCTTTATATATTCTTTATATCTGGTGTGTACGGTCACCTTTATATATTCTTTATATCTGGTGTGTACGCTGACCTTTATGTATTCTTTATATCTGGTGTGTACGCTGACCTTTATGTATTCTTTATATCTGGTGTGTCCGGTCACCTTTATGTATTCTTTATATCTGGTGTGTCCGGTCACCTTTATGTATTCTTTATATCTGGTGTGTACGCTGACCTTTATGTATTCTTTATATCTGGTGTGTACGCTGACGTTTATATATTCTTTATATCTGGTGTGTACAGTCACCTTTATGTATTCTTTATATCTGGTGTGTCCGGTCACCTTTATATATTCTTTATATCTGGTGTGTACGCTGACGTTTATGTATTCTTTATATCTGGTGTGTACGGTCACCTTTATGTATTCTTTATATCTGGTGTGTACGGTCACCTTTATGTATTCTTTATATCTGGTGTGTACGCTGACCTTTATGTATTCTTTATATCTGGTGTGTCCGGTCACCTTTATATATTCTTTATATCTGGTGTGTACGCTGACCTTTATGTATTCTTTATATCTGGTGTGTCCGGTCACCTTTATGTATTCTTTATATCTGGTGTGTCCGGTCACCTTTATATATTCTTTATATCTGGTGTGTACGCTGACGTTTATGTATTCTTTATATCTGGTGTGTACGCTGACCTTTATGTATTCTTTATATCTGGTGTGTCCGGTCACCTGTATGTATTCTTTATATCTGGTGTGTACGCTGACCTTTATGTATTCTTTATATCTGGTGTGTACGCTGACCTTTATGTATTCTTTATATCTGGTGTGTACGCTGACCTTTATGTATTCTTTATATCTGGTGTGTACGCTGACCTTTATGTATTCTTTATATCTGGTGTGTCCGGTCACCTTTATGTATTCTTTATATCTGGTGTGTCCGGTCACCTGTATGTATTCTTTATATCTGGTGTGTCCGGTCACCTGTATGTATTCTTTATATCTAGTGTGTCCGGTCACCTGTATGTATTCTTTATATCTAGTGTGGTATGGTCACTTTTATGTATTCTTTATATCTGGTGTGTCCGGTCACCTTTATGTATTCTTTGTATCTGGTGTGTACGGTCACCTGTATGTATTCTTTATATCTAGTGTGGTATGGTCACTTTTATGTATTCTTTATACCTAGTGTGTATGGTCACCTTTATGTATTCTTTATGCCTGGTGTGTGTAGTCACCTTTATGTATTCTTTATATCTAGTGTGTATGGTCACCTTTATGTATTCTTTATATCTAGTGTGTATGGTCACCTTTATGTATTCTTTATATCTGGTGTGTACGGTCACCTTTATGTATTCTTTATATCTGGTGTGGTATGGTCACTTTTATGTATTCTTTATACTTAGTGTTTGTGGTCACCTTTATGTATTCTTTATATCTGGTGTGTCCGGTCACCTTTATGTATTCTTTATATCTGGTGTGTCCGGTCACCTTTATGTATTCTTTATATCTGGTGTGTACGCTGACCTTTATGTATTCTTTATATCTGGTGTGTACGCTGACGTTTATATATTCTTTATATCTGGTGTGTACAGTCACCTTTATGTATTCTTTATATCTGGTGTGTCCGGTCACCTTTATATATTCTTTATATCTGGTGTGTACGCTGACGTTTATGTATTCTTTATATCTGGTGTGTACGGTCACCTTTATGTATTCTTTATATCTGGTGTGTACGGTCACCTTTATGTATTCTTTATATCTGGTGTGTACGGTCACCTTTATGTATTCTTTATATCTGGTGTGGTATGGTCACTTTTATGTATTCTTTATACTTAGTGTTTGTGGTCACCTTTATGTATTCTTTATATCTGGTGTGTCCGGTCACCTTTATGTATTCTTTATATCTGGTGTGTCCGGTCACCTGTATGTATTCTTTATATCTAGTGTGGTATGGTCACTTTTATGTATTCTTTATATCTGGTGTGTCCGGTCACCTTTATGTATTCTTTGTATCTGGTGTGTACGGTCACCTGTATGTATTCTTTATATCTAGTGTGGTATGGTCACTTTTATGTATTCTTTATACCTAGTGTGTACGGTCACCTTTATGTATTCTTTATGCCTGGTGTGTGTAGTCACCTTTATGTATTCTTTATATCTAGTGTGTACGGTCACCTTTATGTATTCTTTATATCTGGTGTGGTATGGTCACTTTTATGTATTCTTTATACTTAGTGTTTGTGGTCACCTTTATGTATTCTTTCTACCCTGTTACATGTCCTGATCTGCATGCAGTAGATATCATACACTTCGTACATGTTGTGGTTGATAGTGCCGCACTGAACTGCCTGCAGTGTTTGTGGTATTAGTGTTTCCATGGTAACCATCTCTGAACGGTAATGTTATTTTCAGCAAAATCACTACCTGCACAACCACTAATTAGAATGTTTGGGTACTGCTTTAATGGTTAAAGAATGCGACCTAATCCACCGAGGAGGGAAAATAAGCTTTGTCAGAGGTATATGGCTCATAGACGGCTGTTTTCATGTTCAGATTTTATTGAATTTTTTTTATTTTTCATTTGTGTAGGAGAACTACCTTTCGGATCCAACAAGTTTATGGAAAGGTTACCCCCATACTTACTTCCCGTAAGTACCAACTTTCATTAATGTCCTAGTGTTGTGTTTTTTTTTTTTTTTTTTTTTCCTTTAAAGAAGCACTCCCACAAAAATTTTTATAACTTTGCTTAGAAAGGTACATATTGTAAACTGTAGTGAAGGTAATCTTAGTGGTGACTGTATTTGTGAATTATAACCTCCATTCTGGTCCTCAGCTGTGTCATGTGACCAGCACTCTGATCTCCAACTGACACAGAACAGTTACTTCTCTATTCATTCCTATGAGACTAACATTGAGGCTCCCATAAGAATACAGAGAAACTGGCTTCCAGTCCACACATATATAGCTGCTTTACATCTGGAGGCAGAGCTTGTGAAGAACTCATTTGCATCCCTTTCTTCCCAGAGGTGCATGTATGGTCTATATAAGCCTCTTTACGCCGATTTTAAAGTGCTCTGCCCAGGGAGGAGATAGTACCCCACAATGTCCACTCATAAGGTGTTATGTTATTTGGAGGGTCAGAGTGCTGGTCATATGACACAGCTGAGGATCAGAAAGGAGGTTATAACTCACAAATACAGTCTTTGGTAAGAAAATGACCTTCACTACAGTTTACATCATGTACTTTTCTAACGGGCTCAGAAAATAAGTTTGTGGGAGTGCTTCTTTAATGCTTTTCACCTTTCTGCAGTCAACTTGTTTGAGCCCTGATGCGTTAGGATGGTAGGAGCAAAGTTCTGGCATCCAGAACGCTGAATACGCTTTCAGGAGCTTTTTAGTTTCTGCTGTAGGTGGCAGTAGGGAGCACGGGGAAATAAGTGGCTAATGCCTCTGTTGTACATGCCATGCAGGCAAACAGATATAGGCTAGGCTTTACACTGAGTACTGTACACTACAGGGTTACATCTGTAGCAATTCCTTAATAAACCTCTCAAAAGCTTTGATTGGGGGCAGCCTGATAATGGAGAGAAGCCCTGTGCCTTTCATCAGAATACAGTATTCTGGCTGTTGCAGGAGATGCTGGATCTCCTAAAATGGACTACATAGGGCTGAATACTAAATGCAATTTCCCAATCTCATAACTTTATTTCAGGAAATTATTGTACAGTATATGCATTTTCCAGCTGTTTACAGGAACCCTAAGCCTAGACATGAATGCTAAAAAACAAGATGTATACCCCTGCCTATTGTTTGTCTGCAGTATTTTCTGCATGTTGCTGAAACCAACTTGTAGACAAACGAGGACACAGGTTAAGATCTTGCTGATCAGTTTAATTTTAGATCTGAAGATGTGGCTTAGATGAGGGGCAGGACATAAAGGGTTTATCCCATGATTGATGTAAAAAATGAAAATCTAACATCATATAGTATATGACAATATCTTTTTAAAATTTGACTCAACATTTTAGTTACTCTTTAAATAAAAACATTCATTTTTTTTTTTTAAAGTATAATCAGGATAATACATAATGACAACCAGCAAAGTGTGCACAAACTTCATCGATTGCCTAATATCCGTACATCTGTGTTGCATTGTAATCTGATAAGTTGTTTGGAGATCCAATACCTTCATTAAAAAGAGTGATTTCATTTTTCTCCTCAGATTCCAATTGAAATTTTTCTACATTTCCCAATTGGCTTATTGGTTTCACGCCTTCCCGGAACTGTATTTCCAGAAAACCAAAAAGGTAAAGGTCTTAATGTCGCTGTGCACAATGATACTTGTATGTTCTGTATGCATATATAGGCTATTGGTCGTTTTGGTCTGTCGAGGTGGTAGGGCTTAATAAACGAGCGCTAATGCTCAGGGTTTCACCCTTCTCTTTCAGGAAGATATTCCTCGCCAGTTGGTTTACATCGGACTGTACCTCTTCCATATTATCGGTGCTTATGTTCTAAAGTAAGTTCTTTATGAGCCAGCCATGACCGCTATGCGGTTGAGAGGAATGACTCTGGGTATGGTCCTGTTTAGGCCCCCACTCAGTGACTTACAGATGATGTCTCCTCTGACTGGAGTCATTCATTCCTATTTTCTCAGTCTTGCACAGATCACACTGACATGGAGTTACCAACAATATTATTTATCTTGAAAAATTAAAATGTGGTGCTTGTCAAGTGCATTTGTGACCATGATATCGGTGCACTAATGGTCTTTTTCAATTCTATTACAGCCTAAATCATCTTGGTCTGGTTCTTCTGGTTCTCCATTACTTTGTTGAGTTTCTTTTCCACATTTCCCGTCTTTTTTACTTCAGTAATGAGAAATACCAGAAAGGGTAAGTCGCTCTTAGTGTTTGATCTGTACAGAAGTCCCTCTTACATCATTAGCCACCCGACTGTTCAGTAACTATAGTCTATGCAGGAAGTGATAAAGGGGTTTCATAATGTACCAATTCCCTAGCTTGTTCTATTGTCCAGTGTATCATATTTTAAGATGATGGGGGGCACTATATTACATGGAAATATATTGAGTAAGACTAAACCTGATTACTTTTTACAGATCCAATGAGACAGAGAGAAAAGTCAAACTCCTTTTTAATCTGATGATCTAGAGCAGTGGTCCCCAAACTTTTTTTGTGCCAGGGACCGGTTTCGCACAAAACAATTTTCCCGCTGAGCGGTGAGGATTGGGGATAAATCACGAACATAAAACAAAGTAATAAATAATCTTGTTTGGGCCCCCACTTAGTGATTTACAAATTACATCTCTGACTGGAGGCAGTCTTTCCTGTTTTCTCAGTCTTGCACAGATCACTCTCAGCCCACAACTTCTTTCTGCACAACTGAACACACCTATTTAGTATTAATGCCTGCTTTTATACCCCTACTTTACTAATCATCCTGATTAATGGCCCCAGTAGATATAATGTCCTTGTCCAGTGGCGGCGTCTTTACATATAATGTGCCTCCAGTAGTGCCCTCTTAAACACATAATGCCCCCTCCCCCAGTAGTGCCTTTTTACATATTGTGCCCCCGTTAAATTATACATCCAACCCCTCTTTTTTAGTGCCCCCAGTAGTGTTCACAACTGAAAAAAATTAAAAAACAGAACAAAAAATAATCACGTCTGCTCTCTGTGATGCAAGCCTCTTCCTGCCTGCCGTCCCTGCTCCCTACGCTATGGTACAGGCAGTTGTAAACATACTGGTTCTGGTCCAGTACAGAAGGAAAGGCGTTGTAAATTGTTAAACCAAAAAAATAGGTTTGGTTAAAGAGTGCATAGGGAAAAAAAAAACTAAACCGCAGATCCATGGGGAGTAGAGGACCAGAGATGTCTATGCACTGGTAGGTTGTCTAAGATCTTACATTGTCTTCATTATAAATTCATACATCAAAAGCTGCTGTATCCTTTGATGCTCAATCGAGATTTTATGAAAGTGCACTGGAGAAAATATCCCATCTGCAGTGTTAGCCATGTCTGCTCACCTTTTTCTTGCGCTCACATCAATGAGGAGTTCCCTTGTGCCCTGCACCCATACCCATGTCATTTGACTAAACGCTATTAATCTGTTCTTGACAGGTTTACCATATGGGCTGTCCTGTTCGTCTTGGGCCGCCTCCTCACTCTCATCCTCTCAGTTCTCACTGTAGGATTTGGACTTACCCGTGCAGAGAATCAGGTTTTGGACATAAGTACTGGAAATTTCAACATTCTGGCTATAAGGTACATCTATGTGCAAGGATCAGCCTCTTAACCAAGTGTTATAATATGCTAGGCGAGGAGACCACATGTTGACCAGTCAGGTCAAAATGCCCCCTGATGTGACTGTTTTCAGCTTTTTCTCGTACATTTTACATATTTAAAAGGATATTCCAATATGAGACGGATGACCTGTTGGTAAGATGTGCCATCAGTTTCAGAATGGTGCGGGTCCCACCTTTGGGATCCCTTCTTATCTCCAGAATGGGGTCCCGCTTTGGTAGTTCTGAAAATAGCCAATTGCTGACTCAGGTATTTCTTTCAGTCACATAGTGGTTAATGGAGTGCACAATGTGCACACTTAGGGGACCTCATTCGGAAGATCTATCTGATATTGATGTCATGTTGCAGACGGGAATAACCCTTTAAAGCAACTCTGTCACCAGGATCAACCCTATTAAACCAGACATACTGCCTATTAGGGCTCATCATTCTAATTAAAACAATACCTTTCTTTTGTCTGTATGCAGAGAAATCTGCATTTATAATTATATGCCAACGAGAAGTTTGAGCACCAGGAGGCGAGGCTGAATTCTTTGAGCACTGCTTTGTAATACCGCCTGTGCTCTGCACACTGCCCCCTCCTCTTGATTGATAGGGCTAGACATGCTGAGGGCAGAGCTGTGTCCTAGCATCTACATATCATATACTCTATGTACTGTAGCTTCACCGCATTGAGATCTGCTCAGAAAGCTAATATACATATCCCTGCTTAACTTATAAGTACAATATATGATTTATAAAGATTTCGGTAATATGTGTTAGCTTCTAAGCATAGAAAAAACACATCTTTATGTGGTAATGATGTAGCTTGGAGGTAAGTGTTTGGTTTTGCCTGTAGAGATCCCAGGTTTGAATCCTTACATAAACTTTTTTTTTTTTTTTTTTTTCTCTCATTTAACCTATAATAAAAGGTTATAATACAATAAATAATATCATATAATAACAATAAAAGGCCTTACTATATTGAGAAGTGTTTTTTGTTTAGAAACCTAAAAATGGGTTATTCACAGGCACAATATATTATAAATAAGCTAGCAATATTTATTAGCTTTTTCATCATAAAAACATTATTCTAAATATGATCAGGATGAATACTTTTATTATGGGTTAAATATGAAAGAAAAAAAAATTTAAGAAAAAAAACCTTGAAGTTTCCACCAGAATTCAAACCTGCGATCTCTACATGCAAAACCAAGCACTTATTACCAAGCTATAGTATTACCACATACAGATGGATGTTTTTTTTATGCTTACAACAAATATGACTGATGTCTTTATATTCATATATTGTCCTTGTGAATAAAGCAGTAATATGTATATTAGCTTTCTCAGTGTGGTGTAGCTATAGTACATAGAGTATATGATATGTACATGCTAGGACACAGGGCTAGACATCACTATGATGAGAGTAGAGCTGTCAAACGAGGGAAGGGGGGAGTGCACAGAGCCCAGGGGGTGTTACAAGGCAGTTCTCAAAGGATTCCGCCCTGCCTCCTGGTGCTCAAATGTCTCATTTGCATATGAATATTAACACAGATTACTCTGCAGCTGTTTAGCAGACAGACAAAAAAAGGTATTGTTTTAATCAGATGAGCCTTACCATGTCCCCCTTATAGTTTTGCAGCCTTTAGTGGCCCCCCTCAGTTATGCCCCCTAAGATGTCCCCCTTTCAGTGTTGTGCGGATGCAGATACAGTTGAGACACATGCAGGTGTCCGGACAGCTAGCAACTGCAGTCCTCCAGTTGAGTACCCCTGATTTACAGGAATATTTTCAGTGTACCCATTGGTGTACCAGTGGTGTTAAATAATTTTTTAGTAGCATAAAAACTTGTTATCTGATTTTTAAGTGAGCTGAACTTCTTCAGAGTGTGAGCTATAATTATACTACTTATGCTGTCTCCTTTTTTTCTGCTTTCAGAATCAGTGTGTTGGCATCTATTTGCATAACTCAGGCATTTATGATGTGGAAGTTCATTAATTTCCAGCTGAGACGATGGAGAGAACATTCATCTCCTCAGCCTTCTCAAAGGAGAAGACCTGTTGCTTCAAAAGGCAAATCATCTCGGAAGGAAAAAGGTGAGCACTGCAGCATGTTATAGATTCTTTTATGACCATGGGTTCAAGTTTGTCTTCCACAGCCCTTCTGGTCTTGACTTGGAGGCTAATTTCACAGGACCGTGTTTGGTCTGAGAAATGAGCTTCATAAGGAGAGGCACATTTCCTGGACTGAACACTGCTCCTCTGACCTGAATTCACAGCATCATAATGATTTATGATACTGTGAGTTCTTGGCTGACTGTGGGTCTGCTGTACTGTTTTCATTGGATTATGTGAGTACAGTACAGCAGACGTGGTCAGTTGCTCTTGTAAAATTAGCTTAATGGAGAGCTTTAAGAATAGTCCATATACTGCTGTCTGTCTATTTGGGAGACCCTCTAACTTTCTCTTTTTGTCTCTGTGACGCGGTGGTAAGGACAGGTCTCAGGATAGTGTCAGATACTAGATTCCCCTTTTTTTTTGTTGTGTGTAGTGCAGAGAGTGAGGGGCAGTTCATGAAACCATCCCCTGGAGCCTGCCTTGTGTTGGGGAGACCAAGTTAGAGGTCAGTGAGTTTAGGGGTAGTGCAAAGAGCCTGGAAAAAACTTTGATTTGGGTTTTCCTCCTTAAATGTTTCTATAATATATTATTTTTGTAGGGAACATTTATCATTTGCTTTTCAGTTTAGTGTAGAGTAGATTGGTGCAGATTATTTTTGCTAGGAGGGCAATTCTCTTTAAATGGGGTTGTCCAGGTCTTTCTACTTTTAAATTTCAACCCAAACCTGCTGTATTCTCTGAGGATGGGGGGAGGGGGGAGACATACTCAGCTGCTGAGATCTTAAGCATGGTTCTCACCATAAAAATCTTCCTTTATTTAATCCAGCGTGCACATACAGCATGGACGGGAGGGTAATTAAGTAGAACAGTCGGCCTACAGCCTGACGAGAAATGGCCGTAGGCCGACATCTCTCCTGCATTACCCTCCCGTGCATGCTGTATGTGCATGCTGGAGAAGATAAAGGAAGATTTTTATGCTGAGCTCAATGCTTTGGATGTCTTTTGTTCTGGACATATTGGATTAATCCTGCTGCTTTGAGCACCACCATATTATTGCGGCACAGATCGCTAGTGTTTTTTTTTTTTTCCGACCATGTGTTTGCTCTTTCGTTTCATGATACTCGGCTGCTCTTTGGTGCTCCATTCTGTCTCTCTTCACTGGTCTTCTGGTCCCTATCTTGTAAACTTCCGGATGGATGGATGGGGTCAATGATTGGCCTCAGCAGGAACGTACCCCCAAGCAGCAGTGACATGTCACCACTCGGGCCAGTAATTGGCTGCAGCGGCTTATGTGACCACATCCATTTGGAAGATTACAGGATAGGACCAGAAGACAAGTAAAGGGATTAAAAAAAAAATACTAAAGAAAAAAAATCTAGACAACCCCTTTAAGGGGTTTTCTATTCAAGCACTTAAAGGGTTTCTCTGTGACCATGCCCATGCTGCACCGGATGCCCACATTGCAGAGACCTTAACATAGAGCTACTGGAGGCAGCTTGAAGGACGCGGTGGGGAGCAGATCTGACCACAGGTACCCCCAATAATTAACCCTGAATACCTTGTGTGAAAAAAGCAGTGGTACACGTGTGTGACCATTGCTTTAGTCACTTTAGTGGGACTGCAGAGCACAATGCTTGGCTCTATCTCAGTCCCATAGAAATGAATGGACATGCTGGTCATGCATCTGTACCACTACTTCATTTACACTGGGGACCTCCTCATGATCACTGGGGGTACCTGTTGTTGAACGCCCAGAAATCACACTAACCCATCCTGTGTATACTTGATAAATGTTCATGGGTCAGCCTCTTTAAAGGGCATTTCCCACCGTAAAAATTATCCGACTGCTGACTTCCGGTTCCGGCGCTGGGATGCACGCCACGGAGTAACTGAGCTCCGTTCCCTAAACTCCCTGAACTTAGCCTAGCTCCGTCATAGCTGTTACAAAAGGGAGGTTGGTGCTTAGTAATAACCTCCCTGACATCCTGTCCATTCCGGTACATGGACCGGTACCTTCTGAGGAGCGGACGGCAGTCAATTCGACACGGCAAAGGTGCGCCTATAGACAACATGCTCAGCAAGATGGCGGATTCCCGCCCAGTGTCCCCGATGGCAGAGAAGGAGCAGCCTTCGGATCTCCCGTTACAGACAGATGATCTGGTGGGTCCTAAACATATTGACTATAAGACCCTGGCAATAGAAGTGGCGAAATACCTAGCTCCGGACATTAGGGAGACGCTATCTAAAACGCTCTCTGCCTCGCTGCAACAACTCTATGACGCTGTGGCGCAGCATGACTCTAGGTTAGATGAGCTGGAGCATAGGGTGACCCAAGTAGAGGAAGATGCAGCTAAGGCCAATCACTGGGCTCAAGATCTGTTTCGACAGAACATTATCCTGAAGGACCAGCTAGAGGACCTAGAGAACCGCTCTAGGAGGAACAATTTGAGACTCTTGGGCCTGCCAGAATCTATTAGGCCTCAGGCCTTGAAAGATATATGCGAGAAAGAGCTTCCTGAGGCTTTGGGCCTAGCTGGTATACATAAAGTCGAGAGGGCGCACCGTATTGGTCCCCCCTTGAATGTCAAGTCACAGCAAGATGGAGTGCACCCAGGCCTGCTACCCCGACCGCGTCAGGTTATAATGAGATACCTGGACTTTTGTGATAAAGAAGCTATATTGCGGGCATTCCGGATGAGGAAGACGCCGTTACAGCTGAGAGGACATAAACTCTTACTGTTTGCTGACTACTCAGCCGCAGTTGCCAAAAAAAGGAGGGAATTTAGTAAGGTCTGCACGTTACTATATCAAAAGCAAATCAGGTTCCAGTTACAGTATCCAGCTACCCTTCGTGTGACACACAAAGACTGCTCTGTTACTACTTACCATGACCCGAGAACAGCGGAGGAGTGTCTAGAGGCGGTAGAGGGGAGACCTAATCGGCAAGGAATGGAAAAGGATCACTCGGATCCAGATCGTCATACCAGATCCTTAAGAGATAAAGACTGGGATGCTGAATCGGCAGCAGACAACAATGATAGGATGCTGTGGGAGACATTGTCGAGAAGACATCGTTCACCCCGGCAGGGGAGGACCACGGATGTGCCTCGCTGACTTTTTTTCATCATATATCCTTCTAATATAGGACATATATGTCCAGTCAGTCATACTGTTGGTTACTTATGTTCATTTCGTATTCAGGTTAATGTCATACTCAGGGGAGAGGGTCATTCTGTTATATGACACTGCCCCGTAATGAACCTGTTCAATGTCGGGAGTTACTGAGGGGTAAAGCTCCTTAGCTTTCGCACCGTTCTAAGATAGGTGAGGGAGGGGGGTCTGTAGCCCAGAAAAAAGGAAGTTGATGGCTTTTTTTGTGCAATTGTTTATTTTGTTGGGCTTGGGGAGGGGGGGGGGATGGGATTGGTTAGTACTTATTCACAGCATCTGTGGGGTCCTCAGAATCTTGTATGTCAGGGAGTCCTTTACTGGTTGAATCAACTTTTCTCTCCTTACTTTAAACATGAAAGTATTATCCTGGAATGTTAAGGGGCTGAGATCCCCGCATAAAAGATGGTTGATACTGAGATACCTCAAAAAACTGGACACGGATATAGCTTTGTTGCAAGAATCTCACTTGGCAGGCACAGATATGGAGAGAATGCAAAAGCTATGGGTGGGAAAGGTGGTAGGAGCGCCGTCGGATGGTAAGAAGGGGGGGTTCTTATATTATTGAATAGAACATTCCAACATCAGCTCCTTAGCTATGAGGCAGATGATAAGGGGAGGTGGGCTCATGTCCTGCTGCTGGTTCAGGCTACTCAGTACAGCATTTATAACATTTATGGCCCGAACTCCAGTAATGCCCAGTTCTTCAAAGATCTAGAGGCCACTCTGCTACTGGACACTTGTCCAAATAAGATAGTGGGTGGAGATTTTAATTCTGTGGTGTGTCATGCTGAGGATAGGAAACATCATTTGGGTCCATTGGGAAAGGAAAGGGTTCAGGATAAGGTTCTTAGTCCTTTCTTGAAGGCAACTGGGTTGCTTGATCCATGGCGTATCCTACACCCTGACGACAGGAGTTATACTTTTTACTCTCATGCCGGACAGTCATGGTCGCGGATAGATTATTGCTTTATTAGTGGTGGACTTCACGGCAGAATTGAACGGACGGAGATGGAGGATATAGTCATATCGGACCATGCTCCTATCTACTTACAGATACAGGATGTATATCCGAGGGGTCCTGACTACCTCTGGAGATTCCCAGCGCATCTCACGTCCAATTCTGAATTTGTGGATAAGCTCCGTAGTTGGTGGGTGGAATACTCAACAGATAATGCGGAACACACAGACTCACCAGAACTTTTCTGGAACGCCTCGAAGGTAGTGATGAGAGGCAAAATTATGTCATATATCATAGGGATGAAGAAGCGAGTAATGAGTAATTTAACTATAGCTAGTCAAAAGGTCAGAGCTACCTATCTACAATTTATGACCTCACATTCAGAGCCCCACAAACTTGCATGGTTTGAGGCGCGTAGTGTTTATGAGCAACTCCTGAAGGAAAAGGAGTCTTTGTCGCGCTCCGTATATGAGGCAAAACTGCATAGATATGGAAACAAAGCGGGGCGTTTACTAGCTAATCTAGCTAAGGGGAGACGTAATACTCAGGATATATCTAGCCTTAGAAATGCAGAAGGGGCTATTGTTCACCATCCGGCTGAGATAAATTCGATATTGGGTCAGTACTATGAGGATCTGTACAGAGACACGGGGGGTGGTGACTTCACCAATACCTTATTGGACCAGGTTAGTTTACCCAAAGTGACGTTAGAACAACTCCAGGTGTTAAATGCTGCAGTCACAATGGACTGGATGGGTTCATGGGGGAATACTATAAGGTGTTGAGGCCACAGCTAGCGCCCCCCTTACTGGCTTGGTTCAACGATATCCTCACAGGGACATCGTGCCCGGACAAGGAAAATACCTCCTATATTAAATTGCTCCCGAAACCTGGGAAAGATCCCTTACTGCCTTCTTTCAGACCCATATCACTCATAAACGTCGATACGAAACTGATTGCCAAAATTTTAGCTGACAGGCTAGCCGGGATACTACCAAGCTTGATTACACCAGCTCAAACTGGATTTGTGAAGGGCAGATCAGCGGTTAGCAACATCAGGACTGTTCTGACAGTCTTAGACCGCGTACACAATCTCTCGAAGCAGGGGGAATCTCCGGCGCTACTGACAATCGATGCGGAAAAAGCCTTCGATAACGTTAGATGGAGGTGGTTGGAATTGGTGTTAACCCTTTCAGTACCGGAGGTTTTTTCGGTCATGCTTTTTTGTTTTGCGCTCCCTGCCTTCAAACAGCTATAACTCTTTTATTTTTCTGTTCACATAGCTGTATGAGGGCTTGTTTTTTGCGGGACAAGTTGTACTTTCCAACGCCACCATTTAATATTGCATATGGTGTAGTGGGAAGCGGGAAAAAAATTCCAAATCAGGTGAAATTGCAAAAAAAACGCTATTCCGCTACAGTTCTACGGGTTTCTTATTTACAGCGTTCGATGTGCATTAAAACTGACCCGTTACTTTCATTCTACTGGTCAGTACGAATCCGGCAATACCTAATATGTATACTTTTTCCTGCATTTTGATAGTGAAAAAATAATTAGAAAGTTGCCCTTCTTTTTTTTTTTTTTTTTTTTTTTTTTTTTTTTTCCTTGTCATATCTTGACCCCTATAACTTTTTGGTATTTATGTGTACAGACTGTATGGGGGCTCATTTTTTGCGGGACAATCTGAAGATTTTATTGATACCATTCTGGGGTGTGTATGACTTTTTGATCACTTTTTATTTAATTTTTTTTAGAAAAAAAAAGCGACAAAAAATGGCAAATCGCCATTTGGACGCTTTTTTCCGCCACACAATTCGCCGTATTGGATTTTTGTTTTTATATTTTAAAAGTACGGGCGTTTTCGGTCACGGTGATACCCATGATGTCTATATTTAGTGTTATTTAGGTATTTATTTTTTACTTATACGGAAAGGGGGGTGATTTGAACTTTTATATCTTTTTTATTTTTTATATATTTTTTAACATTTTTTTTTAATTTTTGTTTTACTATTTGAAAGCTCATATATGGGCTTATATATTGTGGGTTTTTTTTTTTTTCTATATGAGCAATTATGGATTTTATAGAATCAGAAATCGATGAATTGCTCATTTCTTATCCTGGCCTGCCATCTAGTGGCCAGAATAAGAATTGCACTTTGAAAACTGTAATCCTCACCAGCGAGGATTACAGTTTTCATACGGTGTACAGACACCCCGATTGGCCACACGGGGTGTCTGTACACCACCCAGAATCGAACGCGTCCGGGTTTAGACGCAACTAGATGCTGTGATCACGGCATCTAATCGCCCAGGAAGACGCCGCCGATCGGGTAAGTAGCGGCAAGTCTCTGCTGTTAGAAACAGCAGAGACTTGCCGGCCATGACGCCCGCCGCACCCGCGAGCGGGCGCCATGTGCCCGCATCGTCCCAGCGCCGTACATGTACGGCGCTGGTACTGTAAGGGTTAAACAGAATGGGGTTCTCAGGGGTGTTTAGACAGTTTCTTTCGAAATTATATCTTCAGCCATCTGCGAGAGTGTATACTCCGGGTTTCTTGTCAAAGCCTTTCAGACTTCATAAGGGCACGAGACAGGGGTGCCCACTGTCACCCCTGCTATTCAATCTGGCTTTGGAGCCGCTGATCCGCCATTTACAACGCTCTACGTGTTTTGAAGGCATCTCGGTGGGGGCACATCAGGTTAAAATAGCGGCGTTTGCTGATGATGTGGTGCTGTTCTTGGCAAGGCCAAAGGATCACATTCAGGGGATATTTAATGAGCTTACTAACTTTGGGAGTTACTCTGGATATAGAGTGAATATTTCCAAATGTGAACTGCTGATGCTGAAACCCAGAGACACCTCGGTGGCAGATTGGATATCTAGATCCAAGGTGTCTTGCGCCAGGAATCGTATCACATACCTGGGAGTAATGATTGGTAGAGACCCACATTCCTTGTATCAGCTGAATTATCCGCCACGTATAAAGAAAATAATAGGAGATCTAGACAGATGGCAGAATTTACCACTGTTGTTAGCGGGCAGATGTCATCTGATAAAGATGATGTGCGTGTCCAAGTTGTTATACCCCTTACAGACCTTACTGATCCTCTTGAGACATGCAGATATAAGACGCTTGGAAAGCAGATTCCTTTTCTTTATTTGGAGAGGACGTAGGGCTAGAATCTCGCTAACAAAGCTGAAGATGGCTAGAGACATGGGGGGACTTAACTTTCCTGACATACGGGGGTATAATCTGACTTGTATTTGCAGACACATCTTAGATTGGATACATAGGTCTTCATACTACTCCAATACCGTGCTGGAAACACAATTGGCGAGGCCATGGGACTTAGTAGCATTACTGCATACTAAACTTCCTAAAATGCCCACTTCCTTGAGATGTTCACTGGTGATTAGAGATACGGTGATCACGTGGAAGGCTGTGAGAAAACTGTTTGGTTTACCATTCCAGATATCCAAGTACTTACCTATTACTAACAATCCATCTTTCACCCCGGGCATAGGTAGCAAAGCTTTTGACAGATGGAGAGATAAGGGGATTAAACTCATAGGGGACTTGTTTCATGAAGGTGAGTCCAGATGGCTCAGTCTTCCAGAACTCACAGAACAGTGGGGTCTACAGGGGCCAAATTTCTTCCCATATTTCCAGATTAGACACTTTATACGTACCATGGTGCAAGATCTCTCTCGTGAGATGGCCACTAATGCTTTTGACTCCTTTCTCAACTGTGTGGGTAAACCTTCTATTTCGGGGCTGTACTCCTCGCTGAAGGAACGCTTTATATTTAAAGATCCGAAAGCCATATTCAAGAAATGGGGGAATATACTAGGTATCGCAGAGATCCTTCCGACCGTTCGTAAAGGGTTAACTGCGGTTTATAACGCAGTCAAAAATGAACTGTGGAGGGAAACCCATATTAAAATCCTACATCATGCGATTTATGCCTCTAACATCCCTACCACCATTAGTCAACCGGACAGGATTACTAGATGCCCCAAATGTTCCATTCAGGGGACTGATTTATGGCATGGCCTGTGGGATTGCCCGAACGTCCAACAGTTCTGGCAAGAGATGGAGAAACTGTTAGGAGACATTAGTGGATTTAAAGGGAAATTGACTCCGTCACTGGCCATATTACATGCTTCAGGTGCAAAGGGAGATATAGGAGAGAAATGCGCAAAAGAGTACAGTTTACCTGTGATAGGACATACCCTGATTCTCCTGGCAAAAAGGGGGACAAAACTGAACTGAAGACAACGGAATGCTCCTGAAAGCATTCCGTACCGTCTTCAGACCGGAGAACAAACCGCAGCATGCTGCGGTTTGCTCTCCGGTCCAGGCATCCGCACCAAGACGGATCCGGAATGACCCCCAATGCAAGTCAATGGGGGTGGATCCGTCTGGTGTGACCATAATGGTAACCGGATCCGCCCTCCATTGACTTTCAATGGAGTCCATTACGGATCCGGGTACACATAGACACATACAGACATAAACATACACACACATAAAGACATACAAACACACATACATACTTACATGCTCCCCGGCAGGTCTTCGGAGCGTCAGGACGGCTCACACAGGTCACGATTCCCCACAGCGCCCTCTGCTGGGCGCCTGGTGGAATCGTCATCTGACGATTCCACCAGGCGCCCAGCAGAGGGCGCTGTGGGGAATCGTGACCTGTGTGAGCCGTCCTGACGCTCCGAAGACCTGCCGGGGAGCATGTAAGTATGTATGTGTGTTTGTATGTCTATATGTGTGTGTATGTTTATGTGTATGTATATGTATGTACTGTGTGACGTGTGGGGCCGGAGCGCGGTTCCGGCTACACACATGTCACTGCGGCAGGCCTGATCCGGCAGCACCCTTCACCTGCCGGATCAGGCCTGCCGCCAGTGTGAAAGTAGCCTTATAAGGTACTCAGAGTAAGGTGAAGTGGGGATGTAAGATAAGACCACAGATGCTGTCTGTTTTCTCTTGTCTTTCTTATGGGAGTTAAGGGGAGAAGGGAGGGTTGGGGTAGTCGCATCCTAATTTCCTTTTCATTGCTGCAACACAACTTGTGCACTGTATTGTATCCTTGTGTTTACATATATAATCTGATATATGGCTTCATGTTAAATGGAAAGGAGGTGTTTATTTTTGTTTGATTACTTACTGTAATGGGAAAATATTTGCAAAATCAATAAAAATGTTTAAAAAAAAAAAAAAAAAATTATCCAACTGCTAGGGCAGTGAATATAACGGAGATCATGCATGTGCGCTGCAGCTCCATTGAACCCTATGGGACCGCTGGAAATGGACAGTACGTATGTATGACAGGTTCCATTCATTAGGGCATTCTTGTGATCAGTGGGCCTCCTTCCCCAATCGATCAGATATTTATCCTCTATTTCTGCCCATCAATCAGATATTTATCCACTTTGGATAAATTCTTATGCTGGGACAACCCCTTTAAATCATAAGTGTTATATAATGGAGATGGAATTGCACATAGTCACGGGAGTAAGTGTGAGGTTTGTATGTGAGAGCATTTGGAGCTTAGAGAACTTTTAATAATTTACTTTACTGTGAATTCATAAATGCTGAACAAATGCCTGGTCTTCAGATACTGACCATGTGTTTCCTCTCCCCCCCCCCCCCCCCATTCTATTTCTTCAGAGAACGGAGTCAACGGAACAGTAACCTCTAATGGAGCAGATTCTCCTCGCAGCCGTAAAGAAAAATCCCATTAAAAGAAGATAATTTGCAGTTGATGTACTCTGCTCCCAAAGAGAAGTTGCCTTGTGCTGTACAGAGCCCCACAGCACTAGAATTCTTACTGTTACAGCAGATGATGCAATGTGTGTCCAAACAATATAATGCTATGGTCTCCAGACTGTACAGGGTGTTTTTGTTTCCCCCCCATTTTAATTTTCCATTACCCTTTAGCATTACTTTAATGCTAGAACTGTCACAATCAGAACAAAGCAGAAAAAGTGGGCCGAATCTCAAAGTAGAAAAGGAAAAAAAAAAGTCTCTCTGTTTTGCACTGGTGAGAGAAAGAGAGAGACCGCTCCCCTGTTTCCCGTCCTGCCAGACACTATATTGGCCACGGAGTCAAAGCCAAATGTATATTTCAAATACTCATTTTTAATTGCAAGCGATGCAGCGAAAAGCAGTGCAAAACCGGATTCATTGTAACACCACTTGCTAGTGTTGCTAATAACCCCCATCCATTGTACAGTTCCAGCATCCTACTCTTTTGATATGCCAACTAAAAATGTTTAAAAGATGTAAATGCTGTGATAAATGTATTTTCACTTCTGTTTTTTATAAGCCAACTTTTTTTCTTATTTGATTAAAAACAACAATAAAATAGAAAAATTGAATTGTGATTAGGATAACTGTTATTCATTTTATAACTGCTGATAAATTCTTTTCACAAATCAGTAGTAGATGTGAACTTTGTAAGGTCCTGTTAACATATTAAGAACTCTACGTTGCTATGCTGCAATCTATCTTACTGTATAAGAATATAGTGGGATAAGTCGCCTTTAGGCTCCCTTCATACACTTTTCTAAGGAATACTGAGTAGCCTGTCTTCCATGTGTTAACGTCACCTTAAAGGGGTGTTCTGGGTCTACCATATTAAAAGGGTTATCCCATGAATAATGTAAAAAATGAAAATCTGACATCATATAGTACATGGCAATCTCTTTCTAACAAAGCTGGAACCAGCCCTGTACCTCACATGGATCCAGAGATCTCCCCATTCATTGTTCTGCTAGATTTAGATCAAGTTGACAGCTCAAGGGGCGTGTCTTTTCTGATGTGGCTCAGGGGGCGTGTCTCAGCTCTCCCTATCACGGCTCAGGGGGCGTGTCTCAGCTCTCCCTATCACGACTCAGGGGGCGTGTCTCAGCTCTCCCTATCACGGCTCAGGGGGCGTGTCTCAGCTCTCCCTATCATGGCTCAGGAGGCAGTTAAATGATGAAACTGAGCATGCGCGGCCTTCTCAGTGAGCAGGACAAAGAAATAAGAAAAACAAACAGCAGGTGGTGCTATACAGATACATTTTATTGAATAACTCAGTGGCTATACAAAATTTTTAATTACATGCAATTACAAAAGTATTTAGATCCAGGTGCTAGTTTGAAAACTGGAATATTTTTCATGGGAGAACCCCTTTTAATAGCCTGTCCTTGGGATAGTCTGGAATACCCTGCCCACCGGCTGTAAGGCATGGCATGCAATCTAAACAATGAAGAGGCCACAACACTCACTCTAGGCCCCTCGGGGTATACACACACGGTGCGTTTTAAGTGTGGATTTTTGTGCGGAAAAAAGTGTAATACCAGTTAAGAAGATGAAATTTTAAAAATCTCATGTACACAGTACAGAAATGTGACCTGTGATGCAGACTTTGAAAACTGCAGCATGTCAATTATTTGTTTGGATTTCCAGTGCAGATTTCTCCTTTTTTGCACCTTGGATACTGCAAATAACACATGTGGCTTTTATCAAAAACAGCACAAAAAAATCCACGTAAATGACACCATCATGTGTGTTCCCCTCAACAGCTGATCTGTGAGGGTGTTAGGATTCGCACCCTCACCAATCTGATATTGGTGACCTATCTTAAGATTGGCCATCAGTATTCTGGACCAGAAAACCCCTTTAGTGTTCAGAACTCCCCCTCCCCCCATCACCAAACATACAGCAAACACTGAACAAGGAGGAGCAGTTGCTCTACTACTTTCCAAAAATATACAGGAAAGTAGTAGATCAGACCATGGACAGGTACAGCAAAAGAAATTCAATTTGCAAGCGACATCCAACATTTCTTGCTGCACTAGATCAATGGCTGCCTGAATACTAATCATTTATGTTCTTGTAATGGGAGATAAGTCATGTCCGTCCATTAGATTGCTACATTGCTAATTAGACCTTGATCTAAGGCTGCCTACCCAGTTACTCTACGTGGCCACGTGTAGAGAAAATGCTGCAAATATTCTGCAGCAGAATAGCGGGCGAAAATCTGCAGCGTACAAAGGGGGACATTTGTGGCCAAAGTGCAAATGTCACCTAGTGTGACACCTAAGGGTCTGAGACAACAAAGAGAACCCCTGTGTCATGCACTGGTCCCATTAACCCTACATGATGCATAACAGTATCTGATAGATTTGCCTGGAGTTTTTTTTTGTGCATATTCATAAAAAGCTCAATCTTCTGGATATGACAATATTGGCAAGCACAGTAGTTGGAGATTTCTTTTTGAAATAGTTTCTTTACACAGCCTTAGGGATCATGCACACGAAAATGCTTCAAATCCACATTTTGTGCGGGTTGGTTTCGGACCCATTCAATTCAATGGGGCTGCAAATGATGTGGACAACACACAGTGTGCTGTCAGCATCCGTATGTCCAATCCATGGCCCCTGCAAAAAATAGAACGTCCTATTCTTGTCTGTTTTACAGACAAGGATAGGACTGTTCTGTAGAGGCAAGGACGTTCCGTTCCCCAAAATGCGGTACACACATGGCCGGTATCTGTGTTTTGCGGAGCGCAAAACAGCCTACGGTCGTGTGCATATTATCTATAAGAACTACACTATATGGACGGAAGTATTGGGCCAGACCTTTTAATCACTGAATTCAGGTGTTTAATTCAGTCCCAAGGCCACAGGTGTATAAAATCCAGCCCCTAGTCATGCAGACTGCCTTAAGGATCCATTCACGCCACGCCCGTATTGCAGCCTGCAAAATACGGCACCGGCAGTGTGCACCCTGTGGTGCGGATGCGAACCAATTGACTTAAATGGGTCGGTGATCCACAAGATACGGAAACAGATAGGACATGTCCTCTGTTGTGGAACGAAGCCACAGATTGGAAGCCCTCAGAAGAGCTTACATCGGCTTTTGGGTCCATGCCTCCGCACCGCAAAAGTTAGGACATGTCCTATCTTTTGCCTTATCTTGCGGATCACAGACCCATTCAAGTCAATGGGTCCGCATGTGCACCACATAGTGCACCCGGCTGGTATCCATGCATTGCAGACTGCACTTTGTGGTCAGTAGCATGGGCACGGAGCCCTTACGTTTCTGTGAATGGACCCTTACTAACATTTGTGAAAAAATGACTTGTTCGTAAGAGTTCATTGAATTCCACCACAGCCACAATCCAGTTTGTGAAAGTTCTTCCCTCCTAGATATTCCACGATCAGTTGAGTGGTATTATTACTAGGTGGAAGTATTTAGGAAACACAGCATCTCAGCCACAAAAGTGGAGACGTGAGTCCGCCCCTTTAAGGTTGTGTTCAGACAAAAGGCTTTTATGTCCTATCCATGGGATTTACAATAGGTGTATAGTGTTTGACCTCTGGGATTCATACCAATCATGGTGCCCCCCCAAGTACCGACTACAATACTACTTGTAAATATAAAAATAAGCGTCTTGTAACCCCAACATTTCCACTGAGGTTTTTATGAGTAATTAGGAACTCTTGAGAAGTGGGGAGGGGTCTTCGCAGTCAAACATTTGTTGTACATACTGTGCAATAGATGTCTTTGGTTTTTATGTACAGGGTGTATGTTGAAGAAGAGTCACGTTCATACTGAGTGGCATATCTGTGTTACGATACAGGCTGCCACTCTGACATGGTAATGGTCATACAGCTAATGGATATCTCCTGTGGCAGTAATTCCATGGCGCTGTACATCTAAGAGGGGGTATACAGTGCATTTGGAAAGTCCTCAGACCTTTTTACATTTTGTTATGTTGCAGCATTGTGCTGAAATTTAAAAAAGTTCAAGTTTTTCCCTACTATTCTGCACTCAATACCTCATAAGTAAAAATGTTTGAAATTTTTGATAATTTATTGAAAAGGGAAAACTAATATTTAGCATTGACATAAGTATTCAGACCCTCTACTCTAGACGTAGTTGAAGCACCTTTGGCAGCGATTATAGCCTGCAGTCTTCTTGGGTATGATGCCACAAGGTTTGCACACCTGGATTTGGGGATTTTCTGCAGATCTTCTCAAGCTCTGTCAGGATAGATGGGGGTCATCAGTGGACAGCCGCTTTCAGGTCTCTTCAGAGATCAAATCAGGTCTCTGGATGGACCACTCAAGGACAATCACAGTTATGTCTAAGCCACTCCTGTGTTGCCTTGGCTGTGTGCTTAGGGTCAATGTCTGAGGGCCAGAGCACACTGGTTCAGGTTGTCATTAAGAAATATTTCTGTACTTTGCTCCACTCAGTTTTCCCACGACCCTGACCAGTCTCCCTGTCTGAGCTGCTGAGCTGCACGATGCTGCCACCACCATGCTTCACTGTAGGGATGGTATTGGGCATGTGATGAACAGTGCCTGGTTTCCTCCAAAAATGATGCTTAGAATTGAGGTCAAAAAGTTAAATCTTGGTTTCATCAGACCAGAGAATCTTGTTTCTCACAGTCTTAGAGTCCTTTAAGTGCTTATTTGCAAACTTTCAAGCATCTTTTAATGAGTAAATGCTTCTTTCTGGCCACTCTGCCATAAGGTCTGATTGCTGGAGTGTTGTAGTGATAGTTGATCTTCTGGAAGTTTCTCCGATGTACATACAAGATTTTGGAGGTCAGCCAGAGTGACCATTGGGCTCTTGGTTACCATTCTTACTAATGCCTTTTTCCCCTGATTACTTAGTTTGGTGGGCCTGCCAGCTCTAGGAAGAGTTTTGCTTGTTCCAAACTTCTATGTAAGAATTATGGAGGCCACTGTGCTCTTGGGTACTTGCAGTCCAGCAGAATGTTTTCATACCCTTCTCCAGATTTGTGCCTCCACAAAATCCTGGCTGCAGTATAACAAAATGTGAAAAAGGTTAGTCTAAATACTTTCTGAATGCACTGTATGTACATAATATAAAAGAACACAAGTCCAATGAGCATTCACTTATTAACAGATTGGCCCAACGGGGAAAGGACCCTTCCAGCAACAGCTTACCATCTACAAGTGACAGGGGAGGACACAGTAGGTGAGGGTAAAAGCTCATCTGGCTGGGTGGTGGCAGCATGCTTATTATAGGTGGAAAGCTTAGGTAGGTTTTCACATTGCTTTTGAAGGTTCTGATGGGAAAGTCTGGTGTGCTGGGTTAGTGAGTTCCAGAATATGGAAGATGCACATGAGAAATCTCGTAGACAGCTGTGCGAGGAACAGACAAAAGAAAGAAGGAGGTCTTGTGAGGAATAAAGATTATGTGTGGGGATGTATTGGGAAAGCAGGTCAGAGATGTAAGGAGGGGACAGGTGGTGGATGACTTTATATGCTGTTGTATTTTGAACTGAATTTGGTGGGCAATGGGGACAGTGACGGCATTGGCAGAGGGGAGAGGCAGCAGAGAAACAAGGGGAAAGGTGGATTAGCTGGGCAGCAGAGTTGAGAATAGATTGGAGGAGTGCGAGAGTGCTAGATGGGAGGCCACAGAGGAGGATCTTGCAGTAGTCCACTGGGAGATGACTAGCATTTTAGTTGACTCGGGGTGAGAAAGGAGTGAATACTTGGTATGTATGTAAATGCCTCCAAAATATGAGAGAGTATGGAGCAAATATCAGTCAATTGATGGCAAAGGAGGTTCAATACGTTACCCTCCTGTAGAAGTCTGGATTCCACGCTCGCGATGTATTGTAAGGACTCCGCTCTGTGTGAGTTCGGCCGGCACTCGGCTCTCACCTAGTGGCGTCCCACGTTGGAGGCATATCAGAACAGTATAGAATATATACAATCTGACATTTTGAACGCTGCTATCCCGATAAGGGACAAACCACGTTGCTGCTATACTTTTAATACATTTTTTATATTTTTCTTTATATTTTTTTATATATATATATTCTTTATATATATGTTTTTTTTTTTTTCCCTATTTTCCATATCTGAACTTTTTATATGTACCAGCGCTGGGGATATTATTTCAATATTATTTGAATGTTTTTATCGTTATTTGATACTGACCATTAAATGTTATAATCCTTTACCTAACTACATAGTACCTCTATATATATATATATATGTATACTCAAGTTATACAGCTGACCCTCTAACACCTAAAGTATTTCTACACATACAGACACAAATACAGCCCCACATTAAAACGAATGTTATGTGAGTGCTCATCACACATCTACTTCATTTACATAAAAACCATTTAGGCTAAGGGTATAGCCCAGTGATTAGAAGCACCACATTAAGCATTATTTACAAACTGGTGAGCCACTACTTATATTCATATCTTTCAATACTTGGTATGTCCTTCCATGCTCTTTTAACTTAGACCAGTAGTTCAGCCAAGGTGGTTTTTGGCTGCTGTGCATGGTAGTTCCATCATCCCATCCAGTCCTAGAACTCTCAATGGTGTAAAGCCCTTCTGGCCAGCTCAACTGCCAGATATCTCCCCTTGTTGGGAATGTCTGAGACTGGATGGGGTGACGGATCTCCCTTGACATACGACAGGAGGACATCCAGCATCTGTATGACCGATACCATTTCAGTGTCAGCCTGTATCACAGTGAGGGGAGATGCCACCTGGTATTAATGTGACCCTGCTGCAAAACCCATAACAGAGGGTGCACCAGGTTGGTTGTGTGATCATTGACCACGCACCACTAGCAGTTTAATGTTTGTCAGTCTCAGCTCAATTGCATGAAGTTTTCCAGGTGTTCTTTTTTTATTTCTGGCAGTGTATATACACAGCCATAGAACAGGTGGACATTTGGAGATGTGTCTACACCATCAGCAATGGGTATCAGATGTCACATATAGCTAACACCCTGCTGCAAGTGCCGGGATAAGAGATAACTCCTATTCTGCCCATTAAACCCCTCAAAGATGTAGTAAAGGCAGGGCCTAATAGGATGCCTGTCGGAGTTATGCTGACTGGCACAGTACACTACATTACAGAACTGTTGCATTGTATGAACCATTAATGATGGTATGGCCTAGTCCCCTACTGGGACAAAAAAAAGTTATATGTACCCCCAAAATGGTGTCATTGAAAATTGCAATTCATCCAGCAAATAAATAAGTGCTGATATAGTTACAGTGAATGAAAAGTATAAAACTATCATGGGTTTCAGCAGGGGCGGACACAGACAGCAGAGGGCCCTTGTGCAAGGAATGTGTTTGGGCCCCCCCCCGCCGTTCCCAAACCAAATTCTCAACCTAACCTAAGGTGTCCTAACATTACATACAGCAATACAAAACATACAGGGTAAGGCTACTTTCACACCTGCAGCACTACGCTCCGGCCACCTGATTTGGCAGAGAATGCAAGAAATTGGCCGGACACAGACTCAGTCATGCAGAGGTTTGTGTCCTGCTGATTCTCTGCATTTTTGCCAGATTGTGGCCGGATCTCTGCCTGACCCCATTATAGTTAATGGGGCCGGCGGGCATTCTGTCTGCATCCAGCAGTGCCAGAGCCGGTGAATTCCAGAAGGCTGTTCTCTGCTGGACCAGCCTGCCAGAATCACCAACTCAGATGTGAAAGTAGCCTAATACAGGTCCACATACCTCCTACATCCAGTGACGTCTTCTTAGATGTAGATGTTCTCTTTCCTCATCTTTTCCTTTCAGACCAGACTGCCATGATGATTTCTTCCAGCCATCTCTTCTCTCTGTGGAGTTTGACAAATAGACATCTTAGATTCCTACTTTTCTATCATTCTTCCACCTTCTTGAACTCCTCATCCTGCCACTCCCCAATACTGTGCCCGCTGTGCTCCCCAAAACTATACTGCAGAAACAGTCCCCCTCAAATACTACCGCCTTCAGTAATTAAAATAACTGCACCCAGGAAAGTGTCCCTGACACTAAATTATAACCAAAATGTTCCCCAAAAATAACTGTGCTAAGCTGATAGTAATAGTCCCAACAATAGAAATAATTAGTGCCCCCGGCCAGCCAATGTCCCCATAGTGCCCTCATAATGTGCCAATGCCCCCTACTATGTACCCAAAAAACCCTCTTAGTGCCCCTATACAATGACCCCAATAGTGCTCCTCTCCACCCCTTCTCCATAGTGCCCCCATGTCTGCCAGAATATAAGATAGGGCCCTCATAGTGATCCTCGCCCTCCATAGTGCCAGTATATATATAGGGCCCCCCATAGTCGTCCTCCTCCTCCAGAGTGCCCCCCATAATGCTCCCCCTCCATAGTGGCCCCCCATAGTGCTCCTCCTCCATAGTGGCCCCCCATAGTGCTCCTCCTCCATAGTGGCCCCCCATAGTGCTCCTCCTCCATAGTGGCCCCCCATAGTGCTCCTCCTCCATAGTAGCCCCCCATAATGCTCCTCCTCCATAGTGGCCCCCCATAGTGCTCCTCCTCCATAGTAGCCCCCATAGTGTTCCTTCTCCATAGTGGCCCCCCATAGTGCTCCCCCTCCATAGTGGCCCCCCATAGTGCTCCCCCTCCATAGTGGCCCCCCATAGTGCTCCCCCTCCATAGTGCTCCTCCTCCATAGTGCTCCTCCTCCATAGTAGCCCCCATAGTGTTCCTTCTCCATAGTGGCCCCCCATAGTGCTCCCCCTCCATAGTGGCCCCCCATAGTGCTCCCCCTCCATAGTGGCCCCCCATAGTGCTCCTCCTCCATAGTAGCCCCCATAGTGTTCCTTCTCCATAGTGGCCCCCCATAGTGCTCCTCCTCCATAGTGGCCCCCCATAGTGCTCCTCCTCCATAGTAGCCCCCATAGTTTTCCTTCTCCATAGTGGCCCCCCATAGTGCTCCTCCTCCATAGTGGCCCCCCATAGTGCTCCTCCTCCATAGTGGCCCCCCATAGTGCTCCTCCTCCATAGTGGCCCCCATAGTGTTCCTTCTCCATTGTGCTCCCCCTCCAAAGTGGCCCCCATAGTGCCTCTCCTCCATAGTGCTCCTCCCCCATAGTGCCCCCACTGAGTGCCAACTTAAATAAAAAAAAAATTAACAGTTATACTTACCTCCTTGCCTCTGTCAGCGACGCGATGCAGGCCTCTTCCGGCCTGTGTCCCGCGCTGTACGGCTCAGGCGGCGCGATGACGTCATCGCGCCGCCTGTGCCGGCCTCTGATAGGCTACAGGCCTAGTGCCTGCAGCCTATCAGAGGAACGGGGAAGGGACACGCCTCTCCCTCCCTTGCCCCGCATTATCCATCTGTATCGCCGTCCTAAGGACGGCGATACAGATGAATATAGAGATGAGCGCTTCCAAAATGGAAGCGCTCACATCTCTACCTGCCGCCGGGAAGAAAGGGCCCCCCTCCGGTCCCGGGCCCCGGTGCAGCCGAACCGGCTGCACCGCGGTATGTCCGCCCCTGGGTTTCAGGGTTGTGGAGAGGAACAAAAAAAACGCAGCGTACATATGAAACATTTGAAAGCTCTACTGAGCAACACTGTGCTCTGTCCTTCTCCATGGACTTGTACTGCAGACATACAGTAGCCCAGGGCCACAGACTCAAATAAGGGCTCCTGCATACAACTTTTTATGTTATTTTTATGTTCCCCATTGAAGTAACAGACACAGAAAAATAAATACCTATGTATGCATGATGCCTGATACCACTGAGCTTTAATAAGTAACTGGAGAACCCCTATTCTTGCTGTCAGTGGGGGGTCTTTGCTGTATGCACTGTGCTATGAATGCCTCTCCTTGGATTACCCCTCTACACAGCTGTAGGTGCAGCTCTCCTGTGACACTTCACACAGTACACATTCAGAACATGGCATTGGAGGAGCAGCAGCCGAGTGACTGCTCTGAGGGCTGTGACTGCCTAGTGCAGGGAGGAAGTGAGCGGCCGGGGGGCGGGGCTGAGCGGAGCTGGCGGGACTGTGCTGAGTGACATAGCGGCTGCGGGAACCCTCTCTGTAAGTACCGGGCTGTTACACTTACCTATATACTCCCTGCATGTTCTCCGGGGGCGTACAGCTCCTCACTGCACTGCCACATGGTCCTGATACGCTTCATGCACTGAACCCCATGAACTGTATCATATGTATCCCTGTGAGAGGAGGGATCCTCACCTCTACTGCTTGTGCAGTTTTTACACTACACTACAAGTGGGGACCCCCGGGCAGTACCGATCACAGGGTCCCCATGGTGTGGATGCACTGTGGTCAGTGTACCCCATTACTGAGTATGGAGATGGGCTTTTTCTCCGTGGGCACATATGCCATGCAGCCCCTGCATATAATCCCAGCAGAGCTGACCACTTGGCTGCTGCAACTTCGCTTGGACCCCCACTGATCAGACATTGATGGGGTATAGAGGGGAGAAATTATAAGCTCCCTTTAGGTTATATTCACACGTTGTATATTTGTTGTTGAAAACTTGGTGGCTGGTAGAGTTTGAATTAATCAGGGGTGGATTGGCCTTAGACCTTACAGGGAAATTTCCCGGTGGGCCGATGCCCAGGGGGCCACCTGAGCCCACCTCACGCTGGCCAGTGGAAGTTTTTGGGGATGTATTTTGTGCTGCTGGCAGTATTTTATGATGGGCTGTGGTATTTGGCTCTGTTGGGGTGGTATAATGTGCCACAGTATGGTATTGTTGGCCCTGCCGTCTATCAATTTGGACCCAACTACAATAAGGGCAAATCCGCACAGAATCTACTTTGCTGTAGAAGATCCCCAGTGGATTTGGTGCATCTCGGTGGATTACATGTGGACTTCCTGTGGGTTTCAAACCCTTGCTTCCTGTCAGTTTCCATGCAGATTTCACACAGATTTTTTTAATGCATTGTGTGGATGGGATTTGTTTAAAGGGAGTGTGTCATCAGAAAATAACCTTTTGTTTAAATCACATTTTTATGTTTAACCCTTTCACCCCTGGAGGTTTTTTCATTTTTGCGTTTTTGTTTTGCGCTCCCTGCCTTCATACTGCCATAACTTTTTTATTTTTCTGTTCACATGGCTGTATGAGGGCTTGTTTTTTGCGGGACAAGTTGTACTTTCCAACGCCACCATTTAATATTGCATATGGTGTAGTGGGAAGTGGGAAAAAATTCCAAATGGGGTGAAATTGCAAAAAAAAACGCAATTCCGCCACAGTTTTACGGGTTTTTTTATTTACTGCGTTCGATGTGCATTAAAACTGACCAGTTACTTTCATTCTACAGGTCAGTACGAATCTGGCGATACCTAATATGTATGGTTTTTTTCTTGCATTTTGATAGTGATAAAAAAATTATAAAGTTGGACATTCCCCCCCAACCCCCCCCCCCCAGTTCTTGACCCCTATAACTTTTTGGTATTTTTGTGTATGGAGCTGTATGGGGGCTTGACCGCGGCACCCGGGGGGTTAAATGTTCGTGATCGGCATTAATGCCGGTCACGGACGTTAGCCGCGGGTGCCTGCTAGTCGGGTGTGCAGGTCACCCGCGGCCATTATGCCCGCTCCGTGCAGGAGTGGGTGCCATCTTTAAAGTCGCGCTGGTCAGAAAGGGGAGAAGAACTCCCGCAAAAATCTTTATTCACTGACCTGTTAGAAAGGTGCATGATATAATCTATAGTGAATGTAATCTTCTTATCAGAGAATGTAATTGTGAGTTATCCTCTCTCTTCTTATTGTAGCTGGGTCATGTGACCAACTCCCTGACCTCCAACTGACCCCAGGACAGGAAGCCAGTCACTGCTCTATTAATTCCTATGAAACTGAAAGTGAGGCTCCCATAGGAATGCATAGAGAATTAGACTTCCTGTCCACACATAAGTCTCTGTGTGAGTTGGTGGGTCTAATTCCTAGTCACATGACACAGATAAGAAACTTCAGGATGATATAAGTCAGAAATACAGACCCTGATAAGAAAATGACATTCACTACAGATTACATCATGTACATTTCTAGCAGGACATGGAATAAAAAATTTTTGCGGAAGTTCTTCTTTAAAGGGGTTATTCCAGGATTATTGTACAAAGTGAAAATCAGACATTATATAATACATAACAATCTCTTTCTAACAAAGCTGGAACCAGCCCTGTACCTCACATGGATACAGAGATCTCCCCATTCATTGCTCTTCTAGATTTATATAAAGCTGACAGCTCAAGGGGAGTGTCTTTTCTGCTGCAGATCAGGGGGCGTGTCCATGCTCTCCCTATCACAGCTCAGGGGGCGTGTCTCAGCTCTTCCTGTCACAGCTTAGGGGCAGTTGAAGGATAAAAATAAGCATGTGCGGCCTTCTCAGTAATCTGGACAAAGAAATAATAATAAAAAAAAAAAACTGTCAGCAGGTGGCGCTATACAGATACATTTTATTGAATAACTCAGTGGCTGTGCTAAATGTTTAATTCCATGCAATTACAAAAGTATTCAGATTCAGGTGCTGGGTTGAAAACTGTAGAATATTTTTCATAGGACAACCCCCTTAACATTTTTAAAGGGTTTTTAAAGTTATTTTTAACTTTCCATATCAATCTGTAGTTTTCACACTGGCCACTAATCCTAGTAATAGGTGCCATTTCTTAGTCTGTACAGATTACTTTACTGCAGTAACCTGCTTAGGGTTACTGCAGTAAATTAAGAAGATTTTGGAGTGGAGACAAAAGTTTTGCACGCAGGACTTTTGTCCCCACTTCAAAATCATCTTTTGAGCGGAAACCTAACGGACCCCATTATAGTCTAATGGGCTCCTTAGGCTCTGTTCGGCTCAGTTATGTGCCGAATCCGTCCTTTCCGTTCTCTTCCTCCTAAATGGAGCAGGAGAACGGAAGGGCTGAACGGTGATGTGAACAAGCCCTTATCTGTTAGGCCAAGTTTTCACTTCAGTTATTTGGTCAGTTATTTCTATCAGTTATTATGAGCCAAAACCAGTAGTGAAGCCTACTCAGATATAATGGAAAGATTTGCACCTGATCTGTGTTTTTCCTCCCACACTTGGTTTTGTCTCACAATAACTGACCGAATAACTGAAGTGAGAACTTGGCCAGATATTCTAAACCCAAGAGCATTCTGCAATTTAAAAAAACAAAAACAAAAAACGGACCTCAAGATTAAAAAAAAAAAAAAATACCAGTACCAAAAAAAAAAAAGCATGTTGTCCTGCCTTTAATTTTTCCCATAGACTTCCAATCAATGTTTGGAGCTGGCATATTTTGCTTAAAATACACTACAAAAAAATCAGATACCATTAAACACGAAATTTCAAAAACGTCCCCCCCCAAAAAAAACAAAAAAAAACATGTATGACACCAGCTGTAAGCCAATAATCTCTTCACCTATTTATTTGTATTTTTTTTTTTTTATAAACGCTTCATGCACTTGATCTTGATTCCTTTCAGTGGTTCTGTGTACATAATTTTTTTCACGCATCATTTCTGCGTTGCGTTAGAATCGCAGCATGTTCTATATTATGGGTTTTTCACGCAGCCCTGGCCCCATAGAAGTGAATGGGGCTTCAGTGAAAAGCGCATTGAATGCGGATGCAGTGCGTTTTTCACTGATGGTTGCTAGCAGATGTTGTTTGTAAACCTTCAGGGTTTTTTTTCACGCGCGTCAAACCGGATTGCACCAGGGAGGACAAAATTGACTGAACTTGCAAAATGGTGCGAGTGTCACTGAATGCATCCTACCCAATTCGTATTGTTCGTGTAAAAGAGGCCTTTAAGCACTACCCGAGTACTAAGGCTAGTTTCGCACTAGGGCTTTCGCACTTGGCAAATATGCCGAGAACCACCCGGACGAAAACTGCCGCGCACAGCTGGATCTCCACTGATTCCTGTGGTGCCAAACGGCAACGCTGTACCTTCCGGCAATGCCTAAGGCCTCTTTCACGCAAGCAAGTTTTCCATCTGGATGCGATGTGTGTAGCAAACGTATAGCATCCAAACCGAATATGTCCCAATAATCTTAATGGGTCTGTGCATCATCTTTGTGTTCAGGAGAAATCGTAGCATGATCTATATTGTGCATTTTTCACTCAGCCCGGGCTCCATAGAAGTGAATGGGGGTTGTGTAAAAAACGGAAGACATCTGGATAGAATGCGTTTTTCACTGATGGCTGCTGAGTGTTATTCTTCCGTTTTTCTTCACGCACAATCCGAATGGAAAAAATGCAGATACTGATCACAATCTCAGAAATAACCGATTGAACTTGTGTGCAAAACTATCAGTTTTTCCCTGAACAGATTCAGGCTTCAGGCGTCATGCACATGACTGTATGTTTGGTCCGCAATTTTTTACACATTGAATATGGACCCACTGATTTCAATGGGACTGCAAAAGATGCGACCAGCACATCATGTCCTGTCCACATCGCATGCCTCGCAAAACAGATAGAACATGTCCTATTCTTGTGAAAAAAAGGGGCAGCATGCACACAGCCGGTATCTGTGTTTTGTGGATCCGCCACTTCCGGCTGTGTACATGAGGCCTTAGTCTGCTCCTTCATGCACATGAGCTGTATTAGGAAGGATTCACTGGCTATAGTCTACCCCCTGATCATTGACAATTACTTCAGATTCTTTTATATGAGGAATTAAACATCAGAACTGAATTTTTTATTTGCAGTTATTATGTTGAAGTGAAAGATGAGTGCGGTAGAGCATTCCTCATATCCGGAGGAGAAGCTTCAGAGGCTGGAGAAGCATGCCATCTGCCGAGAGGCGCAGCTATTGACCCTGCTTGCAATATTTGGAGAGGTATTACTAGTCCTGTGTTTTTCTTCTTAGCTTCAGTTTTGGAAATCTTTTGGATGCAGCCTTCTAGTAAGCTGTGAATGTGCTGCCTCACTTAGACTACTTTCACACTAGTGTTTTTGCTGGATCCGGCAGGGACCAGCAAAAACGCTTCCGTTACTGATAATACAACCGTCTGAATCCGTTATGAACAGATCCAGTTGTATTATCTTTAACATAGTCAAGACGGATCCGTCATGAACTCTATTGAAAGTCAATGGGGGACGGAACCGTTTTCTATTGTGTCAGAAAAAAAGGATCCGTCCCCATTGACTTGCATTGTGGGTCATGTCGGATCCGTCTTGCTTCGCATTCCATGAAGTAAAGAAAACCGTAGCATGTTGCGGTTTGCTCTCTGGTATGGGAACACAACCAAACGGAACGGAATGCATTTTGGAGCACTCCGTTCTGTTACGTCAGTTACGTTTTGTCCCCATTGACAATGAATGGGGACAAAACGGAAATGTTTTTCTCCGGTGTTGAGATCCCGTGATGAATCTCAATACTGGAAAAGAGAAACGCTAGTGTGAAAGTAGCCTTAAAGGTTTTCCGAAATTTTTATACTGATGACTTAGAGCTGGGCGATTTTTTTTTTTTTAAATTTTGGACGATTCACGATTTAAATCTCGATTTTCTTATGTTATTAAAAATATAAAAAAATTTAAAAAAAGCCTACTGTGCTCCCATCAGACCTCACATCAGCCCACTGTGCCCCCATCTGACCTCACATCAGCCCACTATACCCCGATCAGACCTCAGATCAGCCCACAGTGCCCCCATCAGACCTCAGATCAGCCCACAGTGCCCCCATCAGACCTCAGATCAGCCCACAGTGCCCCCATCAGACCTCAGATCAGCCCACAGTGCCCCCATCAGACCTCAGATCAGCCCACAGTGCCCCCATCAGACCTCAGATCAGCCCACAGTGCCCCCATCAGACCTCAGATCAGCCCACAGTAGTGCCCCCATCAGACCTCAGATTAGCCCACTAGGCCACCATAAGAATAAAAAAAAAAAAAATCCCTTACCTCTCCTGCGCCGCGGCTCTGCTCCAGGTCCGGCGCTCTGTGTCTTCTTCTCCCGGCGCTGCACTGTCACCTGACTGCGTGCAGCGTCAGGTCAGAGTGCGCGCACTACGTCCTGACGCTGTACGCAGTCAGGACAGTGCATTGCGGCCCCGGAGAAGAAGAGGAGCGCCGGACACTGGAGAGGAGCCGCGGCGCAGGACAGGTGAGAGATTTTTTTTTAATTTTATCTGGCGGGCTCCATTTTAGGAAAATCGAGTTCACGATTTTCCTAAAAAATAAAATAGTGAGGCTTTCAATTGGCGAATTAATCGAATTAATTTGATTAATCGCCCAGCCCTATGATGACTTATCCCCAGCTATTTGAGCTCAGTGGTCTTCTTCCTAGGCCAGTGATGACACATTTATTGGTCACATGGCCTAGGCGCAGTTACGATACCAAGCATAGTCTCTATACTATGTACGGCCCTTTGCTTGGTGAGCTGCAAGAAGGCCGCAAGGGGGGGAGAATCCAGGGGGCGTCAGACCCCCACCGGTCAGACACTGATGACCTATCCTGAAGTATCAGTATAAAAATCTTGAAGAAGCCCTTTAACCTTCAGATTAAAATAAAATAATCTCTTATAAAAGATTTGTCATTTCAGCTTGATTTGTGACATAATCGGCTTTCTTAGATCTTCTTCTTTCTTTCAGCGGTCACACTTAAGCTTTCCATCTCTTTTTATTTACGGCCACACTGGCACTGGAAAGACGTACATCCTGCAGACAGTGCTGAGCACGCTAGAGGTAAGGGTTAATCTAAATGTCATTTTAATTTTTTATTGTCATGTGTTAGACCGGGGCTACGTGGTGTCTGTGCCCATGACGTGTGTCACGCAGCTAAAGATTACAGTGTAGATCTGAAGCAATGACAACTGATATGTGAACATGTCCGTGCTGCACCTGCAAGTTGCTGCCATGACACGACAATCGCAGGAAATACAGGAGGGTTTGATTCCTTACGGCTGTCATGTTGCAAAAGCTTACTAGCCTTTCTACGCCCCTCTACTTGTGGTGTACCCAGCTCTGCACTGCAGCCTCCTGCCATCTCACCCGGCAGTGGATGTCAGGGGACTTATGGACTGGTGGGGCTTCTGGGCTCTCCGCTGATGGCAGATGCTGACAGCTGTCTATGGCCAGTCTAAAGGGTTAAAATAGAGGGAGCTTACTCTAGTCCACAGAGAACCTGAACGCCTCTAGGGATTATAAATTCACAGTTCCAACCTGGCAGCCGTCAGAGAGCTAAATACATTTCAGTTATAGTTACAAGTCCCTGAAGGGTACATACAGTGTTATCAGAGTGTTGTCACGCTTCGGCTGCTTGGTTTTTTTTTTTTTTTGGAAAGAAAGTAGAATAGTGTTTAACCACATAGAAGGTCGAAGAGTCCGTACAATGCTCTCCAAGAGCCTATCTGAGCTGGAGGGACACAACGGACTTCTGGGTGCGTTTATGTTATACCCATTTTTAGGTCCCTTTTATCTTTCCATTGGTTGGTTCCTTCTTATGATGTAGCTCTTACTTATACCGAATACATATGCTAGGGAACTACTTTGGTTTCTCGATGGGATCACCCATACAGAAGCTATCCTACTTTAGGCAGGTGAGTTAAGGGGGTATTCCAGTTATAAGTTATCCCTTATCCACAGTATAGGGGATACTTATTAGATTGGTGGGGGACCTCTACAGATCATGAGAATGGGTACCAAGTATCCCTCAGAATTATTTACAGATAGACAGGCACTCCCAGTTGTAACAGATATAGATTTTGGACTGTTTGATATAAAATATAGATTATATATTTATTATATCAAATTAAATAAAAGTATTAATAAAATATAAATAAAATCAATAACAACAATGGTTGGTCTTATGAAACTACATAAGGCCAACCATTGTTATTGATTTTATTTATATTTTATTGTATATTTTATTAATACTTTTATTTTATTTCATATAATAAATATATAACCTACCGTATTTTTCGCTTTATAAGACGCACTCTTCCCCCCTAAAAGGGGGGAAAATTGCGGTGCGTCTTATAAAGCGAATACAAGTGAGCGCTTCCATTATGGAAGCGCTCACTTGTATGTTTTAGCTGCGGCACCCCCATCAGACCTCAGATCAGCCCTCCCAGCCCCATAACAATAAAATAAAAACCTCTCTTACCTGTCCTGCGCCGCGGCTCCGCTCCGGGTCCGGCGCTCCTCTGGCTTCCCGGGCCGGCGCTGCACTGTCCTGACTGCGTACAGCGTCAGGACATAGTGCGCGCACTATGACCTGACGCTGCACTCAGTCAGGTGACAGTGCAGCGCCGGCCTCAGAAGCCTTAGGCGCAGGACAGGTGAGAGATTTTTATTTTATTGTTATGGGGCTGGGTGGGCTGATCTGAGGTCTGATGGAGGCACAATGGGCTGTTCTGAGGTCTGATGGGGGCACACTGGGCTGATCTGAGGTCTGATGGGGGCACACTGGGCTGATCTGAGGTCTGATGGGGGCACACTGGGCTGATGTGAGGTCTGATTGGGGCACACTGGGCTGTTCTGAGGTCTGATGGGGGCACACTGATGGGGCACTGGGCTGATCTGAGGTCTGATGGGGGGCACACTGGGCTGATCTGAGGTCTGATGGGGGCACACTGGCTGATCTGAGGCTGATGGGGGGCTGATCTGACTGGGGGCTGTTCTGAGTCATGGGGCACACTGGGATGATCATGAGTCTCTGGGCACACTGAATCTGATCTGATTGAGGTGAGGTGGGGGGGCCGGGGGGCGTCTTCTGAGCCCTGATGGGGGACCCGTCGGGCTGATCTGAGGGTCTGATGGGGAAACACTGGGCTGATCTAGTCTGGGGGGAACGGGGGATCTGGGTCTGATGGGGGCACACTGGCTGATCGAGGTCTTGGGGGGCACTGGGCTGATCTGATCTGCAAAACACTGGGCTGATCTGAGCGTCTGGTGGGGCACACTGGCGCTTATCTAGTGTCTGATGGGGCACTTGGGAGTGGCTGTCATCTGAGGCAAAGAAGAGGTCCGGAGGGGGCTGAACAGAGAGAGATGTAACTGAAAGTATTTATGGGCCATTATGTCCCTGGATATCTTTGATATGAGTCATGATGACAAAATTTCTTTCTCATTTTCCTACTCTAAAATGTGGCGTTGGCAGTTCTGGGGCTTCTATAAATGCGAAAAATGCCGGTAAGTAGTGTTTATCAAATAAGTCAATCCATCTTGCCTCCGAATTGGGATGTAATGGCTATCTTAAATGATTTGTAAATTCGCGCTTTATGATAGGGTGAAGTCATTGCAGTAGCACATTATGATATCAAAGAGCAGGCGGCGCTGAGCACGTACATATACAATATCTATCCATACATATCCCTCAATAGCCCCTGAAATGCCATATATACAGTTTGCCATGTACTCCTGGCGAGATTACTATGGGATTAAACCGCCAGATACTCTTAACGCTGGACGTCTTCTTCAACATAAGAAAAACTAAGACTTGATACAGGCTCTGATAGGGGGCTATTCTCAGCTTGTCCCATGGTCATCCACCGAATCTTAAGGGCTGTATAGTTTATCTAATGTCATACAAATAATTTTGTTGTTCGTCCGAGGGCGAACATGCTTGTACATTTGTTAGCTCTTCTTTGTTAACTGAAGTAAAAATAACCCTCTTTTGCATCATCGCCAGGTTACAAAATGCCAAGTTTTTGTTGAGGAACCACACTACTGATGAAATTGGGGGAATGAAGGATCATACTTTCCGTTTTCTCCTGTTTACCAGTGCTGATATTTTAGTGCAACAGTGCAAAGAGGATTTTATACAGTGCCTCCAAAATTAACAGCCGCGCTTTAAAGGGAGTGAAAAAAATTGTGACCCTTGCAACGTTGCCATCGTTGGTGCAGGCTGGAATTGCCAGGCCACTCATTAATGGCCTATGAGGAGACCAAGGCACTTTTGTGATAAACGCAGTATTCGCTGGTACTTTCGGGACGGAGGCAAGATTTGCCAGAGGCGGGCAAAGGTAATGATTGCTGCCCAGGTTCATTATAGACCCAAATCATTAATCTGCCAGCGGGGCTAGAGCGGGACATATTTATCCTTCGGGACCACCAGGAACTGTCCCAAGACGGAATAGTCGGCAGTCGGCCTGTAAACTATAGTCAAAATGCACTTGCACAGTATCTCCCATAAAAGCCAAATGACGCATTGGGAGTTGTAGTTTCTGAAAGGGAGTTTCCAGTGCGTTGCTGATTTGCTGTAGATCACCCTCTTTTAAGCTTCATGAAAAGATGTTGTAGCTCCTCGAAAAAGGACAATAGGCCTGACTACCAATCGGTTCTGTCCGCAGGCTTTGTGTACGGAAAAGCTTTCCGGCTCTTTTTGTGATGCCCTAAAAGGTAGAGTTCAAAGTGAGATTTGTTCGCAACAGGAGGGAACCTACAGAGATCAGGGTTAGTTAGATATACTCCAAATAATGGCACATGTCGCCGGACATTGGAGATAGTAACCATGGAGATCTCTTTTGATACATAGGATGGGGATTCGCCTCAACAGAGAGGTTGATTTTGTAAGCCCAGAGACCCATTTGTGTGAGGGGAGGCGTGCAGGTTTAGGCAGTTGCTGGGGGGTTGGTCAAAGTGAGGGTGTGCATCCGCGTATAGGGATAATTTAACTGCCCTATAGCGGACTGATGAATCCTTGTAAATCCGGATGAAGGGGTGAGTGGCCAGCAGGGGTTCAATACATAGGGCAAAAATTAGTGGTGAAGAGGGCAACCCTGGCGTGGGAGGTTAAAAGATAAACTTAGATCCAGGAGGGGAGCTTGACAAGGGCTGGGACGGGAATAGAAACTGATGACATGTCCCTGGAGGAACGGCCCTGAGATACCAAACACCCGAAGGGTCTCAAAAAGAAAAGACCAGTCGATGCGATCAAAGGCCTTTTCTGCATCAAGGCTTAATATTACCATTGAGGTGTTAGTGCGAGTGGCCACTTCAATTAAGTTGAGGACCCTTCGGGTGTTATCCCCTCCCTGGCGGTGCGGGACAAAGCCCACTTGATCCTTCTGAATCAAGATGGGAAGCCACATATTCAGACGGGCAGCGAGGATACGGGTAAAAATTTTAAGATCAGCATTCAGTAGGGATATTGGACTGTAACTCGCACACTCATGTGGGTCTTTACCCGGCTTAGGAATTACCACGATGTGGGAGGTTAGCATCGTAGGGGGAATTGGGGAACCCTGGAGAAACGAGTTATAGAGAGACAAAAGGTGAGGGGCGAGTTCAGTATGAAAAGTCTTATAATAAAGATCTGTATATCCGTCTGGGCCTGGGGATTTATTGGCAGGTAAAGTGTTAATGACCTCAGAAAGCTCCTCAGCTGAGATAGGTGCGTTCAGAGTGCTCACCGCGTCCGCCGAGAGTTTGGGTAAATGGCAGGCCCTCAGATAGTCCTGTAGACGAAGTGGTGTTGAAAGAGAAGTATTATTTTGTTTCAAATTGTATAAGTGAGCGTAGTAATCTCTAAAACACTGAGCCATAGCAACAGGGTGATACTGAAGGCTGCCGTTCACATCTTTCACTCCCTGGGGGGAACGCTGAGCTATATTGTCTCTAAGCTGCCTGGCTAACATAGTATGGGCTTTATTGCCCCTTTCGTAAAATCGTTGTCTAGAGTACAAGAGCATGCGTTCAACAGTGTGAACCGCCATGTCCTTTAGCCGAGCCCGAGCAGCAACTAGCGCCCGGAGGAGAGAAAGGCTGGGTTTAACCTGTAAACGGGATTGCAAAGATTCAATCTGAGTTGTGAGTTCACGCAGGCGGAGCTGTCTATCTTTTTTAAGCCTAGATGCAAGGGCAATGCACTGACCTCGCACAACAGCTTTGTGGGCTTCCCACAATGTAGCCAGGGAGGGGACAGAGTTTATGTTTTCATTAAAATATGTCTGGATAGACTGTTTAATTTCTGTGCGTGTAGGGAGTGACTTCAATAAGGAGTCATTAAGACGCCAGTGGCAAGTACGGGGTGGTTTAGGTTGAGAGGAGAGAGTAAGCGTAACAGGTGCATGGTCGGACCAGGAGATTGGACCAATAGTGACTTCCCTTAGCAGTTTGAGGGTGAGGGCGTTGCCAAAGAAGTAGTCTAAGCGGGTGTGTAGTTTATGGGGAGGAGAGTAGAAAGTGTACTTCCGACCCGTGGGATTATCTACTTGCCAGAGATCATAGAGAGCTGAATTACGAATGACACAACGGAAATCCCTGGCAAGTCGAGCTTGCGATGGGGAGGATATAGTTGGAGCTAGGGACAGTCTGTCTGCTGACTCAGAGAAGACCACATTAAAGTCACCCCCGACAATCCACGCGGCAGGTGGCAGTGTATGGAGTTTACTAAAGACTTTGCGCACAAACGGGATTTGGGAAGTATTGGGAGCATAGATGTTACAAAGCACAATGGGGCGATTTTGAAAGACGCCTTCCAATATAACATAGCGGCCCCCAGGGTCTACATGAGAGGTAGATATGGAAATAGGGCAGGACGCTGAAAGTAGGATGGCCACTCCTGCCTTTCGGCGGTTGTGATTGGCCAAGTAAGCATGGGGGTAAGAGCTCTTAGCAAAATTAAAGGTCCCCGTCTGGTCAAAGTGGGTCTCCTGCAAAAACGCAACATCTGCATGCAAATTGCGTAATTCACGAAGGACTAAGCGCCGTTTCGCATTTGAGCCCAGACCCTTGACATTCAGAGTGACTATGGTGGCCATGTGGAGGGTGGTGAGAGTGCGTGACTGTGTGGGTAGAGGTTAGCTCACCGACAGATGTACCACTAGCAGGAAGCGATCTGGAGTAGGCAGTTGGTGGTCGGCTTCAGTCCAAAGTGTAATTGTTATTAGGGCAGTAGTTTACATAAAAAAGCGTTTTTATTAACATGTGAAATACCTGGATAAGGAGGCCAAGGGGAGGTCCTGCGAGCCATTGGAGCCCGGGCATGCCGCAGATTTTGGAGCCCAGCACCGCCCTCCAGCTAATTATGCATGCCCCTTCAGCGCTGTCTTCTCCCCCGGCTGCGGCGCATCTCGTGCATGCGCCGTGCATACAAGAGTCTGTGCCGCAGCCGGAGGAGAAGACAGCGCTGAAGGGGCATGCATAATTAGCTGGAGGGCGGTGCTGGGCTCCGAAATCTGCGGCGTGCCCGGGCTCCAACGGCTCGCAGGACCTCCCCTTGGGCTCCTTATCCAGGTATTTCACATGTTAATAAAAACGCTTTTTTATGTAAACTACTGCCCTAATAACAATTACACTTACATATTTACAATCACAGCAGTAAGGCCGGTATAGGGATGTAATTATCCCTATACCCAATATCCTGCTGACAGAATCCCTTTAAAGCATATACAAAGCATATACTAGACCAGTAGTAATACCCTAATTCTATTAATCGTGAAATGATGATTGTTAAGGACTTGCTGGCTGTCTGCTGATGGGCCTGCATCACTCGTGTAAGTGTGTGTTGTAGTTTTGTGGCTCTTGTTTTACAGCTTCCACACGCCTTTGTGAGTTGTGTCGAGTGTTTCACAGCCAGACTTCTCTTTGAACAAATACTTAACCAGCTTTACAACCACTGCCCTGGTCCTGAAAATGACTTTTCTTCTTACGAGAGATGTGACACATTTAATGAGTTTGTCCGCTTCTACAAGAGGGCGATATCAAGTCAAGGATTAGAAAATGAGACCGTTTACATCGTGAGTAGTCACTGAATGGCCAACTTTCTATTGCAATACTGTTGTTATATTACCAATCTGTCCAGCACCTCATACATGTTTTACAACTAGAGCGGAGCCTGTAATACAGATCTAGCTGGTCCTACATGTATTCCATATCAGCTTCAGACATAACAGAGAAACACACTGTTAGAACTGTTTTGTAGAAAGAATCCCCAAAATTGCCTTAAAGGGGTTATCCCATGATTATTGTAAATGAAAATCAGACATCATATAATACATGACAACCTCTTTCTAAAAAAGCTAGAACCAGTCCTGTACCTCACATGTATCCAGAGATCTCCGCATTCATTGATCTGCCTGATTTATATCAAACCAGCAGCTTAAGGGGAGTGTCTTTTCTGCCGCAGCTCAGGAGGCGTGTCTATGCTCTCCCTATCACAGCTCAGGAGGCGTGTCCGTGCGTTCCCTATAACAGCTCAGGGGGCGTGTCCATGCGCTCCCTATAACAGCTCAGGAGGCGTGTCCATGTGCTCCCTATCACAGCTCAGGAGGCGTGTCTATGCTCTCCCTATCACAGCTCAGGAGGCGTGTCTATGCTCTCCCTATCACAGCTCAGGAGGCGTGTCCGTGCGTTCCCTATAACAGCTCAGGGGGCGTGTCCATGCGCTCCCTATCACAGCTCAGGGGGCGTGTCCGTGTGCTCCCTATCACAGCTCAGGAGGCGTGTCCATGTGCTCCCTATCACAGCTCAGGAGGCAGTTGAAGGATAAAACCTTCTTAGTGAGCAGGTCAAAGAAATAAGAAAAAAACAAACAGCAGGTGGTGCTATACAGATACATTTTACTGAATACATTCCTGGCTATGCTAAATTTTTAATTACATGCAGTTATAAAAGTGTTCAGATCCAGGTGCTGGTTTGAAAACTGTAGGATATTTGAAGAGGTTACGTTCTCCAAGAAAACACCTTGCAGAATACTGTCCAGCTGATTGCCCTTGCCCCGCTCTTCGCACCCCCAAGCAAACTTCAGCTTTTCCTAGGGGAAAATGCAGGCAGGCAGGAACTCCCCCTGCAGCGGCAACGTAGTATTACATGGTGACCATTCAGATGAATGTCTGTCCATGTAATACATGATCGGTTTGAGTCCACAAGTACAGCTCTCCATTCTGGCTCATAGAGGAGGGTTCCCTTATGATGTCAATATGTCCTAATTGGGCATATGAACAGGAGTTATCCTCATAGGACAATCCCTTTTAATACTCTACATTTCTCACAACATATCTTCTTTACATTCATCTAGGCATATTAAACAAAATAGGTCTAAGAAAATTCATATAATCTGGCAAAAAACATATCGCCAGATTAGAGGATGTTGTCACTGAAACCTACAATATCCCCTTGCACTTTGCACGTACATACAAATCCACATTGTTAAGCAATTATCCAAATAAAATTTCACTTTTATTAATTTTCGCTGCCGAAAAAAATCATTCTTGCATTATGTGAACAAATCAGTATCTAAAAAGGCCAAACTTTCTTCTTATAGGTCCTAGATAAGGCAGATGTACTCCGGGAGATGGATGCAAACCTTTTGCCAGGATTCCTCAGGCTTCAGGAACTGGTGAGCGCACTTACTGTAGCTGACTGCTTTATTTATACACAGGACATTGCTTTATTACTGGGTTCTCTCCAGCCATGTACAGAAATGATGGTTATCAGAATCTACGTAACCAGTTTTCTTTGCATATTGCAGACCGGTAATAATGTAACTGTGATTTTCCTGACTGAGATAGCCTGGGAGACATTCAGACCGAACACAGGCTGCCTTGAGCCGCTGACCATATATTTTACAGACTACAGTAAAGGTGTGTATTCTCTATTGGACACTTTTTGTGTAAGGGGTCGTCGAGGATTTTTATTTTGATGACCTATGCTGTTACTTTGCTCTGGTCCTGGAACTACACAGCTCTGTCCATAGAGCAGTGGACAGAGCTGGTAGCAGCACAGCAGTTACCAACTGCATCTGTTACACAAAGGACGGGTTTGTGTAATTCTGGTGCCAAATGCCAGCACTGGACCTCCCTTTTGGCGTGGCAGGTAAGTCACTTTTTAACTTTTTTTTTTTATTTTGGCAAAAGTTGGATAACCTCGTAAGATGTACAATTTTCACATCTAAGGGTAGAATGGACTATAAGTCCTTGCAGAGAAAATCACAGCAAGCAGAATTTTGCTACGTTTTTCACATGGACTGGCCTATAGAAGTCAGTGGGGCATTGAAAAAACAAAAAATGTGCGTGCTCCATTTTTAACAGATATTTGCTGGGAGCAGCAGGGTGGGCATTCTTTGACAGACGTGGAAAAAAAAAATGGCAAACTGATGCCATATGGATAGAAAATGGCCACAGGCCCATCACCTTGTTGATGGTCCCACATAGACACAACGTGTTATCCTTTCATACTTATTAGACTGGCCGTAAACTATATATTTGGATGATAAAAACTATTAAATCTTCATTAACATCTAACTGAAAGTGTTAGCAGATTATATCAGATCACACACAGAACATATAAAGTAGAAATCAAAGATATTTTCATATGATTACGCTTGCAGATATTTGAAATATGATTGATACTCTACATTTTTCTGAGAAGGGGCCTGACGTTTCCCCCTAAACCTGCAAGAATGGTCATTGGAGTTAAAAATGTTAGAGGTTTTCACTATTATGATTTGTGTAGTGAATAATCCTTCCCTACCTTTCTTCGGTCTCAGATTACATTGCTGCAGTGATCGATGTGTCTTCTGTAGCCAGTGGGTTGCTGCAGTAGTCACATTTTGGAATCACGTGTATTTGCTGGAGCAGTGTAAACTGCACCCAATGGGGAACCACTAAGGGGGGTTTAAGACCCTCTTTCTGCATCCCAGTGTACATCTATGTGATGGTGATAATGTCAGGGGCATTTACCTGCCGGATGGCGGCTGAGATAGCAAGCTGTGCTCTGTCACAAATGGTTAAATTCAGAGAAAACAGAACCCTTTTTGCATGGTAGCCACTGCCAACCGCCTGGCCCTGAAATGTTGCGCTTGTACAAGACAGGCCAAGATGGTGTGTTGTACTTGTTATACACCAAGGATGTAACGAATGGAGTAGGGATGAGAGTTCAGGGCCAGGCGAGACAATGATTCTGAAGCCGGGTCCTGTCCATCATCCATAAGTGGGAGGCTGGTTGAGAAAAGCATTGGAGCTGAGGTGCAGCGAGGGGCTCGGGTCTGCCCAGGTGCACTAAAGAGCTCAGCTGCATATGGAATAAAACCTGTTTTTCTCAGAGATGCAGTAACAGATAAGAAAATCAAAGCTATAGTTATTTTATGCTGAGCAAGCCCTGCCAGGAATTGTGCTTGGTTTACAACTGATTTTTACTGTCGATACACCCGTTCTAAAGGGGTTATCCAGTCAGGGGCCTGGTGGTTTGCTGTGGTTCATGGGTATTATTGCTATGCTGTTCATCCAGGGATTCTCTTCTTTGAATTCACTGACTGGACTAATGTTTACTACTGCATTAGATGCAGTTAGATTTAGTTGTATTAGAATGCAAATTTTTGGCCTATTTTTCCAGCTGATCTTCAGAAGATTCTGTCCAGTGACCATCCTGAAGAATACTCGCCTGAATTCTATGCATCGTACATCAATATTCTGCTGGGAGTCTTTTACACCGTCTGCAGGGACATAAAAGAGCTCCGGCATCTGGTGAGAGTTCTCAATAGTTTAAAGAGGTGGTTTCACTTAAAGGGGTATTCCCATCTCACACATGTAGTTTGTATAGTTAGATATAGCCATACCAATATTATTACTAATAGAATGTATTTATTTAAAATGTACCGTTTAGAAGATTTGCCTATTTGTATATCCATTGTCCCACACACATCAGTCAGGCCGTTGTCCCTTGTTACGACCACCGCGGCCATGTAGTAGTGGTGGCCGGCTTGCTCCTGTTCAAACCTGCTCTGAGGTAACTGCTGTATTGTGAACGCACATTGCATGAGCATACAGAGACACATCTTAGGGTACTTTCACATCTGCGGTTTGGACATTACCAGTCCAAAACACAATGGTCAGGATCCGTCCAAAACCCAGACTTTAGAAACGGATCCTGCTCCATAGAGATGAATTGATCTTGGAACAGGATCCGTTTCTCTGCATTTTGGAAGCGCAGACAAAAATGCTACAACCCTAAGATGTGTCTCCGCATGCTCATACAACATGCGTTCACAATACAGCAGTTACCTCAGAGCGGGTTTGAACAAGAGCAAGCCGGCCACCACTACTACATGGTCACAGTGGCTGTAACTAGGGGCAACGGCCTGACTGATGTATGTGGGACAATGAATATACAAATAGGGAAATCTTCTAAACGGTACATTTTATATAAATACATTCTATTAGTAATGATATTGGTATGGCTTTATCTAACTATACAAACTACATTTGTGAGATGGGGATACCCCTTTAAGCAAATAGCATTTATTATACAGAGAAAGTGAATACAAGCCACTTACTACTGTATTGTGATTATCCATATTGCCTCCTTTGCTGGCTGGATTCATTTTTCCACCACATTATACACTGCTCGTTTCCATAGTTACGACCACCCTGCAATCCATCAGCGGTGGCTGTGCTTGCACACTGTAGGAAAAAGCACCAGCCTATGTGTGCCCCCACGGTCCCGGCCACCAGAGAGGCCAGCGCATTTTCGAATAGTGTGCAAGCACGGCCACCGCTGATGGATTGCAGGGTGGTCTGTAACCATGGAAACGAGCAGTGTATAAAGTGATGGAAAAATGAATCCATACAGAAAAGAAAGCAATATGGACAATCACAGTACATTAGTAAGTGGCTTGTATTAACTTTCTCTACATGATAAATGCCACTTACTGAAGTGAGACAACCCCTTTAATGCTGGAATGTAAATGCGCCCAGATATATAAAAGGGTACTCGCATCTCAAAAAGTGAAGGCATATTGCTAGGATATGCCATCACCTTATGGTCAGTGGGGTCCAACCTCTGGGTGCTGCCTCCACTTCACTTTTTTTGAGTGAATAGGGCATGGGTGCTCCTGTGTGCAGGGAACTGTAGCATGCTATATTCATTTGAATGTAACCGTGGTGCAGAACCCCTAAATCAGCTCTGCAGCCCCTCTGTTCTCAGTATTGGTGAGATATGCTATCACTTTATAAGATGATCCAACAGATTGCATAATGTGAAGCTACTCTCCCCTTCAAGCATTGCTTCAAAGGCAGAATATTTGCGGAATTTAGCAATGTATGCGGTGCCTGTGGCTCATTAGTACAGAGCTGCAGGGGCTCTGCGTGCCTCTGGCAGACTGTGCACAGACCTCTGTAGTACGCCCAAGGCCTGGTACGAACAACTGTTCCAAATTGGACTTTGTTCACACTTTTCAGTGCTCTGTTTGAAAGATCCCAAGTTTCGGTGAACTTTCAAAAACCTTTTCGTATGTCATAGTGACAATTCTAAGGCTTTAATTAGCGGGGGTCTGAGCACTGAGACTTCAACTGATTGCTAGAACAAGCAGAGAGAAACACTGTGAGGGACGGGATAAATAAAAGCATATGGGCCTGGCTTGAGACGCACTATGTGACCACTTCTCTCTCCTCGTGTTAGCGATCGGTGGGGTATCAGTGCAATGATGCTGTGACATATATCAAAATGTTTTTGAAAGTTCAGTGACACTTTAAAGTATAACTGCAGTTTTTAAAGAAGAACTCCCGCAAAAATTTTTATTCTCTGACCTGTTAGAAAGGTGCATGATATAATCTGTAGTGAATGTCATTTTCTTATCAGAAGCTGAAATTGAGGGTTTCCACTCTCTTCTTATTGTAGCTGGGTCATGTGACCAACTCCCTGACCTCCAACTGACCCAGGACAGGAAGCCAGTCCCTTCTCTATTCATTCCTATGAGACTAAAAGTGAGGCTCCCATAGGAATGCATAGAAAATTAGACTTCCTGTCCACACATAAGGTGCTGTGTGAGTTGATGGCTCTAATTCCTAGTCACATGACACAGATAAGAAACTTCAGGATGATATAACTCAAAAATTCAGCTACTGGTAAGAAAATGACATTCACTACAGATTACATCATGTACTTTTCTAGCAGGACATGGAATAAAATTTTTTTTTGCGGGAGTTCTTCTTTAACTAATGAATAAGTATCAATATATAAACTTAAATATGCCTCATGCACATAGCAATGGAACATGCAGGAGACTACGACAACACGCGGAGTCCTTTGCCGCTGCATGTGGTTAATATCTCTCTCCTTTATTTCTAGGGAATACAGTTTCCTTAGTATGGCATCTCATGTCACATTTTCATGGTTGAATTCTGTGCAAGTACACTAGATAAAAACATCTATATACCATCCTATGACATCAGAGGCATACGGTGATGCAGTATAGCTTTTACTGTATATTCAAATTCTATCAGTAATTTCTGATTTATATTTGTTTTTCTTGTGTTTCACGCAGGCTGCACTAAACTTTCCAAAATTTTGTGAACCTGTGGTTAAAGGAGAAGGTAAGACTGCTTTCATGCTGTAGAATGGCCTAATCGAGCCTACAGACTTTTAAGATTTGTCTGTGGGAATGGTGCTTTGTACGAAAGAAACCGTGAAAGCAATTAAAATAATTGTTGCAGACTGGGTTCTTAAAGGAATATTGCCATCATAGACAATGGCGGCATATCACTAACAACTACAATGGAGCGGGGAGAGTTGTGCCTGGAGGACCTCGGGTTTCCCGGGGTCCGGCCACCACCAGGCGCTGCTCCCACAGAAGTGAATGGGAGCGCACCGCACATGCGCGGCCACCGCTCCCATTCATTTCTATAGAGCCGACAGAAATAGCCAAGCCAGCGCTCGGCAATTTTCGGCAGCCCCATAGAAATGAATGGAGGGCGGCTGCGCATGCGCAGTGTGCCCTCCTCAACTTTCCCCGCTCCGTTCTCAATATAGCACCTATCAGACAATGGGGTCATATACTAGCGATATGCCCCCATTGTCTGTGATGGGACAACCCCTTTAAGGGCCCTTTACACGTGCCAAGAATCTTAAACATAATCGCTAATGAGTGTTCATAGGAACGCTTGTTAGCAATTATCTGGCGCTACAAATGTACCGCGAGTATCTGATGAACAAGCGAAATGCTCTTTCATCGAGTAATCCGACCGTTTTTGCATACACAAAAATCAGGGTTTGCTGGCAGCAGATCATCCTGTTTAAACACGATCTGATGTCGGCAAAAAACGAGTATGGGGAAGAGCAATGGCATTAGCAATCGCCCCCTCCCCGTACTCTGGAGGTGTTTGCTGCGTGTAACTGCAAAGGGACTTTCAGCTTCTGAATCCTTACTTTCCATGTAGCTCAAGGTCCCTTTACACGGGACTACAGAGCAGCAGATTATTGGGACCATCTGCTGCTCGCTGGTGGAGGCTACCGCTGGATTTACTATGTCTGTGGGGTGCTGTAATGTAGTCACATCGCCTCTATTATTATTGTGTGAGCAGTAGTCCATTTCGCAACACAAAAAGCATATATCCTTAACCCCTTCCTGCTCTGTGCCGTAATAGTGTGGTACTATTGCACTGCAGTGATGGCACTGGCATAGGAGCTGGGACCTCTCCACTGCTTGTTCTACACATCCGGCACCCTCACTAACAACCAAGATCAGACATGACTATACACGTTGTTAAAAACTCTTAAGCCATTTTCACACGAGTGCCATGGATTGGCTCTGGATCCGTTCAGGGAAACTCGCACCATTTTGCAAGGAAGTTCAGGCACTTTTGTCTTCAATTGCGTTCAGTTTTTTTCCGCGCGGGTACAGTCCGTTTCGATGCGTTTTTCACAAGCGTGATAAAAAACTGAATTTTTACAAACAACATCTCTTAACAACCATCAGTGAAAAACGCACTGCATCCGGACTTGCTTCAGGATGCAATACGTTTTTCACTGAAAGAGGCTCTGTCACTACCTCCTAACCTATGTATTAAAATACATAGGTGGGTAGTGGCCTCACAATGAATTCAAATCATACCTGTAATTTAGATGCAGCGGTTGATGTGTAATTTGAAGTTTAAAAAGTATGCAAATGAGCCTTTGGAGCACCGGAGGGCGGGCTTTTCCCTTCTGAGCACCGTATCTTCACCGCCCTCCAGGGTCCTAGGCACACCCTCCAGTGTTTAGAAACTCCCCTATCCTTTATGATTGACAGCGCTTAGACCGTTTGGCGCATCTGAACGATGTCCCAGGCATGCGCAGTAGCTTGGATTCAACTGCGCACGCGCCGTCACTTCGCCGAACACGGAAGTGACGGCGTGCGCTTTTTATCAGCTGAAAGGAGCCAGGAGCGAGCTCGGCGACGTGACGGCGCGTGCGCAGTTGAATCCAAGCGCTTGCAGTGTTCAGCACTGCAAGCGCTACTGTGTATGCCTGGGACATCGTTCAGATGCGCCGAACGGTCTAGCGTTGTCAATCATAAAGGATAGGGGAGTTTCTAAACACTGGAGGGCGTGCCTAGGACCCGGGAGGGCGGTGAAGATACGGTGCTCAGAAGGGAAAAGCCCGCCCTCCGGTGCTCCGAAGGCTCATTTGCATACTTTTTAAACTTCAAATTACACATCAACCGCTGCATCTACAAGGGAATTACAGGTATGATTTGAATTCATTGTGAGGCCACTACCCACCTATGTATTTTAATACATAGGTTAGGAGGTAGTGACAGAGCCTCTTGAAGCCCCATTCACGTCTATGGGACCAGGGCTGCGTGAAAAACGCAGACTATAGAACATGCTGCAATTTTCACGGAACGCAGAACTGATGTGTGAAAACAATGCTCATGTACACAGACCCATTGAAATGAATAGATCAGGATTCAGTGCGGGTGCTATGCATTCACGTCACGCATTACACCCGCACGGAAAACTTGCTCTTGTGAAAAAGGCCTTAAAGATGCTGCCCTCAGCAGTGATCATGGCATCGAAGTAGTCAGAGAGAGGGAGGGGGCTCTATTACAGTCTTCTAGAACGTTTCAAAACCCCCACCCCAAGGTCTTGATTATAGCATGTACTGCCATCTACAGGTGTAATGGCTCATAACGTGTCTCTGCCACAAGAGTCTTCTGTTTTTTAATGTGTTTATATTTTCAGCAAAGGAAACTGACGCTCATAAATTGTGGAGGAATATCGAGCCACATCTGAAGAAGGCCATGCAGACTGTTTATCTCCGGGAGATATCAAGGTATGATGACTACATAGAGTGCTGCAGGGAGAATGGGTGTAGTTATCTTTATGATGATTAATAAATTCTGCTGGCACAGTGATAGCCGGACTGCATCACCATTGATTTAGTCCAATACACAATCACCAATAGATAAAGAAATAAAGGCCTGGTCTTATCTGCAATCCTGCCGTAAAATAACCCAGGCCGTTGTTTGGCCCCTTATTCACGGGAAAAAATTCACGGTTAGGGGGGTGTTTTTTAGCTTGGTAAAAAAAAATGAAAAATCACAGAATATAATGCATTAAAAATAAATGTAGCCCTGCACATATGTATATTCATTTATTACATTGTGCAGGAAGATTTTTTTAAAATCTTTTTTTCTGTGTTTTTTTATTGGTTAAAAAAACGTCAGAAAATTCCGATAAGTTGTATGAGTAATCCATATGCAAATGAGCAGTTAAATGCACTGAAGGCGGCCCAAGCCACTCTGTTCACCCCCTGCATCTCTTGCATTCTCTCCAGCCTCCCCGCCTACTTGATTGACAGAGCAAGGTGAGATGACTACGCAGGAACCTGGTCCTGTGAATCAAGGAAAAAAAAAAGGGCTGGCTGAGGAAGCAGGAGGAGCAAGGGGCAACCGAAAGGCTTGGGCCCTTCCTTCGGTCCACTTGCATATGCATATCTAGCTGTCCTGTTGATCTGCCCTAAATTCCTAAGGTATGAATGGCGCTTGAAAGTAAAAATGAGACTACACTTGCGCTGAAACAAAATTCTCCAAAAAATTGTTGTAACTTTTTGCATTTTTTATACCACTCACTCCAGTTTTAAAATGCAGGTGGGATGGAAAAGTGGGAATGGTTAGTTATGAGTTTCGCTCCAGATTTATGACTGGGACTTCCCTATCAAATTGTTTGCATAGACACCAGGGGTGGCCCTGGAAAAAAATAAAAAATAAAAGTGGACCCATGTTGTAGGCGGGTTCAAATTGAGTGAAGGCAGGCCGACACACTTAGGCAGGGATAACGGAAATAGGAGTGGCAGCAATTTTTATGGTGCAGCACAGGATACTGCTTCAAATACCAGAGTGCTGCATAAAATACTGGCACCCTCACCACAGTATTCAACTGTATCACCGTCCTGAGGATGGCGATACAGTTGAATTCAGGAGGGCACCTGCGGCCGCTGGCCATGTGCGTAAGTACCTGATGCTCCTAGCATTAATTAATGCTAGGAGCATCAGATTATGTACCCCTCTGGCGACTGTGAGGAGGTTTCGGGCAGCCCCGTGGGCATCATTCTACTAGGAAATTTACCTGGTCTATGGCCAGTCCACACCTAATAGACGCATAGCTGTGGTTCACCTGATTAAAACGCATATTTTGTTGATCTGAGGCTCCTTTCCTGAGTTATGATACTTTTTCAAGTTAGGTCTTTGGTGCAATGAGAGTGTCACCACTGCTCTTGTTGCACCCAAGCTCCTATCCTTTCTGTGGCCAACCCCTCCCTTGCTGCTTTACCACTGACTGGTCCTGTCAATCAAATCAGCCAGGGAGGGGCTGGCCACAGAAAGGAGCGGAGCTTGGGTGCAATAAGAGCAGTGTTGATGTCCTCATTGCACCAAAGGCCTAATTTACATTTTTAGAAAAAATATCATAACTTGGGAATGGAGCCTCAGATCAACAAAAGAAAAACAGCATTTAATCAGGTGAACCACAGCTATGTGTCTATGCCAACAGCTGGAAAGGGAGGTCACTGGTGACCGATTCCCTTTAAAAAGTCACAAAAAAAAGTCACAAACTCATAGTGCAGTAAACTAGAGTAACATTTCTAAAATAAACCTTTAGGTTTAGATTTGAGTCAAATTTAACACACAGCGTGCGCCTTTTTATAAGTTTGGTGCAAACTATGCCAACGTAGACTTGAGGAAAGCTGACTTCAAATGTTACCTTCATGTTAAATTCCCCCCAAGAGTATTGCTTTATAGAATTATTTCTAAGGAATGTTATCATTTTATGTTTTTTTCCTCAGCTCTCAGTGGGAAAGAATACAACAAGAAGACAGAGAAGCATCCCAACTGAAAGGTGATTTTTTTAAGGCAGTGGCCCACATTTACTAATATTGTGTAAAAGTAAGACCGTCTTCAACTGTCATAGTTATCACAGTGGCTGGTGCTGAATGATATATCTGAGACACTTATCGACTTGTCTAGTCTACACCCTCTTTGTTGGCTTAATTTACTCTTTAAAAAAAAAAAGCTCCAAAATTTTTGTGTCTTTCCAGGGCTGTCAGCACATGCTCATGTGGAATTGCCGTATTACTCCAAGTTTCTCCTCATAGCTGGATATTTAGCTTCGTACAATCCTGCAAGAACAGACAAAAGATTCTTTCTAAAGGTACGTTGTTGCTTTTCGTATTTCATTTGATTTTGATGATCACAGGATTACTGTAACGGGTCGCCCCCTTAAAAAAAAATCTTAAACAATAGTCTTAAATAGAAAAGGAAGCCTCTTCTAAAGATGATGCACAAGAAATTCCGCAAACAGAGACATTACTGGAACCATGTACTGTGGTCTGAAGAGACCAAGATAAACCTATTTGGTTCAGATGGTGTCAAGCTTGTGTGGCGGCAACCAGTTGAGGAGTACAAAGACAAGTGTGTCTTGCCTGCAATCAAACATGGTGGTGGGAGTGTCATGGTTTGGGGCTGCATGAGTGCTGCCGGCTGTGGGGAGCTACAGTTCATTGAGGGAACCATGAATGGGAACATGTACCGTGACATACTGAAGCAGAGCCTTCCCCTGATCCTCTCCCTTTGGAGGGCAGTATTCCAACATGATAACGACCCCAAAAACACCATGACGACCACTGCCTTGCTAAAGAAACTGAGGGTAAAGATGCTGGACTGGCCAAGCATGTCTCCAGACCTAAACCCTATTGAGCATCTGTGGGGCATCCTCAAATGGAAGGTGGAGGAGAGCAAGGTCTCTAACATCCACCAGCAACGTGATGTCATCATGGACGGGTGGAAGAGGATTCCAGTGGCAACCTGTGAAGCTTTAAGTGAACTTCATGCCCAAGAGAGTTAAGGCAGTGCTGGAAAATAATGGTGGCCACACAAAATATTGTACACTTTGGGGACAATTTGGCTATTTTCACTTAGGGGTGTACTCACTTTTGTTGCCAGTGGTTTAGAGATTAATGACTGTGTGTTGAGGTATTTTGAGGGCACACCAAATTTACACTGTTATACAAGCTGTGCACTGACTACTTTACATTGTATCAAAGTGTCAGATTGTCACGAGTGGGCTTGCGTCTGGTATCAGACGTTCTGCGCGGCTTTCAAAAATGACATAATTTGACATGTTTTTCCCTTGGTTTGGTTGCTGTTTACCACACCCCTTCCCCTCAGCTGTTGCCGCTGTGGTAATTATCTTTCTCCTATTTACCCCTTCCTCTCCCAGTATCCCTTGCAGTTTATACTTTCTGCCTACTTAGTAGTGTGTGGTGTGGATCTCGGCTGAGATCCTGTTGCTGCGATATCTGCTTAAAGATAAGTGACTTTTTCCCTTTTGTGGTTTTCCTTTTGGAGTCTCCTGTTCGTCCTTACTCTTGGAGGAACGGGTTTACTCTTTCTGATGTCACTAGCTGCAGGGTTTTTTAGGGTGCATTTATTATTAGGTTCCTGTGTATGAACTCTCCTACCACCAGGCTTGTTCATACTGGTAGTCAGTCAGGGCCTAGTTTCAGGGTTCCCTGCAGGAGGTGACCGTTTCCCTGGTTTTGGTCTGTTCCCTTCCCTCGTACGCTCTGTGTGGCTATTCCCTCCACACCAGAGCGTGACACAGATCTTCAGTGTTGTCCCATGAAAAGATATAAAATATTTACAAAAATGTGTGGGGTGTACTCACTTTTGTGGGGGATATATTATATATATAATTATATAAAAAATGTATTTTATTTTTTCTTTAAGTCACCGTAGGTGGTTTCTGCAATAGATTTACCGTATTTTTCGCTTTATAAGACGCACCTGAAGATAAGACGCACCCCAGATTTTAGAGTAGGAAAATAAGAAAAAAATATTTTTCATCAGACCACATATCTGACCCCCCATAAATTTCAGGACATCACATCAGGCCCCCATCAGACATCAGATGAGCCCAGCGTTCCCCCATCAGACCTCAGATCAGCCCAGCGTTCCCCCATCAGACCTCAGATCAGCCCAGCGTTCCCCCATCAGACCTCAGATCAGCCCAGCGTTCCCCCATCAGACCTCAGATCAGCCCAGCGTTCCCCCATCAGACCTCAGATCAGCCCAGCGTAACCCATCAGACCTCAGACCAGCCCAGCGTAACCCATCAGACCTCAGACCAGCCCACAGTGCCCCCATGAGACCACTCTGTGCCCCCATCAGACCTCAGACCAGCTCACAGTGCCCCCATTAGACCACTCTGTGCCCCCATCAGACCTCAGACCAGCTCACAGTGCCCCCATTAGACCACTTTGTGCCCCATCAGACCTCAGAACAGCTCACAGTGCCCCCATTAGACCAATCTGTGCCCCCATCAGACCTCAGACCAGCTCACAGTGCCCCCATTAGACCACTCTGTGCCCCCATCAGACCTCAGACCAGCTCACAGTGCCCCCAGTAGACCACTCTGTGCCCCCATCAGACCTCAGATCAGCCCAGCGTGCCCCATAACAATAAAATAAAAAACTTCACTTACCTGTCCAGCGCCCCGGCTCCGCTCCGGCGCTCCTTAGGCTTTCCGGCCCGACGCTGCACTGTCACCTGACTGAGTGCAGCGTCAGGTCATAGTGCGCGCACTACGTCCTGACGCTGTACGCGTTCAGGACAGTGCAGCGCCGGGCCGGGAAGCCTGAGGAGCCGCGGCAGGACAAATAAGTGAAGTTTTTTATTTTATTGCTATGGTGCACGCTGGTCTGATCTGAGGTCTGATGGGGGGGGGGTCCCGGCAGCTAAAACATACAAGTGAGCGCTTCCATAATGGAAGCGCTCACTTGTATTCGTTTTATAAGACGCACTGCAATTTTCCCCCTACTTTTGGGGGAAAAAAAGTGCGTCTTATAAAGCGAAAAATACGGTAATTGAAGTGGTAAAGCAATTCAGTCTGTTGCTTTGTTCTTATGGAGCCCTGCCACCTGCAGTTCTCCATAGGAACTGCAACTCTGAAAGACCTTGGTTTCTTCAGTGGGACCAGGGCTTTTAATTTTAACCATCCGCTCCTTCGATCAATGTTTTGATCACTTTTTATTAAATTTTTTTTATCCAAGGTAAAGTGACTAAAAAATGGTGAAGCAGCCACATTATGGGATAAATATTTTCATATTTTAATACTACGGGCTTTTTTGGATGCAGGTCAGCATTGGAGTATACTAATCAGCTTGAAAGCTTTTGTACAGGGTCAGGCCTATTCCTAGTAGGAAGGTGTCCCGAGACGGGAAGTGCATGGCTTCCGATTTTATTTCTCAGATGCCGTGGTCACATTTGACCATGTCATCTATGGGGTTAAATGTCCGCGATCGACATTATTGCCGATTGCAGGCATTAACCAGTTATCTTTAAATTGGACTTACAGTGGAGGTCCAGAAGAGGTTAATACTTGTTCTAACTTGGTGCAGAAGTATTGCAGTGTATTATACAAGTAATCACATAGTTTAGTCCCCTAGTAGCACTAAAAATGAATAAAAATAACTTTAAAGGAATATTAAAAAAATATTAAAAAGCTGAAACATACCTTCTTATGTAAAAAATAAAAAGCGCGCGAAGTTGGTATTAATGCATCTGTAAATACCCAAACGTTAAAGTTATCATGTTATTTTACCGGGACAGTGAATGCCTCCAAAAAAACAACAAAAAAAAACAATTCCTGTATTGCCATTCTTTCATATTCCACCTTCCAAAAACAGAATAAAAAGCAATGAAAAAAATCAAATGTACCCCAAAATGGTGGCAAGTATACTATAGTAGTATAGTATAGTTTCTTAAATTAATTGTACTTGCCCAGAAGCATAGTTAAGGTATCATCAGTGCTGCATCGTGAACGATGTAAAAAAAAAAACAAAAAAAAACTGAAACCTGCTGAATTGCTGTTTTTTCCATTTACCACTAGTTAAAGGGGTTATCGAGGAATTTGATATTGATGGACTAATCTCAGGATAGGTTTCCAATATCAGATTGGGGGGAGGGGGCGACTCATGGCACCCCGTAATCACATGAGCACCGATGAGCACTGTGGCCTCTTTATAGCTCAGAACAGTGCTGTACAAGCATTGTACAAAAAGCATAGCACACCACACTTTTGTATCCTGCAGAGTCTGGTAAAAAAACGTATACATTAATGTATACGTTTTTTTTTTCTATAGTGGAGCTCTATGGTGAACAGATACCACTGTATGGCATCAGTCTGAGGCATCCATTAGAGGGGTTGTCTCACTTCAGCAAATAGCATTTATTATGTAGAGAAAGTTAATACAAGCCACTTAGTAATGTATTGTTATTGTCTATATTGTCTCCTTTGCTGTCTGGGTTAATACACTGCCGTTTCCTTGGTAGTGGTCATGTGTGCACACTGTAGGAAAAAGCACTTGCCTGTGGGCACTCCCACTGTTCTGGCCACCAGAGAGGTGGTGTTTTTTCCTATAGTGTGCAAGAACGACCACCACTGCTGGATTGCAGGGTGGTCATAACCATGGAAACGAGCAGTGTATAATGTGATGGAAAAATGAATCCAGCCAGCAAAGGAAGCAATATGGACAATCACAATACATTAGTATGTGTCTTGTATTAACTTTCTCTACATGGGAGACAGCCCCTTTAACATTCACGTTTTTTGGGTACTTTAAATGGATGGTAAAAATGTTATGTGAACCCAGCCTGAGTTATATGTACGCAAAAATGGTGCCGTTGGATACAGTTGATGTTACATTTTAGGATACGTTGTCAGAATTGTAGTTGTAAATCTTTTATTTTTTCTAAAGCTCAAGGAAGATCTTTCTTTTTTATTTTAGCATCATGGGAAAATTAGGAAAACTGATTTTCTGAAGAAGCATGAAAAGGTAAATACAATATTTTAAATATATTAATAGAAATCTGTGTAAAATACTATGTGAATGTTCAGAGGCTATTTCCTGTTTATAAAGATCTGAGATATTTTTTAATACATGTCTTATAAAGAGGGCTTTGATTAGGAAATGTTAGTCCTGCTTTTTAAAGGGGTTCTCCGAGAATTAAGACAATTTAAATGCTTAAATATTTCTTTATCATAAATATATTCCCAAATACTTTTCATTAGATATAATGGTTCATTTTGTCTGGGGAGCAATCATCAGGGGAAACAAAATGGCCGCCATCCTATTAGTACACACCAAACCTGTCCTAATCACACAGGAAGACAAGTTACTTCACAACACTGAGGTAAAGAGATGCCTCATCCTCCGCTCTGCTTGTCAGGGATTATGATCCTGAATACAGATGATAAGATCTTCAGCTGAATCTTTGTTGGAATGGAGTTCATGAGGAGACATGAAGTAGAGAGAGGACGGACAGGACAGACTGTGGTAATGGAGACTGCATACAAGTGCTGCTGCTCTTCAGCCACATCTGCCCCTCCTCTCTGTACTTCATGTTTCATCATGAACTCCATTCCTACAGAGATTCAGCTGAAGATTTTATTAAACTGTGTTCCAGATCACGTAGACTACAGAGGAGGTTGCAGCAGCTCTTTAACTCCATGTTGTGAAGTAACTTGTCCTCTTTTGTGATTAGGACAGGTTTTCTGTGTACTAATAGGACGGCGGCCATTTTATTTCTCCTTATGAATGTTTTCTAGACAAAACAAGTCATTATAACTAATGTAAGGTATTTGGGAATATATTTATAATCAAGTAATATTTAAGTATTTGCATTTTCTTAATTTCTTAATTTAATGTGTTTTATTTGCAGACTAGCAACCATCTTCTGGGCCCCAAGCCTTTTCCTTTGGATAGACTGTTGGCAATTCTGTACAGCATTGTGGACAGCAGAGTGGCGCCCACTGCAAATATATTTTCCCAGGTAAATTGGATGCTGTATGCTGAAAATCCTAGCTTTGCTTTGCTACCCATGCCTGTCCTGACATTTGTTTCACCATGTGTGTAGCCCTGAGTCAGACAACCTGTGGTGTTCCAGCTGTTCAAACATAGTTCCAAGCATTAAGAACAGTCCACACAAGGCGCTGCTCCTACTCCACTTGTACACAGAATATCTCTTACTCTTTCGGCTGTAAGTAACGATTTTTATTTCATTGTTAGATCTCATCTCTTGTGACTCTTCAGCTTTTAACTCTGGTGGGCCATGACGATCAGCTTGATGGACCCAAGTACAAATGTACTGTGTCATTGGACTTTATCCGAGCTGTAGCAAGGTATGATATGTGAGCATCCATGGCCATCTGTATGTACGAAGATACAATTCTGTGTTGACTATTTAACCATTATTATTATTTATTTGACAACGCCATTAACCCCTTCCCGACCAGCGTGCTGATCGGGCGGGTGCAGGAGCTGCGCCTGCCCGATCAACTGCGGGGGATCGGCTGTGCCCAGTAGCCGGACCCCTACTGTATGCACTAGTGTCGGTGAAAACACCAATGCCAGTGCATTAACCCTCAATGTGCCGCGGTCAGCGCTGACCGCGGCACATGCGATGCGGGCGGCAGGAAGGGGAGTCCATCGGGTCCCTGCGCTGCTGTGACAGGGACCTGATGGCAGGGAAGGCAGCCCGATGCCTTCCTCAGGCATTGTGGCTGCCTTCTATGGAAGCCTGTGAGATCCAGCCCCCTGGATCTCACGGGCAGGAAGCTGTAAGTGTATTAAACTTACAAGTGTAATACACTTACAGCCAATGCATTACAATACAGAAGTATTGTAATGCATTGTAAAGGGGATCAGACCCTCAAAAGTAAAAAAAAAGTGTGAAAAAAGTTAAAAAATAAAGTTTTTAAAAAATAAGTTTCAAGTAAAAAAAAAACAATAATACGGCCTTTTCCCAAAATAAAGTTTAAAAAAAATTGTAGAAAAAAGGGAAAAAAAGAAAAGTAGTCATATTAGGTATTGCTGCCTCCATATCGACCGGCTGTATAAAAATATCACATGATCCACCCCACCAGGTGAACGCAGTAAAAAAAAAAAAAAAAAACAGTGCCAAAACAGCCATTTTTGGTCACCTTTCCTCACAAAAAGTGTAATAGCAGGCGATCAAAAAGGCGTATTTACCCCAAAATGGTACCAATCAAATCGTCATCTGGTCCCGCAAAAAATGAGAACCTACCTAAGACTCTTGGCTCTCAGAAAATGGCAACACAAATTTTTTTTTTTATTCTGTTCAAAAATGCATCTAAAGTGTAAAACTTAACAAAAATAAAAATGTTAGATGTATTGGGTATCGCCACTTCGGTAACAACCTGCTCTATAAAAATATCACATGAGATGGCCCCCCAGGTGAATGCTGTAAAAAATGTAAAAAAAAAAAAAACTATGGCAAAACAGCCACTTTTTTTCCTCTTGCCTCACAAAACGTATAATACCACACGATCAAAAAGACTTATTAATCCCAAAATGGTACCAATCAAACCGTCGTCTCGTCCCGCAAAAAATGAGACCCTACCTAAGACAATAGCCCGAGAAAAAAAAAAAAATATGGCTCTCAGAAAATGACAGTACAAAAACAAGATTTAATTCTGTTCAAAAATGCACCTAATGTGTAAAAATTAACAAAAGTAAAAATGTTGGACATATTGGGCATCGCTGCGTCCGTAACAATCTGCTCTATAAAAATATCACATTATATTCCCCCTCAGGTGAACGCTGTAAAAAAATTTTTAAAAAGAAACTATGACAAAACAGCCATTTATTGGTCACCTACCCTCACAAAAAGTGTAATAGCAGGCGATCAAAAAGGCATATTTACCCCAAAATGGTACCAATCAAACCGCCATCTCAACCTGCAGAAATTGATACCCTACCTAAGACAATTGCCCGAAAATTAAAAAAAAAATATGGCTCTCAGAAAATGGCAGCACAAAAACAAGATTTAATTCTGTTCAAAAATGCATGTAATGTGTAAAACGTAACAAAAATAAAAATGTTAGACATATTAGGTATCGCTGCGTCCGTTCGAACAACCTACTCTATAAAAATATCACATGATTTGCCCCTTCAGGTGAATGCTGTAAAAAAAAATTTTTTAAAACTATGTCAAAACAGACATTTTTTGTCATCTTGCCTCACAAAAAGTGTAACACCGAGCGATCAAGTCTTGTGTACCCCAAAATGGTACCAATGAAACGGAAAAAATGCAAAAAATGAGCCCCCACATAAGACAATAACTCAAAAAATAAAAACCAATGGCATCAAAACCAATCCATCAAAATCTGTGCTGTAAAATCCATATGGCGCTCCTTCCGTTCTAAGTCCTGCCATGCCTTCCCACAGCAGTTTACCACCACATATGGTGTGTTGCCGTATTCAGGAGAAAATGGGTAACAAATTACAGGATGCTTTTTCTCCTGTTACCCCTTGTGAAAATGAAAAATTTGGGGCTAAAGCAACATTTTATTGGAAGAAATGAAACTTTTCATTTACACAGCCAAGTGTTTCCAAATTCTGTAAAACGCTTCGGGGGTTAAAGTGGCCAGTACACCCCTTAATATATTCTTTGAAGGGTGTAGTTTCCAAAATGGAGTCACTTTTTGAGGGTTTCTGCTCTAGGGGTATGTCAGGGTCTCTCAATAACAAAATGATGCCTAAAAACCATTCTAGCAAAATCTGCCTAAAAAATCTGTATGGCGCTCCTTTCCTTCTGACCGCTTCCACATGCCCATAGTGCAGTTTACCACCACATAAGGGGTATTTCTGTAAACTGCAGAATCAGAGCAATGTATATTGAGGTTTAGTTTTCTGTTAACCCTTGCTGTGTTGCAAGAAAAAATTGATTAACATGAAAAATCTGCATAAAAATGAAATTATGAAATTTCGCCTCCATTTTCCTTTAATTCTTGTAGAACACATAAAGGGTTAACAAAGTTTGTAACGCAGTTTTAAATAATTTGAGGGGTGTAGTTTCTAAAATGGGGTCATTTATGGGTGGTTTCCATTACGTAAGCCCCTCAAAATCACTTTATATCTAAATTGGTGCTTAAAAAAATGGTTTTGGAAATTTTGTTGAAAATGTGAAAAATGGCTTTTAACCCTTTCAGTCCCAGAGGTTTTTCGGCTTTGCGTTTTCGTTTTGCGCTCCCTGCCTTCAAACAACCATAACTGTTTTATTTTTCTGTTCACATTTCTGTTCACAAATTCCAAATCGGGTGAAATTGCAAAAAAAAACGCTATTCCGCTACAGTTCTACGGGTTTCTTATTTACAACGTTCGATGTTTATTAAAACTGACCAGTTACTTTCATTCTACTGGTCAGTACGAATCCGGCGATACCTAATATGTATAGTTTTTCCTGCGTTTTGATGATAAAATAATTATAAAGTTGGCCTTTTTTTTTTTTTCTCATATCTTGACATCCTATAACTTTTTGGTATTTATGTGTACGGAGCTGTATGGGGGCTCATTTTTTGCGGGGCGATCTGAAGTTTTTATTGATACTATTCTGGGGTGTGTATGACTTTTTGATCACTTTTTATTTGAAAAAAAAAAGCAACAAAAAACGGCGAATCGCCATTTGGACGTTTTTTTCGCCACACAATTCGCCGTATTGGATTTTTAAAAATATATTTTAAAGGTATGGGCGTTTTCGGTCACGGTGATACCCATGATGTCTATATTTATTGTTATTTAGGTATTTATTTTTTAATTATACGGAAAGGGGGGTGATTTGAACTTTTATATTTTTTTTATTTTTTAACATTTTTTTTTAAATTTTTTTGTGATTATTTTAAATCTCAAATATGAGCAAATAGATTGTGTTTTTTTATTTTTTTTGAGCAATGAGGGTCTTTTATTTTTGACTTGAAGGGGTTGTCCGGGTTCAGAGCTGAACCCGGACATACCCAGGTTTTGACTCCCGCAGCCCTCCTGAACAGGGCATCGGAGCATCTCATGCTCCGATGCCCTCCCTTGCCCTGCGCTGGATCGCGCAGGGCAAGGGCTCTTTTGTTTATAAACATTCACTGCTGGGCGGAGGCTTCCACCCGGCAGTGAGTTCGGTGACATCACCGGCCGTAATGGGCCGGCTTTAGCGCTGCCCTAGCCATTTGAATGGCTAGGGCAGCGCTAAAGCCTGCCCATCAGCGCCGATGACGTCACCGGGCTCACTGCCGGGCGGAAGCCTCCGCCTGGCAGGCCCCGGTACGTCACCGGAACTGGGATAAATTCCTTTGCCCTGCGCTAATTAGAATGCTCCGATGCCCTGTTCAGGCGGGCTGCCTGGGTGAATTGAAAGGTATGTCCGGGTTCAGAGCTGAAACCCCTTTAATGACCGAATTTGCTCATTTCTTATCCTGGCCTGCCATCTAGTGGCCAGAATAAGAATTGCACTTTGAAAGCTGTAAACCTAATCAGCGAAGTTTACAGCTTTCAGATCGTGTACAGACACCCCGATTGGTCACACGGGGTGTCTGTACACCGTACGCTTCCGGGTTTAGACGCAACTAGATGCCGTGATCACGTGTGATCACGGGATCTAAAGGCCTATGAAGACGCCGCTGATGCCGTTAAGTTCCTGCAAGTCTCTGCTGTTAGAAACAGCAGAGACTTGCCGACCATGACGCCCGCCGCACGTGCGAGCGGGCACCATGTGTCCGCATCGCCCCAGCGCCGTACATGTACATGAACTTCTAAGCTTTCTCACGTCCTAAAAAAAGTAAAATGACATTTATAAAATGATGCCAACATAAAGTAGACATATGGGGAATGTAAAATAATAACTATTTTTTGGATGTATTACTATGTATTTTGAAAGTAGAGAAATTGAAATTTGGAAATTTGCTAATTTTTCAAAAATTTTAGTAAATTTGGTTTTTTTTTAATAAATAAAAATGAAATATTTTTCCACAAATTTACTACTGTCGTGAAGCACAATATGTGACGAGAAAACTGTCTCAGAATGGCCTGGATAAGTAAAAGCGTTCCAAAGTTATTACCACATAAAGTGACACATGTCATGGCCTGGGCAGGAAGGTGAAAACAGGCCAGGAGTAGAAGGGGTTAATTCCATGGAGCAGTACATCAAGAGCGTGTTACACACACATAATATACAAAAAATGCAAATACAAGAAACATGAAACTATTAACAATCTGGTAGAGAGGGGGAGGGGACTCTGCCCACAAAAGCTTACAATCTACAAGATCATTTTATGTATTTATTTTATGCTCTTATATAGCGCTACTATATTTCGCAGCGCTTTACGGACATTGGCATCCAACTGTCCCCAATGGGGCTCACAATCTAAGTTCCCTATCAGTATGTCTTTGTAGTGTGGGAGGAAACCGGAGTACCTGGAGGAAACCCATGCAAACATGGGGAGAACATACAAACTCCATGCAGCGGTTGTCCTCGGTCGGATTTGAACCTAGGACCCCAGCGCTGCAAACCACTGAGCCACCGTGCTGTCCATCATGTGCATGTTTTATTATGTTGAGCACTGGGATAGCTGTTGCATCTATTCACTACACAGCACTCATTGAGGCACATTCATGGGTGCAGTTGTTAGCACTGGTGCCTTGCAGCGCTGGGGTCCTGGGCTCGAATCCGACCAAGGACAACATCTGCACGAAGTTTGTATGTTCTCCCCGGGTTTCCTCTGGGGACTCTGGTTTCCTCCCACACTCCAAAGACATACTGATAGGGAACTTAGATTATGAACCCCATTGGGGACAGAGTGATGCTAATGTCTGTATAGCGCTGCACAATATAGTAGCGTATATAACTGCATAAAATAAATAAATACATTCATGAAAGGCTTTAGACTCCTGATCTGCTCTTAAAGGGGTTGTCCCACGAAAAATATTGTACAGTTTTCAAACCAGCACCTGGATCTGAATACTTTTGTAATTGCATGTCATTAAAAATGTTGTATACCTACTGAGTTATTCAATAAAATGTATCTGTATAGGACCACTTAATTTCTTATTTCTTTGACCTACTCACTGAGCAGGCCGCACATGCTCAGTTGCAACTTTTAACTGCCTCCTGAGCTGTGATAGGGAGAGCATGGAGACACCTCCTGCTGTGATAGGTAGAGCTGAGACACACCCCCTTAGCTCCAGCAGAAAAGACACTCCCCTTTAGCTGTCGCCTTGATATAAATCTAGCTGAGCAATGAATGAGAAGATCTCTGGATCCATGTGAGGTACAGGGCTGGTTCTAGCTTTGTTAGAAAGAGGCTCTCGTACTATATGATGTCTGATTTTCATTTTTTACATTATTCGTGGGATAACCCCTTTAAAGTTCGACATATCTGATGCTTTTGAGATAAGCCGCCACTAGGGGTGTCTGGCATTGACTTATTCTCCTCATCCTAGTGAGAACGCATGCACACTTGGCCAAATTGAGCGTGCATGAGTATGAAGAATTTAGAGTAATAGCTGAATGAGCGTACAGCCAACAGCTGTTGAAGGTGTTTAGCCACCTTATGACTACGCTTTTCATAAATCTTCACTATGTTGCATTTTTTTTTTGTTACTGTGTTGAATTCCTGCATATTGTGCACGTCACCCCTTTTATTAATAGTTACATTTTTTTCCTTTTTCTTTCTTTGTGCAGGACTGTGAATTTTGATATTGTCAGATATTTGTATGATTTTCTATGAATTTCAATGCCGACTGAAAGCGAAGACCTGATAGAATATTTAAGAAAATGGCATCATCCATGGTTAATATTTTTCTGCATTGTTCCAATACAGATTTGTAATAAAATAAGTCTAAAATAGAACCAACGTTTATATGGAAATATTTTTTTTTAATGTTTAGCACAAACGGGCACCGTACACTATCTGTATATTACTCATTTATAATATATAAGCCTAAAAAGCATACCTCCAAGAAGAGAAAAAACTTTCTGGAGTGCCTTAATCCTTACATATAGTATCTGTTTTAGTATCTGTAGAAGCTTTTTCCTTGTGAGAACAGGTGCTCCAGACTCCTCCAGGCTCGGTCTCTGATGCTACTTGTCAGCCATATTAGCTCTCTGTCTAGGACTGTATCACTAACGCCTTTCCCCTGCAGCCAACCTCAGTGACACAACCTTCTTCCTGTTCACATCTATGCAGTAATAAGTCCCTGCTAACTGCTGTAGATGTAATGTGTTTCTCATTTTTATTTCCTTAGTGTTGTGAACAGGTGCAAAGTATGTGCCACTGCATGATACTATACATAGGAATACATACGCCTTAATTATTTACATTCTGCATATCCACCGTGGCACATAAGGTGCTTGACGGCAACTTTATAAAAATGAAGGTGTCGGAAATGTGCTCAGTTTATTTTTTAAACCCTTTTTTTCCCCTCTAGGGGAGTTGAACCTTCAATCCTCTGATTTCCCATATAATACACTTCAATACATTTGTGTTGCACTGTATTATTTGGCCATGAATTGTAGATGTGATGAGAGAGGGAGTGTCCCCCTTCTTTAACCACTTTGATGCTGTGGTCAGCATGGACCAAAGCATCTAAGGGTTACACTGCCGCGATTGGAATTAAGTTTGATCCCTGCAGTGAGGGCCTGATGACAGCTGTATAATACCTGCACAGCCGTGAGCCAGTGCCATCACTGTGCATCTGGCGTACTATTACAGCACCGGGTGGAAAGGAGTTAAGACTCAAAATAGGCCAAAGCTTAAGGGGTTAAAGGGGTATTCCCATCTCAGACAATGGTTGCATATTGCTAGGATATGCCCCCCATTGTCTGATAGGTGCACCTACAAGGAGAACGGAGCGGGGAGCACCGTGGCTGGAGGACCGCAGATTTCCCGGAGTTCGGCCACCACCAAGAGCTGCTCCCATACAAGTGAATGGGAGCGCACCGCGCATGCATGGCCCCTGCTCCCATTCATTTCTATAAGGAAGACGGAAATAGCCGAGCCAGCGCACCTCTATTTTCGTCGGCGCATGCACATGCACCCTCCATTCATTTCCCCGCTCTGTTCTCAATGTACCCTCACCTGGGACCTGCCCCTATCAGACAATGGGGGCATATCCTAGCGATATGCCCTCATTGAGATGGGTATAAGCCTTTAATGAAGTCTGATATTTAAGAATAAAGTGATAATCATCCCCCACTTCCCTCCCTCAAAAACAGCGCCACTCCTGTCTATGGGATATGTCTGGTATTGCAGTTCAGTCTCATTCACTTGGATGGGACTGAGCTCAAATATCAGAAACAGCCCCTGGACAGCAGTTGTTTCTAGGGGGGGAAGACGTTTTTGAGACCCCTCTAATGTATATGATATTTAGTCTATTTGGACTCCCTAGTTGTATATAATGGTGCGGTTCTGCTATCTTTAATATGGTAAGCAGAGTGAGGTTATGCAGCGTTATACAATTAGTGTCACTTATAATGATTATACAGTATGTGTAACATGAAGTACTCCAGTTTACATCCAAGAAATGATGCTTGCCTAGCTTAAGAGGAAAGAAGGCGGCTGATTATGCTTGAGTATGGCTCTCATCTTCCTGAGGGTTATATTAGAGGATGATTGTGAGTTAATGATGATATCTTTATCCTCCAGACACTGATGACTGCAATTTTCATCTTAAATATGTATGTTGTGTACTTAGCAGATTCTTCAGACCTTGTCTGTAGTGTAATTGTCCACATTTGCGTGCACGTTTACACAGCCCAAAAGTTAATTTTATTATACCTTTTCCACAGTTCTAGCAAAATTACTATCATAATGTTTTCTTGTATCTTTATAAATCCAAAGGCACAATTCTCTGGTTTAGCAACTGATCCAGAGGTTTGGTATGAAGCCCTCCGCACCAGATTGAATAATGTGATTGACGTGGACTACAACACTTTTTGCCTAATTTTTCTGTTTTTACCAACGTTATTCAAATATTTTTATGATAACCCTGGTGTGTTTTTTTTTTTTTTTTCTATACTGTTTTTATCAATGAAAACCAACAATCCAACACTTTCCATAATGACGTTACACCAAATCATATATTGACTATCACATTTTATAGTAGGAAACAGAACATAGAATAAGCCGAAACTGGTTGTTCCAGTTATAACAAGTGATCATTGGAGGTCCTACTGCTGGGACCCCGACCGATCACAAGAACATGGGCCCTGTATCCTGTGGAGTTCCCCTTAAATGGACAGAGCAGCTGGTCAGAAATCTGCGCCACTGCTCCATTCTTTCCTTTTTAAGAAAAAAAAAAAAAGAATTAACAATACAAAGGTAAACGAAACAAAAAGAAACGGGGGGGGGGGTGTAGACTAATCGGAATGCCAACAACTGAAATAGAAAAGACACAGGGTAACCCAGTCTTATTAACCCATGATGATGACACTGAAGAACACATTCTCAATATAATAAGATTGGGCTTCACATGGCCACCATCACCTCCACCTTCTCAATTTGGCACGTAAACTTATTCCGGAGAATTTATCATCAGGGGAAAATTTGAAGTCAGTCTTGCTCTGCGTTGGAGAACTTTATGCGACATTTATCCAATGTCTCATGTTTGATAAATTTGTCTAATCCTTAAACCTAATATTTTTGTCTAGTTTGTCCAGTTTTCGTACTCCACCATCCTCCTGGAGTGAGATTACGACTTTAAAAAAAAGAAAAAAAAAGTCTCAATGATAAATCTGGAGTGAAACTCATTAACATGGCTAACCACCTCCACATTACAAAACTGGAGTGAGTGGTGTAAAAATGCAAAAAGTTGCAAAATTTTGTGCGAGTGCAAAAAAGTCGCAAAATTCATCTGCAATGCTAGGAAGGCTCGTTAGAGATGCAGCGGGCATCAGAAGTGACGCGGGTGCCGGGGAGCAAGGTAAGTACAATCTGTGTGAGGGGGCATTATAGGGGTTGGATAACCCCCTTTAAAGACTGACTGAAAGTGGCCTAATGCAGGTGCATCTATGTGTCTGTATTACAACCACAAGTCCCAGCCTGACCACAGGTCTGATGACCTGAACTAACAACATTAGAGATTTTAAATCCTCAACATGTCAATTTAAGGTAGAATGTGTAGGATAAGATCTGCTAATTGTTACCTGAGGAGAACATGGTGAGAATTGGAATGGTAAGGACAATTGCGGAGTGTAAGATACTCTGAAAGTCATGTATCTAACACTCAGCTGCGTCACCTGGACCGACAGCGGCTTATCTGACCCATACTCACTGCAGTAAGTTCCTATCTGTCCGTGGGTCTATTGTACTGTCCTCACTTGATGATGTAGCTGTATCACCGTAGCTTTTTAAAGGTTATTTAATATTCTTTCTGAGTGGGGAGGGGATGGAGAAAAAAAATCGATTAATTCAATTTTTTTTTGTTAATAAAGGTTATATTTCTTTTTTGGGGAAGGGTTGCTGACCACAGACTGCCATTTACAGCATACTGTAATCTGTACATGGACCTGAGAAATTCCCTGCAATTCAGTGATCACAATATTAGACAGCTGCTTAACCATTTGTCGACTGCCCTTTAAATATATAAATCTTTGCATGGACGTTTTTAAAATGTCTGTGCACAGATTGCAGCTGCGAGAGAGGGGCTCTCCAAAGAGAAGGCAGGGATGGCTTTTCATCGTGCCTCCCTTTCCCACACTGTATACACAGCGCTGTGTATAGAGATAAGGAAGTGGCCATGTGATCACTGGGGTCCGGGAGTGTGTTGTAGCTGCTGGATCTTAGCAGACCCAGACCAGCTCTGTTGTACAGGCCTGTAACTCTGGCTACTGTTCCAGCCCCAATTACTGGAAAAATCACAATAAAAAATAATGTAATGTTAAAGGGAATCTGTCACCAGCAACCTCCCTATCCAACGCTCGTATACACTGTATCACTGTACAGTGGTGGCCTTAGGAAGCGCACGGCGTCATAGCAACCAATGACGCCGTGCGCTCCTGCCCTCAGAAGGAGCACGGTCCGGGTTTTCACGGACCGTCCCGGACCGTGCTCCACGGTCGTGTGAAAGGGCCTAATGGAAAGGGGACATAATAAAAAAAATATATATATAATAGTTACATGCTGTGCTATTAGCAAAAAAATGTGAAAAACAAACTATTTTATCTCCCTCCCCCCTGTTTTTTCAACATTTTCCAGGTTATAGAAACCAGACAAACCAAAAGATTTTAAAATAAAAATAAAGCCTCAAAAATGCTGCAAAATTATTTACATAATCAAAGGAGGAAAAAGTTATTGCTTTCAAAGACATCTATACTAAAAAAAATTGAAAATGTGCCTGGTTAGAAAGAGGTGATAGTAAATGGCTCGGTCTTGAACTAGTTAAGCAGCATGACATTTTTGAGCATGTGGTTGTTAATATTACGGAAAAATAAATGTATAATACTGTTAAGTAGTCAACCAGTAGAGGGTGGCCAAGTATAATACTTAGCATTTGCTGAGCCAAGTAGGTATGCCAAGTGCCGTATTTCAGCAGGAATGTTTACAGCACATAGTGTCATTGCAAAAGGCATAAGTCTTTAGAGTATGTTCAAGCTTTGTAGATTTGTTGAAGAAATTCTCTGTGACTGAAAAATTTATTCCATATAAGTGAGTGGGGTTCTTTATGAAAGCACCATTCAGATGAATGGGACAACAGCGTACACTTCTGAAACAACTTTAGCATGTCCTATGGAATCACCACTGCTCCACAGCCTCTGTGAGAGGTTATCCATCTCTCTGCAGGATAGCGGACAACTATTATATTGATGGGACCCCGACCAATAACAAGAATGGGGACCCCGTACCCCTAGAGGCCACCTGAAACGACTTGAGAAGCAGGTTGTTCCTGCTCACGTCCGCTCCTTTCATCTCTATGGGAGTTGTGCAAACAGCCGAGTGCTGTACTCCAGAACTCTTGTAGGGATTGAATGGGGAGGCAGTTCTCAAATCTGATCTGTTGCCCTTTTCATTTCCCTGTGCTGATGGAGGATGTACTTTAGATTGGGCGCCTTCTCTGGCAGTCCATGCGCATAGTTTAATAATAGTTTAGTAATTTTTAATCCACATTTATGTAAATGTTAGTGAATTTGCTAGTGGTGAAGACGCCATAAAAATGCCTATGCGACAAAATTTTGTCAGACTTTTAAAAAGACGCACCTACTGTAGGTTCAGCCCTCAGATCAGACAAAAAAAAATCAACTTACCTCTCCTGCCACGGACGCCACATCCACTGCTGAGCTCCAGTACTCTTCCTACCTGGCCATGTGATGACCCGACATCATACAGTGTGAGGTCACAGATCATGGCTAAGTCCCCGCACTGTGTGCAGGTCGCAGCACGGTGTGTGCGGCGCCGGCAGAAGAAGAGTGGTGAGTACAGCCAGCACAAGGAACACTGTGTTCACCGTTCCCTGGTCCTACTGTACTAATAAGAGCTTCCATAATGGAAGCGCTTGTTAGTATTCTCCTCATAAGACAAACTGAAATTTTTCACCCACTTTTGGGGGGAAAAAAGTGCATTTTATAGGGCGAAAAATATGATAATTTGCTATCATTGAACATTCATGACTTCATCTTCAATAAGGTTTAACAGAATACATTGTGGTTATTGGTTCCAAGGTCTGCTCCCAATTATCTTCTGCCTCATGGGCCCTTGTTTTGTAAGGGGCCCACCGGAGAATCATTTGGAACCATGGTGCACCCATTTGACCAGGAGTAAAGAAAAAGGGGAATATTCATACAGCACTTTGAAAATAATGATAAAATAATTATGCACCATCACGATCTTCCCAAACACAACAATTGTACAGAACTGTCACCACTAATATACAGTCATGGGCAAAAGTTTTGAGAATGACACAAATATTATATTTTCACATGATCTGCTGCCCTCTGGTTTTTATGTGTGTTTGTCAGATGTTTTTATCACATACAGAAATATAATTGCAATCATATTATGAGTAACAAAAGCTTATATTGACAGTTAGAATGAGTTAATGCAGCAAGTCAATATTTGCAGTATTGACCCTTCTTCTTCAGGACCTCTGCAATTCTCCCTGGCATGCTCTCAATCAACTTCTGGACCAAATCCTGACTGATAGCAGTCCATTCTTGCACAATCAATGCTTGCATTTTGTCAGAATTTGTAGGTTTTTGTTTGTCCACCCGTCTCTTGATGATTGACCACAAGTTCTCAATGGGATTAAGATCTGGGGAGTTTCCAGGCCATGGACCCAAAATCTCTATGTTTTGTTCCCTGAGCCATTTAGATATCACCTTTGCTTTATGGCAAGGTGCTCCATCATGCTGGAAAAGGCATTGTTGATCGCCAAACTGCTCTTGGACGGTTGGGAGAAGTTGCTCTCGGAGGACATTCTGGTACCATTCTTTATTCAGATCTGTGTTTTTAGGCAAGACTGTGAGAGAGCCGATTCCCTTGGCTGAGAAGCATCCCCACACATGAATGGTTTCAGGATGCTTTACAGTTGGCATGAGACAAGACTGGTGGTAGCGCTCACCTCGTCTTCTCCGAATAAGCTGTTTTCCAGATGTCCCAAACAATCGAAAAGGGGATTCATCAGAGAAAATGACTTTACCCCAGTCCTCAGCAGTCCACTCCCTGTACCTTTTGCAGAATATCAGTCTGTCCCTGATGTTTTTTTCTGGAGAGAAGTGGCTTCTTTGCTGCCCTCCTTGAGACCAGGCCTTGCTCCAAGAGTCTCCGCCTCACAGTGCGTGCAGATGCTCTCACACCTGCCTGCTGCCATTCCTGAGCAAGCTCTGCACTGCTGGTAGCCCGATCCCGCAGCTGAAACACTTTTAAGAGACGGTTCTGGCGCTTGCTGGTCTTTCTTGGGCGCCCTGGAGCCTTTTTGGCAACAATGGAACCTCTCCTTGAGGTTCTTGATGATGCGATAGATTGTTGACTGAGGTGCAATCTTTCTAGCTGCGATACTCTTCCCTGTTAGGCCATTTTTGTGCAGTGCAATGATGACTGCACGTGTTTCTTTAGAGATAACCATGGTTAACAGAAGAGAAACAATGATGCCAAGCACCAGCCTCCTTTTAAAGTGTCCAGTGGTGTCATTCTTACTTAATCATGACAGATTGATCTCCAGCCCTGTCCTCATCAACACCCACACCTGTGTTAATGGAGCAATCACTGAAACGATGTTAGCTGGTCCTTTTAAGGCAGGGCTGCAATGATGTTGAAATGTGTTTTGGGGGATAAAGTTCATTTTCTAGGCAAATATTGACTTTGCAAGTAATTGCTGTTAAGCTGATCACTCTTTATAACATTCTGGAGTATATGCAAATTGCCATTATAAAAACTGAAGCAGTAGACTTTGTAAAAATTAATATTTGTATCATTCTCAAAACTTTTGGCCATGACTGTACACTACAAGGGGAAATGATTGAATTGGTAGTTACTTTTATGTCTTTAAAGCCCTTCGGCCATCCCCTGACTTGCAACGGAAAGACAACAATGCAAGTCGAGGAACACTGACATTGCACATTTGTACATTGTTATCTGTTTAATTTGTAGGAGCAGAGCTACTGACAATGTGGGTGAGGTACTTATTGATTTTAGATAATAAACTGAACACGGCCATTGCTTTACTTTTACTTTGTTTGAAAATCCATGAAGATTAGATTTTTGTTGGCAGCTCTTGGATTATTTTTTCATTCTTTTCATTTTAAATGGATAAGTAGTAAATGTTGAAAAATGATAAGATGGGTAGTCAGTGCAAACTCGTTACATACGACAATATGCATGCACTGCAAATGGAAGCACAGTATGGATGGATGCTAATACTAAGAGAAAAAAAAACCCAGATGTCTTGTGTGCTCTGTCCTGTGCTATACCAACCACCTTTGGGGTTCATTCACATGACCATATTTATGTGGCTGCATCGGAACGGCTGCAGACCCATTCATTTCAATGGGGCTGCAAAAGGTGCGGACAGAACACCGTGTGCTGTCCACATCCGTAATACCATTCTGCTTCTCCGCAAAAAATATAGAGCATGTCCTATTCTTGTCCGCAATTGTGGACAAGAATAGGCATTTCTATCATGGGGTTGTCTGTGTGCGTTCCGCAAAATATGGAATGCACATGGTCTGTATCTGTGTTTTGTGGATCCGCAATTTGCAGACAGTAAAACATATATAGTTGTCTGAATGAGCCCTTAGGCCAAGTTCACATCTAGCGTATTTGGTGCAGAATTTTGGTTGAGGTGCCCACACAGAAATTCCTCAACAAAGTACAGTATTGAACTTTGCGCTACTATTTAAGAGCTGTGATTTGGCAGTAATAGCAATTGTACGTGTCTTACATTTTGGCCTATGATGGCAAAGTTTTGGGTGACAAAAAAAATAGCCGTCGTTGGATATTTTTGGCACTGTTCTGTAGAAGTCGCATTGAGACTCCACTGACAACGATTGGATGTAATGTTGCAATGTAACACGGCAATCTTCATATCATGCGACACGTGTACCCTCACCCTAAGGCCCCTTTCACACGAGCGTCACAGATTCAGTCCGGCTGCGTTCAGGGTGTGTTCCGGAAAACTTGCACCAATCTGCACACAATCGCAGTCAGTTTTGACTGCGATTGCGTACGTTCGTTCAGTTTTTTCCGCGCGGGTGCGATGTGTATGGATGCATTTCGCACACGCGTGATAAAAAACTGAATGTTTACAACATCTCTTAGCAACCATCAGTGAATCACACATTGCCACCGCACATTTCAGACTCTTTGCAGTAACAATTGAAATTTGCCTCTGGGGTCCTCCCATTTCTCTTGATTATCTTTGAGATGTTTCTACACCTTGATGAGTCCACCTGGCGCAAACTCAGTTGATTGGACATAATTTAGAAAGACACAGCCCTGTCTATATAAAGTCTCACAGCTGACAATGTATATCAGAGCAAAAACCAAACCATGAGGAGGAAAGAACTACCTGTAGAGCTCAGATATCGGATTGTATGGAGGCATAAATCTGGAGAAGGGTACAAAAAATTATGCTGTAATGAAAGTTCCCACAAGCACAGTGCCCCAATAATTCCTAAATGTAAGACATTTGAAAGAACAAGGTTTCTTCCTAGAGCTGGTCACCACACCAAACTAATTAATGGGGGAGAAGGGACAGGTGACCAAGAACCTAATGGTCACTCTGACTGAGCTCCAAAATCCTGTGTGCAGATGGGAGCAACTTCCAGAAGGTCAACCATCACTGCAGCTCTCCAACAATCTGGAATTTATTGCAAAGTGGCCAGAAAGAACCCTCTCCTCAGTAAAAGACACATGAAAGCTCATCTGGAGATTGAAAAAAAAAAATCACCTGAAGCAGTCTCAGACTGTGAGAAACAAGATTCTCTGATCTGATGAAACCAAGATTGAACTTTTTGGCCTCAATTCTAAGCATTGTATCTGCAGGAAACCAGACAACATCATGTCGTGGGGGTGTTTTTCAGGGGCCAGGACAGTGAGACTGGTCAGAGTTGAGGGAAACTGAATGCAGTAAAGTACAGAGATATTCTTAATGAAATCCTGATCCAGGGTGCTCTGGCCCTCAGACTGGGGAGAAGTTTAACCTTCCAAAAAGATAATGATCCTAAGTACACAGTCAAGACAACACGAGCACCTTAGGGATAATTCTGTGAATGGCCCAGCCAAAGCCCTTACTTGAACCCATTTGAATAACTCTGGAGAGACCTAAAAATGTCTGTTCACCGATGGTCCCATCAAACCTAACAGAGCTTGAGAGGATCTGCTGAGAAGGATGGGAGAAAATCCCTGAATCCAGGTGTGCAAGCCTTGTGGCATCATACCCAAAAAGTTTGGAGGCTGTAATCGCTGCCAAAGATGCTTCAACTAATTGTTGAGTAAAGGGTCTGAATACTTTTTAGTTTTTCTTTTTCAATACATTAACAAAAACCTCTAAAATTCTGTTTTCACATCCTCATTATGGGGTATTGAATGCAGAATGATGGAGGGAACGTGATTTTTTTACATTTTAGTATAAGGCCACAACATAACAAAATGTGAAAAAAGTGAAATGGTCTTAAGACTTTTCAAATGCATTGTAGAGGGAATCAAAGTGCAGCTTTATGGTATCTTCTGAGGCAATGGCCCACATTTACTGTTGTGGCTGCGCCTGAATTGTGGAGTAATTTGTGCCAAAATGTGGCACATTTGACTTTAGACATTTATGAAAGTAAGCCAAAAAGAGTGGCTTAGTGGGAGAGGGGGCACACATTTCCACTGAAAAATAGGTCAACCAACAGGTGGTATAAACTTGACTGGATTAGTAATATTGCCCCAAGGTGTTCCACTCTATAAAGCTCTGCTCTCACTGCCACCCAGAAGTCTGCAAAAAGGACACTTTTGGCATTGGTAAGGGCAAGTATTAGGTTGAGGCTACACGGCGAATGATAGCAACAACCAAACTGGAGAAAACTTGCAGTTGCATATGACTTGATAGCAAAGTCTTGTGCGACTTGTATCCTGCGACCACAAATCCAACAATATTTCCAATTGTTGCACTGCCATGGGCGGATTGGCCATAGACCTTACAGGGAAATTTCCCGGTGGGCTGATGCCCAGGGGGCCACCTGAGCCCTCCTCACAGCCGGCCAGTGGAAGTTTTTGGGGATGTATTTTGTGATGGACTGTGGTATTTGGCTCTGTTGGGGTGGTATAATGGGCTGCAATATGGAATTGCTGTCCCTGCCTTCCATCAATTTGGACCCGACTACAAAACAGGGCCACTTTTAGTATTTTTTCCAGGGCCACTTTAAGTTCCCAGTCCGCCCCTGTGCGCTGCTGTACCATTGACAACCATTAGATGCAATGTAGCCCCAGCACAAGAAATACAATCAATGTAGATGGAGCATGCCACAGTTATTCTTCTCACATATTCCATATGAAAGCAGATTATCCCTTTTTGGAAGGTTGTGTTATAGGGCTGTGACTTTGTGACTGAATATTTCACACGACTGGCACAAATATTATCATATAAGTTATTTGCTGTTTTATGCAATATTGCATAGGAACCAGACATATGGTCAGGTCCAAAAAACGATAGACTTCTCTGCCGAACAGCTCGTGACCCGTTTATTTGATAAAAACATTATACAAAAGGTAAGCAATCATCATTATACAAATACAAATCATACTATAGCAAATCCTTGTTGATTACTATAAAGTGGTTAATACTACATGTACATATATTAGTTATGTGAACAAAGTGGAAGTATATCCGTATGTAGCTTATATCCTGACAGACTGGTATTAACTGACCTTAAACCACCATTTTGCCAGACTGAATGTACTTGAGTAAGGACTGTATTACACAGCTCAACTCTGCAGGCAATGGTCGGGAAGGAAGCGTTATGACCACATTGTGTCCCCTCACAGTAATGTCCTCCTTACAGCCCTTTCACAGTAGGGGAGGACGCAATGCTGAACTCCGGTGCTGGAAAGCCTAGCTACACCTCTGCCTATTCTGGTTAGTTGTTTGCTGGCAGCAGATTGCAATTCGACATCACGATCTGCTGGCGACAAACGAAGATTTTTAAACATCCTGAAAGATCCCGATTGCCCAATGAACGCTCGTTTGCACATTTGTCGGGTAATCGGCGCCAGTATTAGGCTGCTTTCACACTAGGGTTTAAGTTTCCGGTATTGAGATCCGTCATAGGGTCTCAATACCAGAAAAAAACGCTTCAGTTTTGTCCCCATTCATTTGCCTGTAATGATGAAGCATACAGCCGTCACCGGCATCCGCTTCATCATTCCTCCCCCCTGGCGACTCTCCACACTTGTGGTCTGTGTGGCGGGCGATGCCAGCCGGTAGTCAGCCTCGACTCCTCCTCCACAGACCAGAGCAGCCAATGTCCTACTGCTGCTAGGAACAAGGTAAGTATGTGGAGTTTTTTTTTTTATTTTTTCTTTCTGTGAGGGGGCTCATAACTGGGCATATTACTGTGAAGGAGGCACAATGTGGGCATAAATACAGTGCGGTGGCATAAAAGGGAATAATTGCTATGTGGGGGTATTTAGGGGACTGGGTGAGATTAGATGTATAATTAAGTTTTGGGCAGAGTTAGAGGTGTGGCCTAGTGCAGAACATTTTTTTTTTCGTTTTGAAAGTTGGGAGGTATGGTATAACGTGTGTTGGCACAGAATGCGTCACAAATTTGGTTCATTTTCAGGCAGGCCATTTACCAAACTTTTTTAATAGAGTTAAACTGCAAGCAGACTCCCGCCACTGCTTCTTATGGCGTCTGCATGGAGCCAGCATCAAGAATGGATATATCTGGAAAACCCGCACCTAATTATGATAAACGGCGGTGTAGATTTAAATTGAAATCTCCATTAGGCGCACAGTGTCTTGCGCTTTATGTTGCAGAGAACTGACACAAACACAGTTTTATATTCTGAGGGGGTAAAGTTACAAGGAGGGGATTGCGCATTACACCTGCCCAGCAGGATGCTTCAGGCTTATTTCACAGAAATGGTCACCTCAAAAAAATAAAAGTAAACATTGAGACAGAGCGTGACACAGCGCGGGTAGAGGATGCTGTAGGGGCGGCAGAGGATATGGATGTGGTGCTGCTAGGAGGAGGGGGCGGCGCCCTCCCAAGAGGTGGAGGAGGGGACCCGGCGCTCGGAGGGTGGCTTGGGTGGTAGGAGGATCCCGGGATAAACAAGCCTGACTATCCTGCTGGATGAGGGAATATGGCGGCTGTGGATGTGCGCTCCCCCCGGGACCCCCGGCCAGCATTGCCCACTGACCAGTAAGCGGTAAGCCTGCAGTGTGTGGTGGAAGCTGCGGCGCCCCCTGTGCACTCTGCTCCCACCCGCAGGAGATGGGTGAGGGGCGCAGAACAGCTGCAGCTCCTGCCCGGCGACAGGGGCACATGGAGGGGCGGCGGCTGTGCTGTGTGTTGTCACTGCCTGTGTTGTGGCAGTGCACTGCTGTGTGTGCAGTGCTGCTGCTGTAGCTGGAGGCGTTTTACTGCTGCACGTCCCATGTCACACCAGTGCGATTCTTATCCATGCAACTTGGAATTGTTGGGTGGCCGATTCCCACCGACTTCTGTGCTTTGTATATGTCACCACATGGTGTCAGATGGCACAAAAGTAGCAGTCAAGTACAATTCTGGGGCTCTGGATCACATGTAGGTGGTGTGTGACATTGTAGTTGGGTTGGAGTGGTGGTAGCTGCAGCCACATGGTGACTTTGGACCTCTGGTGGTGGTGAGGTGTCACAGGGTCCCTGTGCACCTGAGATGTCACCCTGTTCTGTAGCTGTATGCCATGACAGTCACACCTGGACTGTAACATTGACTCCTCTTGGATTGCGACCCAAGAAAAAGTTGGATCGAGTCGCCTTGTGGGCACATTATATCCAGAGGCTGTGACGATGGGGTAGTAGTACCTAACGGTCTATTACACACGTTCCTCACTGTGTCTTTTCATTGACTTTGGGATTTTTTATTTATTTATTTTTTTAACGTTTTATGCTATAAATATTTTTTTACATATCCCCAGTGGCAGTGAATATATAGAAAAGCACTTCTTCCACTTCTTACAAGAGATGTGGTTGCGTTCCATTCTCCAGCAGTACACAGCGCGGTGTATGTTATATAAACCAGACCTGCGGTGCTGTCAGCGTACATAGTGACAGTACACAGTCTGGGCCTTGGCTGTAAAACCGCCTAGTGTTAGTATTATAGCACTAACATGTTCTGTAGTGTCGTATGGGGAATGCAGTCACAATTTCTGCCACACGCGATCGTCTTGGCGTGTTTCCGGTATGGCAGAACATGTATGCACCAGATAGGCGGCATGCATTATAGTAGTTATGGATATTACAGGACGACCTTTCACCCAGCACTTTTTGTTTTTTAGATATTTGCTGCATGCTTTTGTCAGTCCGTGGTGGATTCCCCTGGTATTTGTGGTTGATCGCTGTAACGGACTAGGAAATATTTTGGCAGCGAAGCTTTTGCTGTCAGTGTCTAGTGATACGGGCCCTGTTTGTCACAGCTCTGGTTCTCAAGGTTTGCTTCCTCAGTTAAGGCCCTGTTCACATCTGCGCTAATATTTTTGTTGTTGTTCTGCTAATATTTTGTTGTAGGAGAAGAACGACGAAAATAACGGAAGCACCAAATCCGTTAAATGAAAACTGGGGCCCCCGTTGACCATAATGTGGTTTGTCGGGTTTCCATGGAGGAGCTGGGAACTTTGCTGGACAGTGTAGTGCACCAGGCTGCGATGTTTTGTTTTTTTTTGGATGGGATCTGAGACCAGATATCCTCTAACAGGATGAGGATGTGATAACTACTTCATGTTCCAGCGGCAAATTCAGGCTGCTTATTCAGCACCAACATATTCCACAGCGCTGTACAGAATCTGTCATTGTTCACACCTGTCCCCAGGGAGGATCGCTGATTTTTCTATGTCTGAGGCGCCATTCAGATGAATGGATGGCCGCCGGATTCGTCTTGCGGACCGCAAACAGCGGTTCCACAAAACACTGGAACTCCATGCTGTGGTGCAAACCCATTGACTTGAATGGGTTGGCCAACCACTACACGGGTCCAGGCCTCCGCACCACAAAAGGTAGGACATTTCCTATCTTTTGCCATATGTTGCGTATTGCAGATCCATTCAAGCCAATGGGTCCGCACCGCATCATGGAGTTCACATGGCCGGTGCCTGTGTGTTGCGGACTCACTGTTTGTGCTCCGCAACGCAGGCATGGCGGCCATACGGACGTCTGAATGGGGCCTGATACACTAAGGCTATGTTCACATCTCCAGTGAATGTTTCCGGCAGAGAGTAGACTGACTGAGTTCACCGGATCCGGGTTGCTGGATTCAACAGATCACTGCCGGATCCCTATTGACTATTTGTCTGGGTTACCTCCTGACAAATACCGACTTGCTTTATGTTCGGCATTTATGCTGAATCATCTCTAACGGAGATGTGAATGTCACACGTTGCAGCCGTACTACATTTTGGATGAGGCAAAAAAAAAAAAAAGAAATTTAAAAAACTGCATTCAGTTTGCATTTTTTTTGGGGGTATTTTTTTTTTTGTAGCAGATTTTGATGCTGCTTTGCCCCAGATCTCACCCATTTGCATTGGAAAGGATGAAATCTACCCTTGATATACGCACACTCGACATGCTGCAGATTTCAGAATCCACACCGCAGATCAGTTACCGTATTGGAAAATTTACCGACGTAAAAATCTCGTACACTTACACGGTATTGTCTTGTGCTGAAGATCTGTAATTTGTACAAAGTCCATGCAGCCGAAGGCTTTTGGAAATCAGGCCAAAATAAGGAGTGGATCATAAAAGTAGAGGAAGTATAAAGGACAGATACAACTTCCCCATTTATTTATTTTTTTAAGACTTCCAAAATTGTACCAGTAAACCCAACCGTGTGGGCGTGACTTAAGGCCACCTGCCCACGTTGCTCAGTACCTGCCGGTTTTTCAGCACAGATTCCCGTACAAGTACCAGCAAAGTTTATGGAATTACACAATTCTCATGTACACTTTGTGGATATTTTCCGTCTGGAAATTGACCTGCCGTGAGGATTCCCAAATCTGCAGCATGTAAATTATATTTGCGGCTTTGGCTGTGGATTTCACCACTTTTCCAATAAAGGGTGACATCTGATGGCAAAACCGCATGGAACAACGCATCAAAAACTGCTGTTAGAAATTTTAGATTTTGGTGTGGCTATGGTGCTGAAACGCACATCAATCCACATGGAAATTTGTGCAGATCTTACATGCGTTCACCTGCTCTAGTGTGCAGGAGGCCTGGAAAGGTCACTGAGTTTTCACAAAACTAGAGAGATAGACATATCACAAGTTTTGATCAGGGGGATTGAGTGCAGAGACCACCACCGATTGATAGAACAAGGAGAGAGAAGTTCTCCCATATTGCCCTCTTTTTGCTGCAGGAGATGGACTCAAAAAATCAATGGCTCTGTCTTGATCCTGTCCACTGCAGCAATGAGAGAGAGCCTGATATGCGAGTGCTTCTCTCTACACGTCCTGGTGGTCCGTGGGCTCTCAGCACTTGAACCTCCACCAGTCAAAACTGTCAAATCAGCAGGATCTGCTATTATTCCCATCAGGTGCAGCCGAAGACTGACAGAACTGAACCATGATGCCCATGTGAACAGAATCTTAGGCTAGCTTCACACTAGCGTTTCGGCATTGCTGGAAGCTGCCTGAATACCCGTCGGCTCACATCGCTATTAGTCCAGCCTGTTCTTGAGGTATTTGCTGGGTTTCAGCCGGTTCTCCACCATTTCCCATTATAGTTAATGGGGCCAGTGAGCATTCAGGCAGCTTCTGGCAATGCTGGGGTTCTCAAACACTAGGGTAAAACTAGCCTTAAAGGCTATGTACACGTTTGGGTGCATTGTACTCATTTTGAGCTAAAGATAATTTTTTCAATCTGGTCTTTATTAAAAATGTTGAGCCCCCCTCTCTGTACAGCTTTGAGATTCTCTAGTAGCTACTCTGTATTTTTACTATGTTCCATCAGGCAGCTCAGTTGACGGCTCCTTATCTCTGCTCTCTGACATTATAAACACTCATTATAACTCAATTCTTGTTTTACTGTTAAGAATGTGGCTTGAATAAAGGCACATATACAAGCGCAGATGAACAGCAGATTGTCGGGAAGGAATCGTTCCTTCCCGATAGTTGGCTGCTTGCTCAATGGAGGTGAAGAGCTGCATTTACATGTAGCGATCACCTCCACAGTATGAGAAGGAGCAGTTGCTATTGCAATCGCTTCTCATACGGCGGCATTGTTTTTGGGCACCAGAAGGTTTAGGGCTGTGTGCTGTGGACCGCAATTTGCAGTCCACAGTGCACGGGCACTGACCGTGAGGCCGCTGCATTCGGATCGCGGACCCATTCACTTGAATAGGGTCTGAGATCCGCATCCAACGGTCCGCACTGCAAAAAAAGTGCATGCACTACTTTTTATGCGGTGCGGAGGCACGGCCAGAAACATCACAGAAGCACACTGTAGTGCTTCCATAGTATTCCGATCCCTGCCTCCGTTCCGCCTCTCCGTGATTGCGGACCCCTTGAAGTGAATGGGTCCGCGATCCATGGTGCGGGCTGCACACGGCCGGTGGCCGTGTATTGCAGACCAGGCGTATGCAGGCCGCAATACAGCCACGGGCCAGCACCGGCCGTGTGCATGAGCCCTTATTAGAAGACCAACACAAAGTGAAAGTACGATTCACACAGCTGTACAGCTAAGCCTTTGTGACAGAACGACTAACTATTTTTGATAAAAACCTTCTCTCAGATTGCCCTTAGCCTCCACCTCAGCATGGGAAAAGTGCCAACCCCTGAGCCACCATGCTGATGGTGGGTTATAGCAAGCCATTGGAGCAGACAGTTTTTTTAATATGGCCTAGAGGGTCGGACTGGGAAAGAGATTTTCACTGCCCATAGGTTTGCACTGGTATGTGTCATGATGGGCCGGAGAACTCCAAACTTCTATAGCTGTTCAGCCAACAACTGTTCTTCCCTTCTTGCTTATACACATGCATGCTTTTTTCGGCTGAGCTTGCAGGTGTTGTCAAAGGGGGAGTAAGCACTGATATACAGCTAAGTATCGTGCATGATAAAAATCCAACATGCCCTTTCCTTCAACATCTGCCTTTGGGAGAAAGTCAGGACACCGCCATACACATAAAACCACTGTGTTTTGATAGGTGGTCTGCAGCAGGAAGAGAAATGTCATTACCTGGTGAGACGTGATAATTGTGAGAACATACGGTAACACTTTTCTAATTAAGCTGCTGCGTTACTTGTTAAACTATCAGATCTGAGAGGGATTTAAACTGAACTGTTCAATTAACCCAAAAAAAAAAGAAAGAATGTGAGAAGTTTTCTCATGTTCCCTCCTGACCATAAGGATTCGCTAACTCAACTCAAATTATAAAAATTCACACATAAGTTTGGTTGATTTAAGTATTCCTGATCAGTTTCACAAAAGCGGGTCTACTGCCACTGGGCAGATTTGGCGCAGAAATTTGGGATATTGAAAACTGGTGCCATACATTTGAATGAGGTGTCTGCATTAGGCCCCATTCACACGTCCGTATTTTGCGGATCCGCAAAACACGGACACCGGCAATGTGCATTCCGCAATTTGCGGAACGCACATAATAGAAATGCCTTTTCTTGTCCGTGTATTCCGTTTTTTTCCGGGAGCCGCGGAACGGAAGTGCGGATGCGGACGGCACACTTTGTGCCGTCCGCATCTTTTGCGGCCCCATTGAAATGAATGGATCCGCATCCTATCTGCATAATTGTCCGCAAATGCGGAAACGGATGCGGAGAGGATGCGGATGCAAAATACGGACGTGTGAATGGGGCCTAATGTGCATGCATTTCAGGAGAGGACTCGCCTGTATAATAGAAATGGGAAGGATCCGTTATGCAGGCCATAGACTTCTATTATGACGGAATGAATAACGGAATGTCTCTAAAGGCATTTTGTCATAGAATTGTGTTATGGTCTGTGGTAGCGGAATCCATAACGCAATTCACCTTTTACCACCAAACGAATTTCATAACATCTCTACTGGTAATGTGTTATGTGGAGTTTGTGCTAAAAAAAAAAAAAAAAAAAGTAATACTCATCATGTGCATATACCCTAGGGCTACTTTCACACTGGTGCAGGTTTAGGCCCCATTCACACAACCGTATGTATTCCGTGTCCGTATAAAAACGGAACGGAAGACATACGTAATGTCTTCCGTAGTGTTCCGCATTTTTGCGGACCCATTGACTTGGGACCCATTGGCTACGGACGTGTTTTGCGGACAAGTATAGGACATGTTTCTTTTTTTTTGCAGGAGAACTTCCGTAATATACGGCTGCGTAATGCACACGGTGTGCATTCCTCATTTTTTTTTCTCCTATGGAAAAATGAATGGGTCCGTATGGTTCCACATCTTATCCGCAAAAATGCGGATAAGATACGGAAATGAACATACGGTCGTGTGAATGGGGCCTAACAAACAGAAAATCTACACAGATTTCTGCACTAAATCTGCACCAAAAACTGCATGTTACATACTGTTTTTGGTAAAGATTTGATGTGGCGTTCGTTTATTAAGGTAATACGTATGTATTTTGCAGTCCACAAAAAAACCCCACAAAAAAACAGATGACATCCATCCATGTGATGTCCGTAGGACATGTTCTACATTTTTGGAGAGCGGACTTGTGTACATACGGAATGCTCACAGTCATTTCCATTTTTTATGCGGCATGGTTCCGCATCCCTTTTATGACGGCTTTGCTGACAGAAGATGTGCCTAATTTTAATGGGGCGTGCGCCTCGTCATAAATTAAGTACATCTTTGGTAGTCTTTGGGCCTGCCGGAAAATCTGATGTATGTTTTCGTCCAGTTTTACGTCTTTTTCCTGGTATAACATTAGTAAATTGGCCCCCCAGGACACCCCCCCCCCCTCCACTCCCGCCACTCGCTCGGCACACCTTTTTGTCAAAAGTAAAATCTCCTGTGCAACAAAATGGGGTTGTGAGACAATTTTACAACAAAAGAGGCGTAAAACTATTGTTAAGTAACCTCCAGTATTTTTGTTTTTGGCGTTTTGTATTTTTAGGCTTCTTTATTGGATTTAAAACGCATATTTCACATTTCAAACAAAGATTAAAACAATTTGCACGTATAGGGGTTTTTTTTTTTGTATTTTTTTTTATTTTTTTTAATGCTGAAAAAATAGCCTGTGTGAAGCAGCCTGTAGAAATATCTTGGGGGTGTATTGAGGGGGGTGCACATGAAGTAGACGTGAGGAGGCCCTAGGTGCAGTAGAATTATGCGGCTAGTGACGCTTCTCCCAAACCTCCACCATCTGACAGTAAATAAGTTTGTAGTGTAATTTTCGCCTGGGCCCGGCTGAGCATGCAGAGCGATCAGGTTACACCACAATCACTGTTTATAGCAGCCTGACACTAGACCTAATGTGTGCAGCAGGGAGATCGGTGGATAGCGGCCCCTGATTTTATGTCATTCCGGGGACCTGTACATTACCATGCCATTCCTCTGTCCAGCCGTCCAAATTCAGAAGCTGCTTCAGCAAGTGTGTATGTCGGGGACTGATAGGGTAACGTGGCGGACGGCCTTATCGCCTCCCAGGGAATAAGTAATGTAGGCAACTGGTTTCTTTTTCTCCAGATATTGCAGAACTAGAGATTGCTGCCTGGCCTATATTAACTCATGAATAGAATAGTGCAGCCGGGGCATAAAAAAGTTTTGTTTTCATTTGAGAAACAAAAAAAATCTGATTGAAAATAATGCAAACTATGTCAGGTAACTTCCAGTATGGCTTCAGATACTACTTCTATGAAGGTGGCAACTCAGCTTTACCAGGCAGTGATGGCATCATTTTCAAGAATTAAAGGCTATGTACACCTTAGGGGCATTTTTTTTTATGATTGTGTTTTACTCCTATTAGGCTAAAAAACATTTTTTTTCAATTGTTCTTTATTAAAAATATTGAGCTGTTCCGTTTCACAAAGGGTTAACTGTTTGTCTAGCGGTGTGAATTGTACTTTCAGGCTACTTTCACACTAGCGGCAGCACGGATCCGGCGGGTGAAGGGTCCCGTGCTGCCGCAGGTGCACATGTGGGGCCGGAATCGCGATCCGGCCCCACACATGTCAGACAGTCTCACTGTGTTACCCCCTAATAAAAATGGTATTGGTGAGGTTGCCAGTACAGTTGAAAGTGGTGCTTGGTACTTACAGGCCCCAGCTTGTGTCCCAGCAGCTCCAGACGGCACGCACAATGGAAGGGAAGATTCCCCACAGCGCCCTCTGCTGGAGGGAGGAGGGAGCTGTGGGGAAAAGTGCAAGTTGACAGATCCATCATGAACACCATTGAGTCCCCATTGACTTGCATTGGGGGTCATTCCAGATCCGTCTTGGTGCGAATGCCCAGACCGGAGAGCAAACCGCAGCATGTTGCATGTCGCAGCATGTCTGTAGACTGAAGAGAACTGAACGTAATGCATTTAGGAGCACTCCGTTCTTTTCAGTTCAGTTTTGTCCCCATTGACAATGAATGGGGACAAAACTGAAGCGTTTTATTCCGGTATTGAGCCCCTATGACGGAACTCAATACCGGAATTTGTAAACGCTAGTGTGAAAGTAGCCTTACTTTGTGCAGTCATCCAATAAATCTCATCTCTATAGTACTGAAAGGTCATAAAAACTTATTTGAGCCACATTCTTATCAGTAAGATAAAAATTGAGCTATAAGTGTTTATAAGGTCTAAGATAAGAGATAAGAAGCCGTCAGCTGAACTGCCTGATGGAACAGAGTGAAAATTCAGAGCCTGCTACTAGAGAAACTCAAGGCTCCACAGGGACAGTGGTTCAATTTTTTTTTTTTAATAATGACTAATTGAAAAAATGATAAAAAAAATATTTTTTTAAAAAAAGCATGACTGTGTTCGGGACCTCGTCATATATTTGGTTAGGGCTCATGCACACGCCCATTGCTTTTATTGCAGATCCACAAAACACGGATACTGCTCCTGTGTGTTCTGCATTTTGCGCAACAGAAGACTGGCCCCTAATAGAACAGTTCTATCCGTTTCCGTATTGCGGACAATAATAGGGCATGTTCTATTTTTTTGCGTGGCCGTGGAACAGACATACGGAAGTGAACAGCACATGGGAGTGCTGTCCGGATTTTTGGCGGCCGCATTGAAGTGAATGGGTCCGCATCCAACCCTACAAAAATATGAATCGGACCAAAAATACGTTTATGTGGCTGAGCTCTTAAAAAGAGAGGACAAAAAAAGGATTCCAAACAGAAACCGAATGGACTCCGTTGTAGTCTGGTGAGTCTGTATAGCTCCGGTTTTTTAATTCTGTTTTTTTTGGACTGTATAAGGCTTCATGCGCATGGCATTGCTGGGCCGTTCCCATATTGCGGGTTCACAATATGCGGGCATCGGCTGTGTGCACCCCGCATCACGGATGCAAACCCATTCACTTGAATGGGTCCAACATATTCTATTTTTTGGCGGTGCAGATAGATCACGGACCCAAGTTGAATGGGTCTGTGGAATCCGCACAGATGTTGCCCGTGTATTAGGGACCGCAAATTGCACTCAAATTGCAAATCGCAACTCGGACTCCACATATATGCTCAGCCAACGGGGAGAGAGACATATGCTGCTGCCAGGCACTTGTGACAGCTGCTTATGTCCCAGGAGAAAAGGATTGGGCCATTCAGTTCTCCTCATCTGTCGGGGACGAGTCAGGAGCTCCCCATACACAGTAGATTGTCTGCCGACCCCACTGGGTTGAGCCAACATTACTCAGATAAGCTGGGAATACCCCTTCATTATTAGTTGCTTCGTCTTCTGCACCGTGCATCATTTCTCTGCCACGCGGGGAGCTCCTCTTATCTGAAGCAGACATGATATCGTGACCTTGTGTCTCCTCACAGAAAAATTATTGGTGGTAATCCCTGAATTCTGATGTATTGCTCAGGTTGGGTAAGATGCGAGGGTTGCGCTGCAGACATAAGGGTATTATTTCTTTATTTGTGTTTTCAATTCCCATGTGCGGCACAATTCACACCTGTCTCATTTCTCTATTATACCGACATCTGGTGCTCTGTATGCCTCATTATCCCAGTCCTTTCTAGGGCTCTCAGAAGAGTTGTGCTTCAGGTTAGACTACTTTCACACTGTATTTGCAGTGTATGTTCGCCTTATGTGCCTCCGGTGATCTGGTATACATCGGCAGACTTTTTTTTTTTTAATGCTGAATGGAATGACATAGCCGACTGCACTATCCCAATGTAGACAGTGTGTTATAGGGTTTTTTTTTTTTTTTTTTTTAATAATGGGAGATGCATGGCTGTGCAGCAGTATCTGTTGGAGGTATATGTCAGAAGTATATGGCGGCAAATCCTGTAGACGTGTACGTCTGATACACTGTAAAACACAATAGCTTCACATGTCAGCATGTTTGAGACAAGACTTTATTCACACTTGTGTAACAATACTGCCGGGGCAAAGCTATCCGCAGGTGCGCGCTGCAGTATGCTGGGCCATGGTCAGTCGTCATGCAGTATAATTTAAAGGGGTCAAGTCCGCTGCTGCAGCCCGTCCATCTGAAGTTTATAGACAGAGACCAGTGAAGAATGCCAGGGAGCTGAAATGGATCAACAGGGAGCAGGTGATTATGGAATTTTACACAGATACCGCAGACTGGGCTGGTAATTAAAAAACAAATTTAAAAAAATTATGCTGGACAGCGCTTTAAAGCTCTGTTCACACCATGGAGGATTTTCCAACATGTACTTCTTGACTGGAGTCCAGCATATAAAGCTGTGGAGACATGCAGTGGCATGCAGGTGTTCGAACCATAAGGACTTTATGAAGACCATTAATCAAACACTAGCATTTTACGCCCTCTGCTCTGCTGCCTAATTTATGATGATGCCCTGATAACCCTGGCCACCTGGATTGACTTGCTTTCTTGTGAGTGGGCCAAGGAGGTTGGCCGAGAGAAGAGATTCTTTTGACTGGCACTGAAATTTCAAAGACCGTTGACTTCTCCTTCATCTTCACCAACAACTGGATCTGAAACTATGCTGGTGGATGGAGAAAGGCTGACTGATGAAGAGAGCAACCATGGGCGTAGCAATGTACTGTAATGGGGCAGTGAATGTGGACCCATTGTGCCAATGTACTGGTTTAACTTTGGGCTAACCCTAAGGGCATTATTCTGGTGCTCCACCAGATATTCACCCTTTAACATCCCTGTAACAGGAATGTGGACTCTGCTGCAGGGGATCAATCGGACCTCTACCTCCTGTGATAGTTCCGGTCCAGTGTACTTGGCAGCTTACCCATTAGGGTCAAGAACTTTGGTGCATGCATCGGGATAGCAAAAATGCAGGAAAACCGCACAAGCAGTCTAAATAGGTACTAGGACAGGTGGGTAGGCTGGGTACTTGACAAGAGCACGGACAGGCCAGACAGACTGGGTACTAAACTAAAACACAGAACTGAACTGGAAGTGTGGGAGCAAACAGGCAGGATGGGTACAGAACTGGAACCCAGGCAAATCCCAGAAGTACTAGACCAGGGATCAGCAACCTCTAGAACTCCAGCTCTTCTGAAATCACAGCTCCTAAAATGCTCTGTTCACTTTTATGGGAGTTACAAGAACAACCAAGCAAGTGTGCATGCTGGGAGTTGTAGTTTCACACAGCTAGAGAGCTGAATGTTGCTGACCTCTGCACTAAACTATAAAACACCTTTGCTTGCCACCAGGGAACCTAAAGCTTAGGCACCCTCAGCTTGGAGTTTGGATTGGATTTGGGACAAATGCTGGTGTGCTAGGCAAGAGCATATAGGCCTCAACTTGCAGAGGACGCTGGTGACCAGCAAGGCAGTGGTGGGCATAATGTGGGCACAGCAGAGCACATATAGTGCTGGTAGTGTGTGTATATATAAGAAGCAGCATGCTTTCTTATTCCCGGGCTCATGCTAAAATTGAGCGTAGCCCTTTTTTTTTTTTTTGTCGGGATGTGATTGACGGAGCCCATTAGCTGGAGCGGGAGAGAGGCTCATTCACACGCCACTGCATTTTCTCACCACGCACTTTGTTCTCTGTCTTTTGAAATGTGGCGTGCTTTAAGATCTGAATGCAAGTGAGCAAGCCATTCACCTGCTGAATATTATAATGAATCCCCTTCCAGGGGCCCACAGTTTATTTGCACACTAAGGGAAAATGGGCGACCTGAAGCGACATCTCTGTCCCCCTCCCAAAATAAAGAAATACAATATTCATAGAATTACGAGATGTTGTACAATAATACTGCTTTATACGTCGGCTTAGAACTGGGATCTGGGACTCCAGCTTGTGTCCAGTGCCTACAGGGAGTCTGGGGTAGTCTGAAATTCACCTCTCCTTCAACAGATGTTCAGATTCTATCTTGTCCAACATCAGGCACAGAGAGACACAACTGCATACTGGGCGGTCAGTTAACCAAGGCATCTGTCGGTCACCGAGCAAGTCCTATTTTAATTAATGGGAGCTGAGCATGATTCTCGCTGGGCATTGGATGGTTGTCTTGGCAAACCAACTGCCCAGCACGCCATATATGCTGGATCCGACATCCAGAACCCCCGATGATCAGCTGTATGAGGAGACAGCACTCGAAGTGCGCACGTGCTCTCTCCCTTCTCTCTTCCTGCTCACCGCTGCTCTCTATGGCAAAGCAGCAGCAGAGCAGGAAGGGAGACTGCATGGGTGCACTGTGCGCGCCATCTCCTCATACAGCTGATCAGCGGGGGGTGCTGTGTGTCGGATCCCCGCCAATATGATATTGAAGACCTATTCTGAATCCTCAATAGTGTGCATCCTTTAATAAAGCAGATCAACTAAACAGTGCTGTCATCATTTAACAGCAGCCAGATGCAGTCTGTAAGGCTTACGGTACTGCGTTGCAACCATGACACAACTGCGCATTGTGGTTGTACCCTAAGGGCTTTGACTTCTTCACATATGCTTCAGAAGAACAGAATGTTTGGGAAAAAAAGTGTCTGTTTTTGCCCTGTTTGTTTGAATGGATGCGGTAGAGCAGGGGTGCACAACCTGCGGCCCGGGGGCCACATGCGGCCCTCGATACCATTCCTTGCAGCCCCCAACCATCTGATGACAGACATGTATGTCTATATCTTGTGGCTGCTCACATGTATCTTTTATGTATTCTCCCATTAGATGGGAGTCCTGGAAGTGTAACTAGACATCTATGATATATACTGTATGATCTATATATATGATGATGATATATTGTATGATCTATATGCCATAAATACAATATTTCAGTTGGTAATACCCATTTTAAGTTTTATTTTCGGCCCTTGGAATTGGTTCAGGCTGACAATGCGGCCCCCAACCAGAAAAGGTTGTGCACCCCTGCCGTAGAGCATCCGTTTTGCTCTGAAATGCCTCCACTATTTTTGTTGGAAGAAAAACTCTGCAGGACCTTTCTTTCCACCCAAAATAACGGATACTTGAATTTTCATTTGTTTTTTCTTTATTTTTTTACATGAAAGTCAATAGATGACCGATTGAGGGATACAAATGGAATATGTTCCGTTTGCCTCCTACATTTGATTGGTTCAATGTAATTTTTCCCCCCACTTTTTTCTCTTCTTCTAAAGGATCATGTTATTATTATGTGGCTTTTAAATTCCCATATTTTATGTCAGTGATTAATATGTGGAAAGTATTAAATCATACAAGCAGTAACTAGGCCCTACACCACGAAAACATAGGGTGCTGAATCGTATACAGTGTGTGATGCACATAGTAGGTGTGAGGTTTCACCATTCACGCTGTACAACCCACCCGAGACTGTTTTCTTTTTCCATTGACTTGCTGCAATATTTATAGATAATGCATTATCCATTAGTGAAGGCAGCGGCAAGGACTGGAGCGTCCCAACCTCACTGCAAGATCCCACCGGGCGAATGGGAGAGACCTCTGCTGTGATCGGACCTTTCATTTATTATTTAACAAGTGGGGTAAGACAGGGCTGGTTTCCTGGACTCAATTTGTAACGGATGAAAATAAGGAAATTACTTTCTCCACATGAGAGTAAAACGTGTCCGTCTTTGTAATGAAACTTTTGTGCAGAAGGGATTTGCCTTTTTTATGAATCTTACAAAGAAAAAAAGGGGGATTTCAGTCAGCACATCCCAGTGCGCAGGTGCACGTTGCTATGGCTAAATGCACAAGGAAAGGAAAATACATACAATGCAGCGGAACACTGCTAACCAGATAAAGCACAAAATGCCATAGAGATATGAAGTATTCTGGAGCTAATGCTATGCTTGTTTGGTAAATTAGAGATTCTTGGCAAATATGTTTTGTACAAAATTATCTGGGCCCACCCACCAAATCATCCAGGTGATCTCTGTAGAACGGGAACCTAACACTATTTCCTACCTGTTATGTGCCAACCTTGGCTTCCGTTCTGCAACTACTAATATCATTTGTGTTATTATTTTTATTTGTATTTTATTTGTACATTAACAGAATAATAAAGAATAGATGTCCCATGCAGATTTCGACGGTCGATATTCCTTTTAGGCTATATCATTTGGAATATATATTTAAAGTGTAACTGTCAAACTTTTTTTTATTTGTGTAATGTATAGGGGCAGTGATACTGATCATTTTTCTAATATACTTTAATTACTGAAATGTATCATTTCAATTAGAAAAATAGCTGTAAAGTGGCCCATTTTGAGTCTTAGCAACGCTCTTCTGTTTACATAACTGTGGAGACTTGCTGAACACTGACTGTGGTATGTAAACAGAAGACAGAGGAGCGTTGCTAAGGCTCAAAATGGGCTACTTTAGAGCTGTTTTTGTAATAGAAATGTACAATTTCAGTAACATAGTAACATAGTTTATAAGGCCGAAAAAAGACATCTGTCCATCCAGTTCAGCCTGTTTTCCTGCAAGTTGATCCAGGGGAAGGCAAAAAAAACCCCTGTGAGGTAGAAGCCAATTTTTCTCACTTTAGGGACAAAAATTCCTTCCCGACTCCAATCAGGCAATCGGAATAACTCCCTGGATCAACGACCCATCTCTAGTAACTATAACCTGTAATATTATTACCCTCCAGAAATACATCCAGGTCCTTCTTGAACTCTTTTAGTGAACTTACCATCACCACCTCCTCAGGCAGAGAGTTCCATAGTCTCACTGCTCTTACCGTAAAGAATCCTCTTCTATGTTTGTGTACAAACCTTCTTTCCTCCAGACGCAGAGGATGGCCCCTCGTCACAGTCACAGTCCTCGGGATAAATAGATCATGGGAGAGATCTCTGTACTGACCCCTGATATATTTATACAGGGTGGGCCATTTATATGGATACACCTAAATAAAATGGGAATGGTTGGTGATATTAACTTCCTGTTTGTGGCACATTAGTATATAGGAGATGGGAAACTTTTCAAGATGATTGGTGACCATGGCAGCCATTTTGAAGTCGGACATTTTGGATCCAACTTTAGTTTTTTCAATGGGAAGAGGGTCATGTGACACATCAAACTTATTGAGAATTTCACAAGAAAAACAATGGTGTGCTTGGTTTTAACGTAATTTTATTCTTTCATGAGTTATTTACAAGTTTCTGACCACTTATAAAATGTGTTCAAAGTGCTGTCCATTGTGTTGGATTGTCAATGCAACCCTCTTCTCCCACTCTTCCCACTTTATTTTAATATTTTTAAGACGCAGCTGTACTTGGGTCAGACAGGGCACTTTTAAAGGGGAATTTACTTTTATATTCTGCATTTCATCTGACAGTTTATTTTCCTCAGTGAATACAGTGGAGAAAAAGATATTTAGTAGCTTTGCTTTCTCCTCGTCGCTCTCTGCAACTCCCCCCTCATTACTCTGTAAGGGGCAGACACCTTCAGGTTTATACTTTTTACCATTTATATAATTGAAGAAAATTTTAGGGTTAAAGTAATTAAAGTATATTACAAAAATGGTCAGTATCACTGCCCCTACACATTAAAAAAAATAAAAAAGCATGACATTTACACTTTAAGGCCTTGTGTATTTTGTGGTCAGCAAATTGTGGATCTGCAAAATATGTATACCGTCCGTGTTGTGTCCACATCTTTTGCAGATCTATTAAAGAAGAACTCCCGCAAAAATTTTTATTCTCTGACCTGTTAGAAAGGTGCATGATATAATCTGTAGTGAATTTAATTTTCTTATCAGAGACTGTAATTCTGAGTTATCCCCTCTCTTCTTATTGTAGCTGGGTCATGTGACCAACTCCCTGACCTCCAACTGACCCAGGACAGCAAGCCAGTCACTTCTCTATTCATTCCTATGAGACTGAAAGTGAGGCACCCGTAGGAATGCATAGAAAATTAGACTTCCTGTCCACACATAAGGTGCTGTGTGAGTTGGGGGGTCTAATTCCTAGTCACATGACACAGATAAGAAACTTCAGGATGATATAAGTCAAAAATTCAGCTACTGGTCAGAAAATGACATTCACTACAGATTACATCATGTACATTTCTAGCAGGACATGGAATAAAATTTTTTGCGGGAGTTCAGTGGCCCTGTGGTCTGCATTTTGTGGCCATGTTCTATCTTTTTGTGTAATGCACATGTGGATGCGGAATGTACATAGATCATCCTTGTGCTTTCTGCATCTGTATGTCTATTCGACAAGAAGATAAAACATGTCCAGTATTTGGCCACAAAATTTGGACCACATCCGAGGGACACTAACAGCTCAGTGATATGTGCAGGACATCCAACTGCCACATGTGTTGTCTCTCTTGGCAAAGCTTCCAACTGGCATTTTTTGGCAGGATAATGCTCACCCACAAAGGGCAAGTGTTTACCAGAAATGTCTCCACCAGATTGTAATACTTTCTTGGCCTGTCCAGGCTCCAGATTTATTACCAATCGAGCATTTATAGGGCCAACTGGGACACCTGCCTCAGAGGCCTACTAGTGTGTAGGATCTACAGGCCCAGCTGTTACATCTGTGGGTAAATCTGCTGCAGGATACCATACAGAACCTGTATGCCTCCATGTCCAGCCATATCTCATCTTGTATCCAGGCTGCAGGCACCCAACAGGTCTTGTAGAGTTTTCCCCAATAAAATTCTCCTTTCGCTCTAATATTGTAATCACTTACATATGTCATCATTACATCACACATGGAAAGGTTCTTTCCATTCCAACATCTCTTTATTGATGCAGTATTTGGTATATAGCCCACAGACACATTAAATGCATTGGTTTTTGGGCGACCATATAACTTTAAGGGTGCTCAACTTTTTGCAGCTTGGTCACTGAAGTTGAGCACATTTTAAAAAAATATCACAGTGCTATAAAAAAAAAATCTTTTACCTTTTGCCTCCTGATTTGCTAACGTTTTTACATGCTCTACCCAATGCAGTTTTACATAGGAACAGTTCTAAGAAAATCTGCAGCAGTGATTTGGAAATAAATGAGATGGATAAAAATCTGATTTTCATTTTGAGAATTTGTGGTTTTTGGTGCTTGTGGCATCATGGTGTGGTTTTCAGTAGAAGCAGTTCTTGTGGCACTTCCCAAAACTGTTCAAAAGAAATATGCCCCATTACGCCAAATTAGGGTTGCACCAGGTATCGAACTTTCAATACCCAATCAATACTTTAGCACTTGGATCAATACGATACTGGGATTTGCTGTTTTCCTATACTATGCAGCTCTACTGCGCAGCCTAGTATCTTCTAGAAAACATGGCGTACTGCCCTCAGCTAAGGCTAATAGTTATTAAATTAAACATTTTTTAAAATACCCACCAAAATATTAAAAGTTTAAATCACCCCCTTTCCTAATTTTACATAAAAAAATATATAAACAATAAAAAAGTAAACATATTAGGTATGGCCGCGTCTGAAAAAGCCAGAACTATTAGAGCATTAAAAAATATCTGCTTTTGCGTGGTATTGAGTATTGTAATACTTTTTTATGGTATCAAAATCGAATCAAAATTTTGGCATCGTGACAACTCAACGCCAAATATGACTGACGAGTTGGCTTGTTGCATCTCATTTAGACCTCGTGCACATGGCCGTTCCGTGCATTAGGGACCGCAATTTGCTTTTTCTCCACTGCATGGGCAACATCCATGCGGATTCCGCAGATGGATGATCAACTTGATGGGGAGGCCCGAACAAAAACTCCATAGTGCTTCTATGGGGTTCCTCGCCTTCGTTCTGCACTGGACCTTCCGGATTGCCGACCCATTCAAACCTTATATTTTTACACTCATGGCCGCTATTCCTAATAAGCTGTGCAACTCCCTGTCTCCTCCCTTAGAGAAGGGCAAAGCTCTTTTGAAGTTCTCATCACTCCACCCACCAGGGTGGTGACATTTAGTCTCGTAATCTTAGATGTTCTGTGGGCTTCATTCATCTGGGTGTTGTATGTAGCATTAAAGGGGTTGTCTCATGATGGACAATGGGGGCATATCTCTAGGATATGCCCCCATTGTATGATAGGTGCTGATCCCACCCCTGGGACTCGTACCTATATCCAGAATGAAGCCCGCAAAGAGAAGGAGTGCGCGTGCGCAGCCACCCTCCGTACCTTTTCTATGGGGCTGGCGAAAATAGCCAAGTGCTGGCTTGGCTATTTCCGTCGGCTCCATAGAAATTAATGGGAGCGGGGGCCGCGCATGCGCAGTACGCTCCCATTCATTTCTATGGGGAGCCGGCTTCGTGGTGGCCGGATCGGAGTCCTCCAGCCACCACCTTGTGGGGCTCCGTTCTGCATATATCCCCTCGCTGGTACCTGCACATATAAGACAAAGGGGGCATATCCTAGTGATATGCCCCCGTTGTCCATGATGAGATAACCCCTTTAATGCTACTGCTTGATGCTGCTATTTATGCTTATTATTTGGTCACTTGATGTCCAAAAGATCATCTCATCCCGGCCCAGGTAAAAACCAGTATAGAACCTGTAGTACCAGCCCAGCAAAGAACATTGTATTTTGGAGATATTGTATCCTAAGATCATTGTATCTTGAGGGACCACTATAGTTTACAGAGGGACTCCCCGTTGGAGTCCAGGTAAAGTACTGACAGATTGAAGGATCCACAGGTGTCGGTAAATCTGGCATATCTTGTGTATGAATACGTGCCTCATACACTGGGTTTATTCTTGTGGTGATTTAGTTTCCCTTGAAGTGAAGACCTGAGCGGCATGTTTCTTCAGATTACAGAGGCAGAGCACACACACAGCCACTGTTTGCAACACTATGTGACGAGAACATTCCCTCCTCGGGCCAACGTGTTCCTGCTGTTTTACACGCATGTGTCATTTTTGGTTTATGTTTGTGACGGTGAACGGATTGTGAAGGTCCTGCTGCTGGATACTCCACAGGGCCTATTCATACTGTTGTGTGGCCATGTAATACATACTGGTATCTAGTCCTCCAGGGTGAGAGCTGCCCTTCGATGTAGCTCCTTCACTGTGGCTGGTCCTGAGCTATAACCCTTCTTAAAGTTGTCCTACGTTTCATGAGACACATCGTGACAGTGTGCATGTGGTCTGTTTCTGCTTACTTGCCGCTGAAGGGGCGTAATAAAAACAAAAACGCACCACTAAATACCACAGGACCATGCCAGAAGTTAGAAAATGCAAGTTCTTCTGCAATCGCAGACACGTATATTGACATTGTTTGTGTGCACCCCACATTTTTTGCGGGCCCCAATTGAAAGAATTGGATGTGTTCTATAAATTGTGGCTCAGCAGCACGGATCCGTGTTTTTTGTGGACCCATGAATGTGTTGGAGTGTGATCCTCAAAAAATGCAGACCGAAAATACGGTTGTGTGAATGCATCCTTATACCTGATCTATGTGTAACCTCCACTCCTGGTTTTGGCTCAGAATCACTGATGGAAATTATTGAATAAATACTGGTGTGGGAATAAAGCCTTTGGCTGGTGTCACATGTGTGGTTTTGTGGCATTTTGCTGTTTTTGGTGCTTGTTTTTTGGCTAGCGTTATTTGCATTTTGTTTTTTTTGTTTTTTTTAGGCAAAAATACCAGGTCCAGATGTTACGTAGGAGAATATGGGAATATTAAACGCAGGGCAAACAGGTGTTTATTTTGTAATAGCGCTTTGTTCAAATTGCAGCATGTTCCCTCATTGCCTTAGGCTACTTTCACACTAGCGTTAGTATTTTCCGGTATTAAGATCGATCATAGGGTCTCAATACCGGAGAAAAACGCTTCAGTTTTGTTCCCATTCATTGTCAATGGGGACAAAACGTAACTGAACAGAACGGAGTGCTCCAAAATGCATCCCATTCCTATATCGGAGAGCAGCATGCTGTGGTTTTCTTTCTGTCCTGGGATGCGGAGCAAAATGGATCTGTCATGACCCACAGTGCAAGTCAATGGGAATGAATCTGTTTTCTCTGACACAATAGAAAACGGATCCGTCCCCCATTGACTTTCAGTGGAGTTCATGACGGATCCCTCTTGGCTATGTTAAAAATAATACAACTGGATCTGTTCATAACGGATGCAGACGGTTGTATTATCAGTAACTGAAGAGTTTTTGCTGAACCCTGCCAGATCCGGCGAAAAAACGCTAGTGTAAAAGTAGCCTTATATTTTTTTTTTCTTTGCCGCTTACAAAAAAAAAGTGCAATGTGTGTCGGTGGTTTTTAATGCTCTTCGCCCCATACAGCTCCACAGAGGAAGTGACTTTACAGGGGGCACATACCTTTCTCTTTAAAAAATGCTAGGCATGCCAAAAAAGTGGTAAAATGCATTACATGGGTGGAAACACATAAAAAAATGCTATGAAAAAATGCTGAAATCTAAACCTCAGTGTCTGTATCATAGACAACATCATGCCCCTTTTGTCAGCTGGAGGGATGACTGCTTTCTCTCTCCTACGAAATGTGCAAAACAAAACCATAGCAGCTCGAGTCTGAGCGATCCGTATTCCAATAAGCTAAACATTTATTGGCTAAATTGAATTGATGTGTGGACATAAGGACATTATTGAAGAATAGATCAAGGGTCAGCAAAGGGACAAAGTCGAGCAAAGGCAGCAGAGGCCGCAGCAGCGCTGGTATATGCTTTGGTTTTGAACCAGTCACATTTGAAAGTATGACTTTGTGTTCACAATAATGCACATATTAAAGGGGTTACATGATCAATGTAAAAAATGAAAATCAGACCTCGCATAGTACATGACAACCTTTATAAAAAGCTAGAACCAGCCCTGTACCTCACATGGATCCAGAGATCTCCTCATTTATTGCATCAGTTGTTCAGCCTGCATCAGTTCTCTAAAGCCTGGCAGCTCAGGGGGTGTGTCCTTTCTGCTGCAGCTCTTTCCCTGTAACTGACAAGATATCACTATTAGCAGCTTGTCTCCCTTGTGAGCGGAATATGGCCTTGAAATCCAGTATGTCTGATCCTTCTTTTCTCTGACATCTCGGCCAATAAACCTGCCACGTTGCGTTGCACAGAGGCGTCTGGCAGTGGTTTGCTTTCTATTGAAAACGCGTGGCTTGCTGAGCATGTACAATATGTGTCAAGAGAAATAGCCGTCGTCCCTATGAACCTTTGGCCCAAAGCTATTGAAGGTGTCTGGGCACCTTAAAGGGGTTGTCCACCTTTGGGAAGAGGGGGTGGAGTGCTTTCAACCAAGACCCTTCCCCTCTAAGTCATCAGACCTGTGGAGGGCAGCTCTCCACCACTGGGATTTGGCTTCGTCTGTCCCCTTTTCGTCACATCTCTGGGTCATGTGTGGCCATTGGCTGCAGTGACCACATGACCCACATCAAACAGGAAGTTTAAAGAAGAACTCCTGCAAAAATGTTATTCTCTGACCTGCTAGAAAGGTACATGATGTAATCTGTAGCGAATGTAATTTGGGTATGTATTTGTGAGTTATAACCTCCCTTCTGCTTATGGGCTGTAGACAGGAAGCCAGTTTCCCTATGTATTCCTGTAGGAGCTTCACTCTGTCTCATAGGAATGAATAAAGAAGTAACTGACTTCCTGTCCTGTATCAGTTGGAGATTAGAGTGCTGGTCACATGACACAGCTGAGGATCAGAAGGGAGGTTACTCACAAATACAGTGACTGATGAGAAAATTACATTCACTACAGATTACATCATGTACCTTTCTAACAGGTCAGGGAAGTATTCTATATTTAACAGCTGCTGCAGCAGGAACAAAGGGGCCAGAATCCAGCAGAAAAGTATGCCTCCCTCCACAGGTTCGGCGACGTGGGGTTGGGGTCTGGCCGAAAAGCCTCCTGCACCCCTTTAATACCTAATGTACAGTCATGGCCAAAAGTTTTGAGAATGACACAAATATTATATTTTCACATGATCTGCTGCCCTCTGGTTTTTATGTGTTTGTCAGATGTTTTTATCACATACAGAAATATAATTGCAATCATATTATGAGTAACAAAAGCTTATATTGACAGTTAGAATGAGTTAATGCAGCAAGTCAATATTTGCAGTGTTGACCCTTCTTCTTCAGGACCTCTGCAATTCTCCCTGGCATGCTCTCAATCAACTTCTGGACCAAATCCTGACTGATAGCAGTCCATTCTTGCACAATCAATGCTTGCATTTTGTCAGAATTTGTAGGTTTTTGTTTGTCCACCCGTCTCTTGATGATTGACCACAAGTTCTCAATGGGATTAAGATCTGGGGAGTTTCCAGGCCATGGACCCAAAATCTCTATGTTTTGTTCCCTGAGCCATTTAGTTATCACCTTTGCTTTATGGCAAGGTGCTCCATCATGCTGGAAAAGGCATTGTTGATCGCCAAACTGCTCTTGGACGGTTGGGAGAAGTTGCTCTCGGAGGACATTCTGGTACCATTCTTTATTCATGGCTGTGTTTTTAGGCAAAACTGTGAGAGAGCCGATTCCCTTGGCTGAGAAGCAACCCCACACATGAATGGTTTCAGGATGCTTTACAGTTGGCATGAGACAAGACTGGTGGTAGCGCTCACCTCGTCTTCTCCGAATAAGCTGTTTTCCAGATGTCCCAAACAATCGAAAAGGGGATTCATAATGGAAAATGACTTTACCCCAGGCCTCAGCAGTCCACTCCCTGTACCTTTTGCAGAATATCAGTCTGTCCCTGATGTTTTTTCTGGAGAGAAGTGGCTTCTTTGCTGCCCTCCTTGAGACCAGGCCTTGCTCCAAGACTCTCCGCCTCACAGTGCGTGCAGATGCACTCACACCTGCCTGCTGCCATTCCTGAGCAAGCTCTGCACTGCTGGTAGCCCGATCCCGCAGCTGAAACACTTTTAATAGACGGTCCTGGCACTTGCTGGTCTTTCTTGGGTGTCCTGGAGCCTTTTTGGCAACAATGGAACCTCTCTCCTTGAAGTTCTTGATGATGCGATAGATTGTTGACTGAGGTGCAATCTTTCTAGCTGCGATACTCTTCCCTGTTAGGCCATTTTTGTGCAGTGCAATGATGACTGTACGTGTTTCTTTAGAGATAACCATGGTTAACAGAAGAGAAACAATGATGCCAAGCACCAGCCTCCTTTTAAAGTGTCCAGTGGTGTCATTCTTACTTAATCATGACAGATTGATCTCCAGCCCTGTCCTCATCAACACCCACACCTGTGTTAATGGAGCAATCACTGAAACGATGTTAGCTGGTCCTTTTAAGGCACGGCTGCAATGATGTTGAAATGTGTTTTGGGGGATAAAGTTCATTTTCTAGGCAAATATTGACTTTGCAAGTAATTGCTGTTAAGCTGATCACTCTTTATAACATTCTGGAGTATATGCAAATTGCCATTATAAAAACTGAAGCAGTAGACTTTGTAAAAATTAATATTTGTATCATTCTCAAAACTTTTGGCCATGACTGTACATGTCTGAATTGAAGCTTTTATTTTGTATGGAACATGCAAAGCGGTCATTACTGCATCTCTGTATGCCTCTGGTTTTATAAACCAGCATAAAAAAAAAATTTTCCTATCAAATTTTGTATGTGTGCATGAGGCATAACTTTTACGTTTTTTAATGTTTATTGGAGTTCTTATTACTTGGCTGCTAATAAAAAGCACGACTGGTCCCTATCCGGCCCTGTCTGTTACGTATTTGGAGGTCAGAAAAGTGAGCATTACATTGTCCGGTTCTATAAAGAGTTTGTGGTTTTCCATCCAGCAGCCTGGATGTTATTTTATTTTTCAGTACAGGTAAATTATGCGGGTGACAAGCCCTGATGGCAGGTATTAGAGGGCCCATAGGCTTGTCACACTCATTTTCCCAGACCGGAGCTCACTGGTTCAAACATCTGTACCTGTAATCCTTATACTAGTTATTATTGAGAAAAATGTTCTGTAACTTTTGGAGAATTCACTGAAATGTAAAGAGAGGTATTGCAATGAGTTTGGCCTGTCAGTGGCGGTATGTACGTATGCCTATACGTATAGGGCCCCTTCCTGCCCTCCTTGTAGGAGATGTCACAGGAAGCGCCAGCAGCTGAAATCGGTGCAATAACCTTCTTCCTCAGTTTCTCATACTGCAGATGTAACCCATGGGACTACAAGTACCAGCAGAATGTGGGTGGCTGGGCTGGTGTTCAAGGCCTGACGCAGCTGTAAGAGAGAAGACTATGGAGGCTCCATTTTTAGAGGACAGCGGAGGCGACCGTCGCGCCTGCACGGCATCTCTGTCACCAGCTGTCAGCCGGCTCATTCACACCAGCTTTGCAGCGTGTTCAGAAACACTTCTTGGAATATTTTTCTACAGCAGTTGCTTTGAAAAAGTAAACCATCCCTGTGGCCACAGGAGAAACATTTGCAGGTCTTATTTGGCCAAGTATGAATAATGGCTCATTCAGACAAAGAGGTAATCGCTCAGGTGATTGACGGCACGAGTGACCTACCAACACAACGCCAATGTTGACGGCAAGCGTTTACATGCAGGGAGTATCCTGTACAAATTCCTTCATAAGCCATGGTCGCTGTCTGTTCAGACATCGTGCCTATTGGTGAAAGATCACACGATGCACATTTACGTTACCACAATTCATTAACGAAAAGTGATCATTTACTTTGCATTCACGTTCAAATTGTAACGATTATCTTCTCGTCTCAATGATCATTAAAGGGGTTGTCTCCTCTCTGATAATGGGGGCATATCGCTAGAATTTGACAAAGTTCCCTATTTTGTGTTGGTCATTTTGTTATATATTTTATATAGATTCATGTGAATGGGGTGTATTTTTATATATAATTTTTTTTTTAATTTAACATTATAGTTTACATAATCTGTCCCCCAATAGGTCGTAAAAATAACTTTTTGGGGGGACACTAGCTTTTTTAAATTTTTATTTTGAATTTTCCATTTAATTTTTTTTCTTTTCTTTTTTTTCTTTATTGCTTTATTACTTTTTTTTTACTACATAATATGTCCCTAAAAGGTAATTAAATGGGCGCTGGTGGACAGTGAACACTTTTATTTTATTCTTCTATTTTATTATCATTTTTCTTAAAAAAAAAATAATAATAATAAAAAATATATATATATATATTTATTTATTTTTTTGGCCACATAATATGTCCCCCAAGAGGTCACAAAAAGGCTTCTAGGGGAACAGTTTTTTTTATTTAGCACTTTCCCTTTATTTTTTAATTTTTTTAAATTTTGTTTTGTATTTTATTTTTAGTTTTATTTAGTGGACGGGCCCAGATAATTTTGTACAAAATATATTTGCCAAGAATCTCTAATTTACTAAACAAGCTCCATTAGCTCCAGAATACTTCATATCTCTATGGCATTTTGTGCTTTATCTGGTTGGCAGTGTGCCATTGCATTGTATGTATTTTCCTTGTATTTTATTTTATTGTATTTTATTGGTTTCAAAGTTTTCAATGTCATTTTTTTAACCTTTTTTTTTTTTTTTTTTTTTTTTTTTTTTTTATAATATATTATGCCACATAATTTGTCCCCAAGAGGTCACAAAAAGATCTTTGGGAAATGATAATTTTTTTTTTTAAGGCCTCATGTACACATCCCTAGACCACGGTCCGTGAAAACCTGGCCTGCCGTCCTGCTGAGTGCACGAGCACACAGCGTCATAACAACCAATTATGCGGTGCACTCAGCAGGACGGATTTTCACGGACCGTGATCCACAGATGTGTGCATGAGGCCTAATTCTGCACTATTTCCACTGTAACTGGAGCATCCAAAGGAGCCCCACGATCACCGGATCCAAACTGCATAGTTCTCATTGAGGAGAAGGCAGAAGCTCTTCTTTCTCCTGATGAACACACTTCTTTTCTTTTTCTTCCTCTTTCTGTGGTCAGTACACTTAAGATCCCTTGAACGATAGCACCAAGAGGTTTTCTAAAAGTGATCTTGAGGGTATTGGTGTTTTTCCATTAACCGTAGGACTTAACGTTGAGCTGATTCTCTGTGATTGTGACGCAGGTTCTTGGTAAATGTACTAGAGTTCCTGCAGCATTACACAGCCTACAGGTCTGACACGGGGGAAATATTTCTTTTACAAGTTCCATGGAAGCTGAATTTCAGTGGTAATGTAGGCTTCCTTTGTGAGGCGGGCCATTACTGATAGTGATCTCTGTACAAGGGCTTTTACTTGTCAAATTCTTGTCACCAAAAAACACATTTTATGAAACTCTTAGCTCTTTAACGGTAGACGAAAACCTTTTACAGTGGATTTTTTTTAAACGTGAGTCGATAGAATATTATACAGCAGATATCTTCATAATCTGAGCACAGGGCAGCAGGCAACATGTCTGATAGTTGTCTCATTTGCTCCATTTCAATTCTTTTTGAAAGAGCCACTAGAATTTAGCCGCCTCCTGACAGTCTATGTGTGTTCCCATGAATATTATCCCCAAATATGACCTAATATAAAATGCTGGGTTTCTAAGCCTTTTGACCTAATATCGGTTTTCTAATGTCACTTTTTCCAGATAAACTTATCCACATTTTTAAAAAGATTTTCCAGGGCACCGAACATCCTGACATGTTGTCTCAATTGGCCTTCACTTAGTTTAAAACTGAAAAAAAAAAAAAAAACTTTCGCCATTTTGACAAAATATATGTAGAGGAAGCATAAGGTTCTGTCCACTGGCTGCACCAGGCTGGATACCGAGCTGCAGTATGACAGCATCGGAAACCACACTGTGGACTCTGACTTTGTCCACTTTCCCGGAACAGCTTATCATGGAGTTGTCGGACCCCAACTGATCTGATATTGAAGACCTAAGTCCTTGAAAACCCCTTTAAGGAGGTATTCTCACCAGAAGTATTGCTTCCAGGAGCAACAGATGGTGGTTCAATGGTGATCAAGCACTGCAGAATATAGTATCGCTATATAAGTGCATAAAATAAATATATCTTCATTATATCCTAAATATTTATCGATTGGCAAATATGGATGCTCAACTTTAAAGGGGTTGTCCAAGTTATTTTTTTGTTCTTTATATGTTTCTAACTTGTCAGGTATAACAACTTTCCCATATACTTTGTGTTTCTAAAGCTGCTGGTTTCTCAGAGTTGACTGAGGGTCACATGACCTGTGATGTCACCTTATCTCCCTGGTCTGTGATGTTTCGTGTACAAGCCTCAGAGTTCAGATAACAGTCTGTACACAAGAGGTCACTGGCCACGCCCCCTTTCTTTGCCGGGCTCCTGCTATCTGCTCTCTCCCTGGATTCCTTCAGATAAAACATTAACCCCTTTAGCCAGAACACACTGAGGGCTCAAGGCTTTTACAACAAATAGTAGCTGCAGCAGTGAGAGGAGACAAATGCTGGGCACAAGAGCTGTAGAGGAATTGTATTGTACAAGAACAGGTAGGGAGAAATTCCTGTGTGTATCAGCAGTGTCATTGTACAGCTGGGACTTGTAGTCCTACACAAACAACATGCTGCTGAGTATTCCAGCAGGCAGACATGTCACTCAGCACTTATATTCACTGCCTTTGCTGAGAAGGGGGGAGGGGCAGAGATTGTTATTACTGCATGTAAACAAAGGCCAGAAGAGAACAAGGGAAATGAGGAAATATAGATTTATTTTTTTTTGCCTAAAACTTGCTGAACTTAGTTATATATTGCTACCCATCAGATTTACAGTGCTATATTTTTTTTTTCCATAACTTGGACAACCCCTTTAAGTTTCAACATCCCACCTTTACATCTTCAGACCATAAAATTTTGGTATGCATAGATGCCTGGATGGAGACCCTTTTCCCGCCCCAGTCTTTTGAAATGGGGTAGCTCAAGTAAGGCGATTGGGGGGAAAGAATTAGAATTTCAGCAAAAACGGATGTGCCATTCGTCTATACCTGGTTCATACCCTTCAAAAACACACGCAAGGGTATTGTGCAATATGATAATTTGCCATGAACACAAAACAAGTCTGGATTTATTATTTCCATTTGGATTGGTGTTAATTGCTGCCTTTTTCCATTGTAGAGTAGCTGCTTGGACCATATTCCTCTGTTGAGTTTCATGGTATGTATCCTGTCCTACTGAGAGATCACATCTCCTCTGTATGACACAATCCCAGCAGCATACGTTCTTTGGCCTTTGTGTCTCGAAGCGTACTTCTTGCTGTTTTATGGACTTCACTTGGATGGACAGAACATGTTTTGCAGTTGGTTTCATAAAATGTTTGTGACCAGCGTTCCTCATGTTACGGGTGGTGGAAAGTAAGAGAACAGGGACAGAACATGAACATCAGCTCATGGAAGGTGTCTCCAGGTCACACGCTGGTTTACTGGAGCTAATAAATGCTTTGTGTAAAAGTATTACTTGTATAAATCCTCTTTAGTCATGTACCGTGGGCTCTGTGACGCTTGCCGTTCTCAAAAGCCACCGCCATTTAGCATCATTACAGGCTGTCTTTTAACGTGTAGCTCTCAGACACACATGCTGTTTCTGAGAAAATAAAATGGTGTTCGGTTTGGGAATGTGAAAAGGTATTTTTAAGGACTCATTCACACGTCCGTATTTGTGCACATCCTGGAAAATGGTCAGTTTTTTTGCGGATCCGTTATTTCGCAAAAAAACTCAGTTTTTCCAGGACATCCGTTCCACTGTTTCGTAAAAAAACGGAAAGGATGTATCCATATGTCATCCGTTTTTAGCGGATCCGCAAAAACGGAAGGCTGAATAACATCTGTACCTTTTTTTTTTTTTTCTCCCCTCCTGGAACGGAATCCGCAAATACGGATGACATGCGGATGCCTTTCCGCATGTCTTCTGCATTTTTTGCGGATCCATAGACTTTCATTGTGCTATGGACATGGGCAATTCGGGAGAAAAGTAGGACAGGAGGATTTCTTTATGCGGACAGTCGGAACGGACACACGGATGCGGACACCACACGGTGTACTGTCTGCATTTTTTCGGGACTCATTGAAATGAATGGATCCGCATCCTATCTGCATAATTGTCCGCAATTGCAGAAACGGATGCAGAAAGGATGTGGACACATTATACGGACGTGTGAATGAGGCCTAATGCAAATCTGTTACCAGGCTTATGCTGCCCCCTCTGAGGGCAACAAAGTAGTGCCTGGCACCCGTTTTCTTGCTACCGGCTCCGCAGCCACTGCTGATTGACAGCTTTCTTCCATTGCTTGTCAATAGAAAACTATCAATCAGCTAGGCGAGGGCAGGGGGAGGACTCCTGGCTCGGCTTGTGCTGCACTTAATAATATGTCATTTATATGGACACTATTGCAAGAAAAAAAGTAAGTGACAAATCACTATAATCATGGGGTCTGTCACTACTTTATGCTGCCTTCCGACTGAGGAGCAGAAACCTGGTGACAGATTCCACTTAAGGGGAATGTGTCAGCAGGATCTACCCTATTAAGACCAGGCCCATGAGTTCAGTGTGCAAAAAAAATTAGTTGCAAGTCAGAGTTTCTGTTCTAAACTCTGTTCCTCTGTGAGGATCGCACAGCTTTATAATGTGATTTATAATGCTGTGTGTCTCTGTGAGACGTGGAATATATTGAATTACACTGAGATAATGCTGTCAGTGTAATTCAATAGATTGCAGGCCTCTCAGTGTAACACTGCATTATAATGCTGTGTGATCCTGTCAGAGGAGCAGAATGGTAAGCCTTTGTATAGGTCATCAGTATCTGATCGGTAGGGGTCCGACACTAGGGACTGCTGCCGATCAGCTGTTTGAGAAGGCACCAGCGATCCTGTGAGCGCTGCGGCCATTGTCGGCCAGTGATGACACGTTCATATGTCACGTGGCCTAGGAGCCATTAAAGTAAATGGGGCTGAGTGAGATACGAAGCACAGCCTCTATACAACGTATGACGTTGTGGTTGGAAAGCTGTGAGATGGCCATGCTGCTGACAGGTGCGCCAATGTCTTCTCAAACAGCTGATCCGGACCCCCAGCTGTTGGACCCTTTGGATCAGATACTGATGACCTCTGGATAGGTCATCAGTAGGGATGAACGAATCGACTTCGGATGAAGCATATACTTAATAATACTTACGAGGTGGGAGCCAATACATTCTAATACTGTACAGAGTTCACGCTCCGTGATATTACAACAAAGTTTTATGCCAATCGACTTTGGATGAAGGATCTGAAGTCGATTCTCTCATCCCTAGACATCAGTATTAACATTTCGGAAAACCCTTTTAATATTAGGGTGTTGGACACCATAGAAACGGACCCATAGGCCTCTTTCACACGTCCGTGATTACTCCGTGACAAGATGAATACAGTATTTGAAGACGGCACCAATGTCCCAGTTATATATAATATGCACGGTTAACAGTGGAACAGTGGTCAGGCTCATCCCCGCTCCAAACTATAAAGAAAATTGTAACAGGGTCTTCGCATAGCAAGTTTATTCCAGTCCACACAAAAACAGGCAACATTTCGGCTTTCTCAAGCAACGGTTACAATTTTCTTTTATTCTTTATCCGTGACAGGATGTTCAGTGGTTGATCCGTGAAGGATCTGTGTTTGGCTGTTGTGTACGTTTTTTTGCCCCTCCATGTGTCTTCCATATTCCACAGAAAGTGCTAGGCTGAAAATTTATTTCCAGAGCATATTCTAGCAACAATCTGTGAAAACCATTGACCAAACATGGATGCCATCCATGTGTGTCCATGGTTTTCACACACTTATAGACTATATTGTGCATGATGGACAAAAACAGGGCATGCTTCTATGGTGTCACCATGGACCGGTGGTCCGTGGAAAACCACTGATGTGTTAATACACATATTAAAGTCAGTGTTGTCCATGATTCAGTGAAATGCGAAAGAGGCCTTACTTGGGAATTCACTCTATAAGGTCTCAGGCACACGACTGTAACCGTTCCACAAAACATGGAAATTGCCCATGTGCGTCCTGCACTTTGTTACAGTTGGCTTTTCTTGTCCACTTAAAGGGGTTCTCAGAGTTATATATATTGATGACTTATCCTCAGGATAGGTCATCAATATCAGATCGGCGGGGGTCCGACACCTGGCACCCCCCGCCGATCAGCTGTTTGAAGAGGAGGCGCGCGCCGTTTCAGCTCTGTCTCCTCTTCATTGTTTACACGCTGGCCGACACAGGGGTAGTGGTGAGTAGGTGTAATTATACCTAACTGCCCCATTCATTTCAATGGGAAGAATTGCTTCCATAGACTTGTATGGGAGCGATTCTTCCCATAGAAATGAATGGGGCAGTTAGGTGTAATTACACCTACTCACCACTACCCTGTTACGGCCAGCATGTAAACAATGAAGAGGAGGCAGCGCTGATACTGCGCGCGCCTCCTCTTCAAACAGCTGATCGTGGGGGTGCCGGGTGTCGGAACCCCGCCAATCTGATATTGATGACCTATCCTGAGGATAGGTCATCAATATATATAACTCGGAGAACCCCTTTAACGAACAAGAATAGGACATTATTCATACGACGTGCTGTCCGCGTTTTTTGCGGCCTCTTTGAAATGAATGGATCCATAAAAACGGATTTGGACCAAAAATATGGTTGTGTGCAGTGGAGCCTTAACTAGCGCAAGATCTAGCCTGCATGGATATTGTGTCATATGAATAAAACCTCTGCACACTGGATTGTTCTCATATCTCATAATGTGTACTTGTATATTGATATCTCTAATGTAGACTAAATGAGGACTTGTACTTGCATGTCTGTATACTGTATGCACATAATATTTCCCTGTGGAAACCAGATTGAAAACCATGATGTTTTACATTGCTGCCAGATTGCTACTTTGTCTCCTGACTAAACAACTTCATTTACCGAAAATTAAAATAGTCTGTAGCTAAAATTGGGAGCAATGCAAAGTGTAGGTGCACACTGACATAATAACGGTATTATATGTGGCATCTGGATAGTGCTGACTGTGTGGGTAGAGCAGCTATGAGAAATTGGTTTACCTTAAATGTTCTAGATATGATTTATACTGTTTGTAACTGGGTCCATCAGCTTTGGTTTTATTCATATCTTGGTTAGAAACGTTTAGCTGGTTATGCTCACCTTCCCAGTCAGGTGCACTGGAAACCTGATCAGACGTAACCATAGTGCACATAGTGCATAGTTCACAGTGTGAACAGAGCCTTAAAGCGTACCCGAATATTCAAAAAAAGTTTGCATAATGACTGTACTTCTCTGTACAATCATAACTGTGAACGAACGGTTAGGTTTGAGCTTTTCTAAAGTCACTTAAAGCAATATTATTCCCTGTTTCAGCTGCACATCTAGATGCATTTCTCTCACAAGCACTGGGTGTTTCCCTTCTACCATTACTGTATGCAGTGACTTCATTTCCCTTATTACTTCCCACTATATTTCTTTTATTCTAGGGAGCTCAAAAGGCGGGATAAAACACTTACAGAAAGGCAGGAGTCTCCTGTGAATTCAGAAGTGGTGTAGAAGCAGTTCTTTTATCAGGCTCAGGATCTCAGCTAGCTCTGACACGCCCCCACTTCCTCTCTGAAACAGGCAGTGGATTCAAAATTAGATGCAAGTGAGCCCCCTAGTGGCCATGTCTTTACGGCTTTTTTTCAGCTGGATGCATATTTTTTAAATGAAGTGATTTAGAAACGTGTGAGTTACACCATTCTCCATTAAATGAGATGAAATTGTGTGAAGGTACAGTCACTCAGATCCCCTTTGATCCAAACTTTTGATTTGTCTCTATAACATGCCAAGATTTTGTTCAGTTAAAGGGGTATCCTGGTTTCTACATACCTACTGGATAGGGTAAATACTCGACCTTCTACTGGGATCATGGGGGTCTGAGTGGTCAAACGCCTTCCAATAAGTTACTCTGGTGATAATATGTACTAATTGGGATACCCCTTTAAGCTGACCATACACATTGGATTTATGTCAGCAAGACCAGACGGCCATCTAATGTGTATGGAGCCTCCCGAGTCTTGCCCATGTGCCAAAGTTGGTGGAGATAAGGATGGGGCAATTGGATTTCAACTGCCTGATCCTTTTGTACTTTGGAAGATAAGTGGCTTCCTCCACCTATTCCTACTGAGAACACGTTTGCTTGGCCGAGTCGAGCATGCATGTGCATGGAGGATCTGGACTGATAGCTGTTTTATGTATGTGGCCAGCCTTTAGGTGCACATGTACCTTCAGTAGCTCAGTGGATCGGGCATGTTGTAATCCATAATGCCCTATCCTTCATTCCTCATCTACCCTTAGGTTGGAGAGAACCACAGTTGGCTGACATGTCTCTAACCTGTATGGGGCACCTTCACCTGTTGACTACGAGCTTTGTGTAGTACATTGCGGAGTGCCCCGGGGTATCTGTGCCAGGGTTATATCACATACTTGTGGCTTGTAGTGCTTCCTGCCAGCTGGGCCCGAAGCGTTCCCATTAATTACTCTGCCGCAAGTGATGTCACATTGGGCTGGATAGGAAGTGCATTGTTTCATGGGGTATCCTATTAGGAAGTAGATCGAGGTTACAAGTTCAGATAAAATGGATAAATGGTAACCATATGAAGGCGCTGTGAATTTTACTTTTGTGTAGAGTACTTCCTCCACAATTGCTAGAAATGACAGAATACCAGGTATTTCTTTGTCGGCCCTGAATAACAAGAAACGTGTTTGACAGACGCTGGGGTTGATTTTTACAAGATTTTTTCAGTGGCCTCCTGGTGAACTTTATATCTCTTAAAAATGTGTTGAATATGGTACAGTGCTGGAAAAAGTCCTACTGGCGGCCGTACACCTCTGAACACTCATTTAGCCAACCAGAGTCTACATGTTTTTTTGGAGATACACACTGACCTATTCTATTGTATGGAGCCATGCTTTTGTGGATCCATTTTTCCATTCCCTAATAATTAGAATATGGCCTATTGTGGTCTGTACTGCAGACAAGAATAGCACTTTCTGTTGATGGGAGTGAGAATAATATGGACTGCGCATAGAAGGTATCTGTATGTTGCAGATCCGTTTTTTGTGGACCAAAATGCAGACACAACCTTTGCATGAGGCCACTTGACTGATGTATGGCTTGTCTATTTTCCCTTGTCCCTAGATCTTAAGGCTTGTTGGAAGGTCGGATTCAATGGCGAGATGTTCTCTTCCTTGGGAGATACCTCTTTGCATATTTCTTTCCCATGGAGCACTTCCAGTAAGTCTCCATACTGGACCAGTCTCTTTAAAGGGAATTTGTCATTAGAAAATTACTTATTGTTTTAATCACATTTTTGTGTTTAACATATTTTTAAGAATTTTTTAAAAGAATTTTTGATGATATTTTAAATTTTCCATGACACTATATATATATATATATATATATATATATATATATATATATATATTTATTTAAACAGAAACCATAAAATCCTGCACTCGCCACTAAGCCTAATAGTAGGCGACACTTTTTGGTCTGTACAAATCACTTTACTGCAGTTATCTGCTTATCTGTCATTCTAATCCTACCTGTAATGATATCACCTCTGTGTATAGATAAGACAGGATCCAGCATAGGGTTGTCACGATACCAGAATTTTGAGTTCGATACCGATACGTACAAAAGTATCACGATACTCGATACTGATACGATACCTCGCCAAAATAAAGAAGAACCTATTAATGCCACCCTGGCCCTTATCTGTGCGCCCCTCACCCCCCCCCTCCCCAGACCTTGCTTTTGACCCTGCTCTGTGCACCACCCTGGCCCTTTCAATGCAGCCCCTGGCTCTTATCTGCGCCCCTTTGGCTGTGCCTACCTGGCCCCTGTCTGCACCCCTGGGATCTGGCCCTTGTCTTTGTACGCCTCTTCCTGGTCTGCGCCCCTGGGCCCTTATCTGTGCCCCACTCCCTCTTTGTCTGTGCCTCTCTGGTTGTCGTCTCTGCTGCCCCCTGTGTGCGCCACCCTGGCCCTTATCTGTGCACCCCTCACCCCCCCTTCCCCCCCCAGGACCTTGCTTGTGACCCTGCCCCTTACCCCTTATCTGTGCGCCACTGGCCCTTTTCAGTGTAGCCCCTAGCCTTATCTTGGTCCCCCCAGGCCTTGTTTGCACAGGTGTACTGTGACATCACTGTGTTTATTATCCCTGTACTGTGACATCACTGTGTTTATTATCCCTGTACAGTGACATCACTGTGTTTATTATCCCTGTACAGTGACATCGTTGTGTGTATTATCCCTGTACGGTCGGTGACATCACTGTGTTTATTATCTCTGTACGGTGACATCACTGTGTTTATTATCTCTGTACAGTGACATCGCTGTGTGTATTATCCCAGTGCAGGAAGAGGTAAGTGGTCCGTGTTTGTGTGTTTGTTTTCTATTTTTCAGGGTCGTGAATGCAGAGGACTACGTCGGATTCGGTGGACTACGTCGGACCAGCTCTTTTTTTTTTTTTTTTAAATAAAATGGTCAAACAGGGGTCTGGGGGAGTGTTTATTTCAATAAAATGTTTTATACTTGTGTGTGTATTTTTTTTTACAATACTACAGTTTTAGTAATCACGGCTATCTACAGACGGCCCTGATTACTAATACTGGGCTTAGTGCTTGCTGGTATGGCAGGCCAGCACTAACCCCAACATCTATTACCTCGGCACCCACCGCCACCAGGGGTGCCGGGAAGAGCCGGGTACCCGCAGGACCGGACCTTCTAAATTGAGGGTCTGGCTCTGGGGCGGCTGCAGGCTGGTACCATTAGGCTGGGAAGGGCCAATAACCGTGTCCCTTCCCACCCTGGTAGTGCCAGGCTGCCGCTGCTGGTTGTATCTGGCTGGTGAAGGAAAAAAGGGGGGGACCCCATGCCTTTTTTTTTTAAATAATGAAATTTTTGAAAAAAAAATGGCGTGGGGTCCCCCCCTTTTTTCCTTCACCAGCCAGATACAACCAGCAGCGGCAGCCTGGCACTACCAGGGTGGGAAGGGACACGGTTATTGGCCCTTCCCAGCCTAATGGTACCAGCCTGCAGCCGCCCCAGAGCCAGACCCTCAATTTAGAAGGTCCGGTCCTGCGGGTACCCGGCTCTTCCCGGCACCCCTGGTGGCGGTGGGTGCCGAGGTAATAGATGTTGGGGTTAGTGCTGGCCTGCCATACCAGCAAGCACTAAGCCCAGTATTAGTAATCAGGGCCGTCAGTAGATAGCCGTGATTACTAAAACTGTAGTATTGTAAAAAAAAAATACACACACACAAGTATAAAACATTTTATTGAAATAAACACTCCCCCAGACCCCTGTTTGACCATTTTATTTAAAAAAAAAAAAAAAAAAGCTGGTCCGACGTAGTCCACCGAATCCGACGTAGTCCTCTGCATTCACGACCCTGAAAAATAGAAAACAAACACACAAACACGGACCACTTACCTCTTCCTGCAGTGGGATAATACACACAGCGATGTCACTGTACAGAGATAATAAACACAGTGATGTCACCGTACAGAGATAATAAATATCAGATCAACACATTGTGCCCCCATCAGACCTCAGGTCAGCCTCTTGTGCCCCCATCAGACCTCAGGTCAGCCTCTTGTGCCCCCATCAGACCTCAGGTCAGCCTCTTGTGCCCCCATCAGACCTCAGGTCAGCCTCTTGTGCCCCCATCAGACCTCAGGTCAGCCTCTTGTGCCCCCATCAGACCTCAGGTCAGCCTCTTGTGCCCCCATCAGACCTCAGGTCAGCCTCTTGTGCCCCCATCAGACCTCAGGTCAGCCTTGTGCCCCCATCAGACCTCAGGTCAGCCTCTTGTGCCCCCATCAGACCTCAGGTCAGCCTCTTGTGCCCCCATCAGACCTCAGGTCAGCCTCTTGTGGCCCCATCAGACCTCAGGTCAGCCTCTTGTGCCCCCATCAGACCTCAGGTCAGCCTCTTGTGCCCCCATCAGACCTCAGGTCAGCCTCTTGTGTCCCCATCAGACCTGCCTCTTGTGCCCCCATCAGGTCAGTGTCTTGTGCCCCCCTCAGACCTCAGATCAGCCCACCCAGCCACTTTAAAAAAAATCATACTTACCTGTTCTGGCCGCCGCCGCTGTCCTCAGGTTCCCCACTCCACTCTCTTGCCTGCCGGCGCTCACTATGACCTGACGCTGCGTCAGGTCATAGTGCGCGTCAGGGAAGACGGTGGAGCGCGGAACCAGTGAGGACCGCGGCGGCCAGAACAGGTAAGTATGATTTTTTTTTTTAAGTGGCTGGGACCTGGGTGGGCTGATCTGAGGGGGGTGCGGGGGCCCTGGCAGCGCGGCAGCACGGCAGCCCGATATTAGAACATGGGGCAACGCATTAAAGTGATGCGCGCGCCATGTTCTAAGTATCGGACTGCAAGAAAACTCGGTATCGAGCTTCGGTACCGCACTAGGTACCGAAACCGTACCGAGTTTTCGATATATCGTGCAACCCTAATCCAGCATTCACAATAGGTGATTATCAAAGCTTTTCTTGTACAATGACCTCTGCACAGGTCTGAGCAGCCCGAGAAAACTCTCCTATAAAAGTCAAAGAGGTCCCCCCCCACCCCGACCATTGTGTCTAAAGACCATGGGGCTGTTGTACAGCAATTTTCATAATGGTTTCTAAATGTTGTTAAGAACAGCTCAGGCAAGATGGCCGCCCCCATAATCATGTTCAGAATGTAGAATAAATAAATCTACAATCAGAAAATAAAAACACATTAGAAAAAAAGTATATGTTTTACTATCTGGTTTTAACTGGCACATGTCCTTTAAGGAGATTCAGGACCCTGCCTAAGATGCTTCCAAGGCATTGCACTGAGCCAGCCAGAATCCTACTCCGTACTGACAAGGGGCAAGCTCCCAGAAACAACTGTCTAGGGATGGATATCTGACCTGTCTTATATCCCCTTGTCTATTCCCAAGGCTTGTTGGAAAGTCTGATGTTGACTAATAGGGGGCGAGATGGTTCTGTCTTGGGAGATACCTGTCTGCATATGGCCACCTCAAGACCTTCAGTAATCAGATGGGTAGGTTCAGTAGTGGAGAATAGTGTTCAGCCGTACACAATTACTCTGGTATTGAGGGATTTCTCTTCTGCGCTCATCAGGAGCTTGAATGGTTTTTGGCACAGGGGAAAAAGAGCGAGATTCCCATATGAATTGATAACCACAACACAGCCTTGGGTATATTCACATGACCATGTTTGCTGACTGTGTGAGATTTGCCTGTTGTGTGTCTCAAATACAGGATTTAATCCCAGCAATAGTTTCCCACAGTTTTTTTTTTTTTTTTTTTAAAGCTAAAGTTTTTTATGCCGTTTTATGAACTATAGCCAGGAGTGCAATCAAAGGGAATTGGAAATTTGACGTTCTTTTCCTTCTTTATATCCATTTTTGGCAAAAAAAAAAAAAACTTCATGAGAAGCAGCAGGTTTGTCCCATTGAGATGAATGGAGTGGCAGCACACATGCGTGACTGTCGCTCTATTCACTCAGGGGACTTCAGGACCCCTTATCTTGATGGCCATCCCGATGTTTAGACCCTCGCCGACCAGCTGCTTATCTTATCTTGTGGAAGATACGTTGGCATAGTGGGACAGCCCCTTTAAAGGGGTTCTCCGGGAATTAAGAAAATGAAAACACTTAAATATATGATATATAATGATTATATTCCTAAATACCTTTTATTAGTTAGAATGGCTCATGTTGTCTAGGGAGCAGTCACCAAGGGAACCAAAATGGCCGCCGTCCTATTAGTACACACAAAACCTGTCCTAATCACACAGCAGGACAAGTTACTTCACAACACTGAGGTAAAGAGATTCCTCATCCTCCTCTCTGCTCTGCTTGTCAGGGATTATGATCTTGAATACAGATGATAAGATTTTCAGCTGAATCTCTGTTGGAATGGAGTTCATGAGGAGACATGAGGTACAGAGAGGATGGACAGGACAGACTGTGGTAATGTGAGGCTGTGGTAATGGAGACTGCATACAAGAGCTGCTGCTCATTTCCACACCCCCACCCTCCTCTCTGTACTTTATCTCCTCATGAACTCCATTCCTACAGAGATTCAACTGAAGATCTTATCATCTGTATTCGGGATCATAATCCCCGACGAGCAGAGAGGAGGATGAGGCATCTCTTTACCTCAGGGTTGTGAAGTAACTTGTCTTTCTGTGTGATTAGGACAGATTTTGTGTGTTCTAATAGGACGGCGGCCATTTTATTTCTTCTAATGATTGCTCCCCAGACAAAACGAGCCATTATAACTAATGAAAGGTATTTGGGAATATTTTTATCATAAATTAATATTTTCATTTTCTTAATTCCCAGAGAACCCCTTTAAGTGCACTTTTGGTAGCTTTGATAGGTTACTGTCCCAATGTTATCACATTAAAGGAGGCCATCATGATATTTTTCATAGAACCCCTTTCAGATGGAAATGCTCCATCAGTGAGCTTGCTACGGGGTCATAACAGAAGTGGATACAGACAAGATCCCATGGCCCAGAAAAAAATTAATTTCTAGCCTACGACTGTCATTTATTGGTCTGATAAAGCCGTAGACCGCTATATACCATGCACTTATATTGTGGCACTTACCAAAAAGTGCCTCTCGAAAGCCTTTGTCTCCCAGTTCCCAAGTTCTGGTTCTTTTCATCAGATTGTGAGCAGATGAGAAAAGCAAATCTGCAATAACCAGAGTGAAAATGAGAAGAACACATTTCGGAGCACCCAAAACATATGTTAAAGCTTTCCGGGGAAAATAGGGAGTAAAATGAAGGTTATTTATATGTTGATGAGAAGTTGCTTTTAATGTAAATTAAATGAAGATTCTGCAAGAGAAGAGAGCGCTGGTAATTGCTAGTGACTAATTGTAGAGGCAGCGAGCCAAGTGCTTCTGGCTTAGAGACACTGTAATGGATTTGTTAGAAGACGGTGGCTCTAGAGTCTGGGGTTAAGGCACGAGGGCCGCCCGGCTTCGTAGTAATAAATCTGCGTCCGTGACCCGGGCTCGCCATTAAATAAACTGTCCCAAATGCACAAATAGACGGAGGAACGAAGAGGCCTGGATATGGACATGAAACCTCTAAGTACCTCGTACAGTAAACGAAACAAATTCTGAAATTGCTCCAAGTCGTCTCCACAATGGATCTTTTAATTGGGTTTCAGGGCTAATTAGTGAAAGAGGTTTTATCTCTCCCAAAGCCTTAGAGCTCGCATTAGCCAGTAAGAGCCGAAGACATTAATTAATCATTAATCAGAGCAAGGCAAATCATTCAACTTCGGAGAGTTGCACTGAATCTAGTTCCAAGGTCAATATATTACGGGAATATTGCAGGTTGTAAGAATAGATTGTGTGGCCAAGTGACATAATTAACCCTTTGCCGGCAGCCCAGCGTTTATTAATGGGTCCGCTACGATCGCGTAACTTACTTAATGACCGTTTCATTCATTAGATTCACTTGTTTGGGTGATAACGCATCATTATAAACGGAAGATAATTGATAATCCCTTCTCTACGCTTTTTCAATCACCCTAATGTCAAAATGGGGTTTTCTGCCGATGATGTTTCAAGTAGAGTGGGATGTGTCATGCATGTCTAATTGTGACAGGAGTTTTAGGGGGTAACCCCACCCTAATTATGGATTTCAGAACCTAGTTTATGTTGCAAGCATGAGCATCGATATAAAAGCCCTGTTCACATCTATACTAGGCATTTCTTATGTTCTGTACAACAATGATAATAACAAAAGCTCCAGGGTTTTTTTTTTGGTTTTTTTTTATGATTTACATGAAAGGACCCTATGGACTATAATGGGGCCCATTAGATTTCCGTCAGGAAGCCCAGTGTCTTACCTGGCGGATTAGAGCTGCATGCTCTTTCACATAGGCTCCTACGAAAACCTTCAAAGGAAATGTGAACATGGCCTTAAAGGGGTTGTCTCACTTCAGCGACTGGCATTTATCACGTAGAGAAAGTTTAGACAAGGCGCTTACTAATGTATTGTTATTATCCATATTGCTTCCTTTGCTGGCTAGAAAAATCGCATGATCATACACTGCTTCTTTCCATTGTTACGACCACCTTGCAATCCATCAGCGGTGGCCATGCTTGCACACTATAGGAAAAAGCACTGGACTCTGATGGCCTGGATTGTGAGAGCACACATAGGCTGGTGATTTTTCCTATAATGTGCAAGCACGGCCACAACTGCTGGATTGCAGGGTGGTTGTAACCATGGATACAAGCAGTGTATAATGTATTGGAAAAATGAATCCAGTCAGCAAAGGACGCAATATGGACTATGACAATTAATTAGAAAGTGTATTGTATTAACCTCCTGTACATAATAAAAGCTATTTACTGAAGTGAGACAACCCCTTTAAAGGGTTTGTCCAGGATTTTCATATGGATAGTGGAAAGAGCTAATAATTGTTGGGCTGCTCCCATTGATTTCAGTCTGAGCAACGCTGTGGTTACCAGCTCTGTCTGCTACACAATGGACGGAGCTGTGTACTTCTGGCTGGCTAAACAGTTGATCAGCGGGAGTTCTGGGTGTCGGACCCCCGCTAATCTGGTATTGATGGCCTATCCTGAGCATAGGCCATCAATATCAAAATCCTGGACAACCCCTTTAAAGGAGTTTTCTGGGTTACTCATAATGATGACCTAAAACCATGCTCATATTGTTTGCCCCCTCCCCCCCCCAAAAAAAAAATAAACAAAATTTTTCACTTCATAAGACGCACCCCAGATTTAAGTGTAGGAAAATAAGAAAAAATATTTTTCATCAGACCTCATATCAGACCCCCCATAAATTTCAGGATATCACATCAGACCTCAGATTAGCCCTTTCAGACCCCCACTCTGCCCCCATCAGACCTCAGATCAGCCCACTGTGCCCCCATATCAGCCAACTGTGCCCCTATCAGACCTCATATCAGCCCACTGTGCCCCCATATCAGCGAACTCTGCCCCCATCAGAATCAAATAAAAAACTCTCTTACCTGTCCTGCGCCGTGGCTCCGCTCTGGGTCCAGCGCTCCTCTCTCTTCTCTGACTGCACTGTCACCTGACTGCGTGCAGCGTCAGGTCATAGTGCGCGCACTACGTCCTGACACTGTACGCGGTCAGGACAGTGCAGCGCCGCCAGGAAAAGACAGAGGAGCGCCGGACCCGGAGCGGAGCTGCAGCGCAGGAGGGTAAGTATGTTTCCCCGCTCCTGGCACCTGTTACATACTAGTGAGCGCTTCCATAATGGAAGCGCTCACTAGTATTCGCTTTATAAGACGCACGGCCATTTTCCCCCTACTTTTGGGGGGAAAAAGTGCGCCTTATAAAGCAAAAAATACGGTAAATAAAAAGTCCATGCCAGCTGATTTTTTTTTTTTTTTTTTTTACATTTGCCACAATATCAGCATGGTTTTAGTTTCTTTTTAGCCAATGAAGATAAATCTGTCAATCGGCCACCAATAAAGCATAGTCCCATAGACTCCACTATTCCATTCAAATGAGGGTCCCAGTGGTCAGACCCACCTATCCTGTGGGTAGGTGCCAAGTTGTCATTGTGAGACAAACCCTTTAACCATTTGTGGACTGTCCGTTGACCCTATAAGCCTGGGTGGTCCACATTTATCTCTGAATGTCATTGCAGAGATGGCAGCTGCATGATAATCGTACAACTGCAGGAGCAGGGAGCAGGTGTCAGTGACCACTGTGCTCCCCTTAGAAAAGAAATGGTATATACAGGAGCGCTGTATATACAGATCAGGAAGTGGTGATTCTGCTTCCTGCTCTGATCCTAGCGATCATGTGATTGCTGGGGGCCGGCTATTGGCATGACCTACTGGGTCTTAGTAGACCCAGATATCACACATCAGTATTTTTTTTATTTATTGTGGGTCAGTGAAAAAATCACGGGGACATTCACTACTTTGGTCCGTGACACCCATTATAGTCTGTGGGTCCGTGAAAAGACACAGATGGCATTTGCGTTGCGTCCATTTCTCATTCACCACTGATAGGAGATGCATTGGAAATTAACTTTCAGCTAAGCATTGTCCTTGGATTACAGAAGACACATGGAGGTCAAAAAATGGCAGATTTCTAAATTTCTAGCAGATGGTATTTTAGGAATCTATTATATGTAGACTGTGGTGACTTCAGTGACTTAGTTTTGTTTCTTTTATAGGTATATTCCAGATTACTGAAGAGCGGGCTTCTTATGGAAAGGAAATACATGTTCACGCGCCTCATGATGCATTAACAGGTAAATGTTTCATGTTTACTCGTGAAGTAGTAGCAGGCAAGGTCCACACTTACATTGACTTTGTGGCAATTTGTACACTAGGTTTTGTTTTTTGGTAGTTCTTGTATTAACCCATTGTAATACAGTACTTCTGTGTCTGCTGTTCTTAGAGTGTGTAATGTTTTATGCTCCGTAATGGGGTTGTCTCACCATTAAAACCCCATTTCAGTTTAAAGGGGAATAAAATATTGATCAATATCTGATTAGTGGGGCTCCTGCTCCCATCACCTCTGCCGAAAACTGGTTGAAGAGGCTGCGGAGCTCTGTTGAGCATCACGGCCTCTCCCTGGGCACATTCTTTGGTCACAATGCCTATGTGCAACTCAGTCCCATACAACTGAATGGGCCTAGACTGCAATATGAAATACAGCTGCTGTACAATGAACCGTGCTATGCTTGGTAAGCTGTGAGAAGGCCGCATCGCTCAGAGTGCTGAGACTTCTTCATATGTCCGGTCAGCAGCAGGGCTGTGTCGGTAAGCTCATCAGTATCAGAGGATAGGTCATCAGTATCTAATTGCTTGGGGCCCGACACCCTGGACCCTCGCCGATCAGCAGTTTGAGAAGGCACCGGCGCTCCCGCATTGCACAGGTACAGGCGGAGTACGCGCTGTTTGCGGACTCATTCACTTGAATGAATCAGCAAGATATGGTCCGCACCACAAAAAAATAGAACATGTTCTATTTTTATTTATTTTTTGTGGTAAGGAGTCACGGACCGAAATCCCGTGGGCTTCCAATCCATGCCTCCGCTCCGCATTGATCTGTATCTTGCGGATTGCAGACCCATTCAAGTCATTGGGTCCACAGCTGTGATAGGGAGTGCACACGGCCAGTGCCCGTATATTGTGGAACCGCAGTTTGCAGTCCGTAATATGTGCACCACGGCTATATGCCCATGTTTATGAGTCCTAAAGGAAAGCATTAATTTTCTCCTTTTTCTTTTCTTTGGAATCGAGCCTCAACTTTATCAGTAAATAAAATGCCGTTTGTAAGGTGATGTCTTCTGTATTTTAATTTATTTTAATTAGATGTAGATAAAAGTGTACCTCTTCGTGGTATACTTCATAAATACACCTGCCACTATATAAATACTTTGCAATATAAAGGAATAAGGGAGATAAAAAATAATGCTGAAATTCATGGGGGTGTTTTGACTTAAAGGTGTTATCTACCATTTAAGTGATGGCTTTTCCTCAGTATAGGCCATCATTAGCTGATTGGCGGTGGTCCGACACTGACTTTGACTTCAGTGAGAGCAGCCCTGCAGTGACGAGCTCAGTCCACTACATGGTAGATAGAGAGGTCTGCTTCCTGTGCTGGAGCTATTACCCTACAGCTGATCGGTGAGTGTGGTCTGTTGGACCCCCGCTGATCAGCTAGTGATGGCCTGACCTGAAGATAGGGTGGACAGTCACTTTAAGGCCTCATGCACACGAACGTATTTTGTTTCCGTGTCCGTTCGTTTTTTTTTTGCGGATAGGATGTGGACCCATTCATTTCAATGGTTCTGCAAAAAATGTGGACAGCACACCGTGTGCTATCTGCATCCGTATGTCCGTTCCGTAGTTCCGCAAAAAGAATAGAACATGTCCTATTATTGTCCGTTTTGCAGACAAGAATAGGCATTGTTACATGGGATCCGCAAAAAAAAAAACGAATTCCAACGGACGTCATCCGTTTTTTGCGGATCGGCAATTTGCAAATAACAAATAGCACCCCCCGAAGCCGAATGTTAAAGTTGAATGTGCATGGAGTTGCTTTTCTTGGCAGGGTAGCAGCGACGGAAATTTACCACCAGGGGTCTTCTCATCTCAGACATTTGTGGTATTATGCTAGGATATGCCATCATCAGATAGGTGCAGGTCCCACCTCTGGGACCTGCACCTATCTCCAGAATAGGTCCACCAAAATGAAGGAGGGTGCAATGCACATGAGCGGCCATCCAGCATTCACAGCTATAGGAGTTCCAAATATAAAAAGTGCATCCAAAACGTGGATGCACTCGGCCGGCTATTTTCAGAACTCCCATAGCAGTGAATGGAGGGCACCTGTGCATGCGCGATGTGCTCCTCTCCACATCGGATACATGTGGATACAGGAGCAGTTCCCATCAAAGTCTGAGATGGGCCAACCCCTTTAAGTGCCAACCCAGCAACTGTAAGCAAGGTTTCCAGTTGTCCAGAAAATTTCTGTCCGTTAAAATAGATAATTTTTGAGGCTGGTAGTACTTGACTAGATTATTTTGGTGGTAATTCAGATTATTTTCCAGGTCACAGTAAATGCTGGTAATGCGGCGTAATCCGTATACTGAGCTAAGGGATCTTTTTATCATTCATTATGGTTTTCCAATTTGTCCGTGAAAAATGTTCATTGCCCATGATGGTAAAAGTTTTGTTTGGCAACCCTGATCATAAGACACAGGGGGCCACTGCACTTTTATAATACTGCCTGCAACTGCGTATCAAGGCTCATTCACACGACACGGCTCATTCACAGTTTTGCAGAACAGGTGCAGACCCATTAATTTCAATGCGGCCGCAAAAGATGCGGACAGCACACCGTTGTTCCCTTCCGGCCCCGCAAAAAATAATGCTCATATCTTATTCTTGTCCACAAAACACGGCACAGTCATCTGAATGCGCCCGTAGTGTGATAATTTCTATATAGTAGCCTAAAAGCCTTTTTACATGGGATGAGGATCAGGGCTATTATCTACAACAAGCGTATGAATACTCGTAACTGATAATTGCCTTATGTAAATGGTGACGCCAACTGCCCAATAAGCAAGCAAACGCTCAAGATCACATCTTTTTATGCAGCACATAAAATCATTGTTTGCTGGCAGCACATCACCGTGTGTAAACATGGATGTGCTGCTGGCAAACAGTGAATCTGTACGGGGATGAGCGATTGCAGTAACGACCTTTCATCCCCACGCAGAAGAGATGAGTGTCACATGTAAATTCAGCGCTATCCTTCAATCAGTGATCAGATAATTATTGGTACAGTTGAGCGAAGCGAGCTTCAGATGCTTACCGTATTTTTCGCTTTATAAGACGCACCCCAGATTTTAGAGTAGGAAAATGAGAAAAAAATATTTTTCATCAGACCTCATTTCAGACCCCCCCCCCATAAATTTCAGGACATCACATCAGACCCCCATCAGACCTCAGATCAGCCCAGTGTGCCCCCATCAGACCTCAGAACAGCCCAGTGTGCCCCCATCAGACCTCAGAACAGCCCAGTGTGCCCCCATCAGACCTCAGAACAGCCCACTGTGCCCCCATCAGACCTCAGAATAGCCCAGTGTGCCCCCATCAAACCTCCGATCAGCCCACCCGGCGCTCCTCTGGCTTCTAAGGCCTGCGCTGCACTGTCACCTGTATGCAGTCAGGACAGTGCAGCGCCGGCCTGGGCAGCCAGAGGAGCGCCGGACCCGGAGCAAAGCCGCGGCGCAGGACAGGTAAGAGAGGTTTTTATTTTATTGTTATGGGGCTGGGTGGGCTGATCTGGGGGTGCCGCAGCTAAAAAATACAAGTGAGCGCTTCCATGATGGAAGTGCTCACTTGTATTCCCTTTATAAGACTCACCACAATTTTCCCCCTACTTTTGGGGGGAAAAGTGCGTCTTATAAAGCGAAAAATACGGTAATTCCAAAGTCACTTCGTTCAAAACTTCGTAATAATACTGTATGGAGATTCGTCTCTGTACAATATTAGAATATATGGGCTCCAATGAGCACTTTTCTTTTTTACACTTTCCAAATAACTTCCGAAGTTATTCAGTGAAGTCAAGCGACTTCTTGAATAACTAACTTCGGCTTATCGGAGCCCATAAATTCTAATTCCAAAGTTTTGAACCAATCGACTTCGAATGTAGCTCCGCTCAACTCTAATTATTGGAAATGCCGAGTTTATATCCTTTGCATCAGCCCGGGTAAAAAGGTCTTCACACAGCCATATGGTTTTTTGAATGTTTGTTTTTGCACATCTGTACTGTATTTATGGCGACTGTTGTAGGTAATCTTATAGGTTTTTTTCAGGAAATGATAATGATGACCTATCCGCAGAATAGGTCATCATTCTCCCATCGGTCCGAGCCCCTGGACCCGTACCGATCAGCTTTGAGGGAGCTGCAGCGCTCACCGGAGCTCTGGTGAGCGCAGTGGGCTCCCGGCAGTTTACCAAGTACAGTGCCGTACATAGTATAATGGCTGTGCTTTGCATTGCAGCTCAGCCCCTTTTGACTTGCGTGGGGCTGAGCTGCAGCTAGGCCATGTGTCTGATGTAAGGTGACTCCTCATGGCCTAGGACAGGGATCAGCAACCTTCGGCACTCCAGCTGTTGTGAAGCTACAACTCCCAGCATTCTCCTTCCACTTGTGTGGGAGTTTAGAGAAAAGCCAAGCAAGTGTGCATGATGGGAGATGCACCTGGAGTGGCGGAGGTTGCTGATCCCTGGCCTGGGAAGAGGCCACGGCACTCATGGAGCACCCGGCCTCGTCTAACAGCTGCAGGGGTCCTGGGAGTCGGACCATCACTGATCTGATATTGATGACTTATCCTGAGGATATTATTTCTAGGATAGCCCCTTTAATTACACTTCCAGCCCCATCTGTGGCCAAAGATGCTGCTTTTTCCCTCCTTCTTTACACTGCAGCTCTTGTTCTGGTTTGCTTATGTGTATGAAATACACAAATAGGGATATGGTTGCTGAGACCCCAGCCAACCGAAAAAAATGAAGTTTTGAAGAGCTTGATGCCACTTCACTTCTGCCTGCTCCCTCTCTTCTTTTTGTGGAAGAGAACAAGCCCATAGACTTGAAATACTTTTCCTTAATGGAGGAGACGGGTGTCAATGGGAGTAAGGGCGCTTCTTCCACTTACCTATTAATAGGGATCTCAGTGACTGGACTACTACTGGCGAGATCATCTGACACGTCTCTATGCTTGGAGTTACGCTTTGTAGTATAGTCTGTGGTGTATTTTTAATGAGGTGCTGGCCCTGGCTGAGATAAAACTGGTGAGCTAACCTGCACTTTCCCGCCGTCGGTGTAATAATAGACCTGTATATTATTTATAGTGTCGGGTGGCATGCCTGCACTCAAGTAAAATGGGCATCTGTCAGCGTGTTATGTCAGAGGAATGTTAAACCGCTCCCTGCGTGAGTCAGAGTCCGCTTGTTTTCCCTCACACAGGATGCTGAGATTAGTGGGATGCCTGCGCTCATAGCAGGTATGTGGACGCAGCGTGTGACTTCACATGGGCACCTCCTGGTCATCAAGTGTTCATGCATGTGAACTGTAATGGAAGGGAGAGAATCACAGCCCTTACTTGGAGAGGATTTGTCTCCCCTCATAGCTCGGGCAGGGCTGACGACCTGATTTTTATTTTATTTTTTATTTTATTTTCTTATTCTGGACAATTTATCAAAAATGACAGACTGCCAACATTGTGACTGACACATTGAAAACCATAATGAATGGTAAAGATGTCCATGGGTGAGAGCACGAATATGAAGCCATTGGCAGCATTTACTATGAGCAGTAAAATGATAATTACAGCCAAAACCTGCACATCCTCCCTCGGCACAGGCATCTTTTTTAGAGGCTTTTATTTTTACAGACTGCTCCGAAATTACAGGTGGTTGGCGACCTAGAGCTGAAAGCCAGGAGTGGATTTTGCCACCATGCAAACAAAACAAAGGCTTGGGGCCCTAGAGATCAGGGGGCAACAAGCAGCTGGTTGAAAAAAAAAAAGACTAAATCAGGTGGGGACATAGGGGGTCATTTTGTGGTGTATATTTGGTGCAGAATCAGTCGCACACCATGTTGTGGCAGAATCTGCGACTCCTTCCTTGCTCACGCCAGGTCTAAAAAGGGGGCGTGGACGGGGAAAGGGATGAGCTGGGAGGCCCAGCCCATTCATCATTTTCTAAGCCTGGTTTTGGCCACTTTCACACTTGCAGTAGCCCATTCACTATAATGGGGGTGGGCCAGAGGTCCGGCTGCAGCACGGCAAACAAGCTGAGAGGTGGCCAGACAAAAACCACAGCGTGCTATAATTTTTGTCCGGCCGTCTCTTGGCGTGTTTGCCGCGCTGCGGCTGGACCCCCGGCCCGCCCCCCTTTATAATGAATGGGGCCGGAGCAGACTTCTGGTGGCATGGTGGACTTGCGGTAGCACGGATCGAAAAGGCTACCACAAGTGTGAAAGTAGCCTTAGGCATAGAAAATGGTCTAAACGTAAGACAGCTTGGAATCGGTGGTGGATACGCCGAGGCCGGCGCCTCTATATAACTTAGTCAGATCTACCTCCAACGCAGGGGCTTATTAAGACCGGCATCTAAAACAACAAATTAACTGTGCCCCATAGTGCTTCTGCAGCTGGTTTAACTGGACACGGGCCTAGTGGGACCTTTCCTAGCTGTAGAGCCTTAGAAATGCCCAGGCTGCACTGCTAAACTGAGAGGAGGGCCAACACTTAGCTGTGTGATGGGCGGGGCTTAGCTTTTTGGTGGGTGGGGTTTAATGGTATGATAAAGGTGGAGTTTAGCTGTGCATGGGGGGCCCCCAAACATAACTTTGCTTGTGGCTTCAGAAATGCCAAATCTGTCCCCGCTACACATGGCAGTTGTTTTTGCGGCCTCCGATCCACGTATTTTGCTGATAGGATGAGGACCCATTCATTATAATGGGTTAGCAAAAAATGCTGACAGCACACTGTGTGCTATCTGCATCCGTATGTCCGTTCCATAGCCCCGCAAAAAAAATAGAACATGTCCTAAGGATAGGCATTGTTACAGTGGATCCGCAGAAAAAACGGATGCCATACGGACGTCATCTGTCTTTTTTGTGGATCTGCAATTTGCGGATCAGCAAAACACAACGGTCGTGTGAAAGTAGCCTAAGGGCTCATTCACACAACCGTATGTATTTTGTGGTCCGCAAAAAACGGATCCGCAAAAAATACAGATGACTTCCGTGTGCATTCCGTATTTTGCGGAACGTAAACAGCTGGCCCCTAATAGAACAGTCCTATCCTTGTCCGTAATGCGGACAATAATAGGACATGTTCTTTTTTTTTTTGCAGAACGGAAATACGGACATACAGAAACGGAATGCACACGGAGTACCTACCTTTTTTTTTTTTTGCGGACCCATTGAAATGAATGGTTCCGCATACGGTCCACAAAAAAACGGAACGGACACGGAAAGAAAAATATGGTCGTGTGAACGAGCCCTAACAATGATGTTTCCCTGCGTCTTGGTTTGTTTTGTCTCCCTGAAGCTGTGGTGCGTTACTGGTATCTTTTGCCATCTCATATTTAAAAGGATTACATTAGTCGTACATTTTTACAAAAGCTATTGCCCCTTGTGCACATGAGTTGCAGTAATAGCCCTGCTAATACTGTATATCCATCGTGATGGTGGTGATGCCAATGACCTCTAGCATCTCAGTCCTATTGCTGAATGACTCAATTTAACGGTAAGAAACCTTTATGACAAATTTCTAAAATACTTTTAAAAAATTGAATTGTCTTAAAGTTCATATATCCCCCCCGATGGTTTGCTTACCCTTGGTTTACCCCAGTAGCCATTTTTGCTTGTGAGTGGCAAGATCTATGAAAGTCCTTGGCTGGTCATTCCCAGCATCTTCATGTGCTTTACACCTAAGTTAAATGGATTCTCCAGGTTTGTGCTGCACAGGGTACTTACAGAGACAGCGACTCCACCACCACATTAATAATGGGACCTGGCGGGGATCTGGTCACTGTCTGGCATGAGTGGTTGTTTTTGACTGAACAAAAACTGGTGCACACACTGGTTTTTGTCTGACCGCAACATGGCGCTCATGCTGAAACTGAACGAATCCCTGCCAGACCCCATTATAGTCAATGGGCTCCAGCAGGTCATGGTCCCATACGAATGCAGAAACAGCCTACCAGATAGATTTAGCGCAGGGGTGGAACCAGCCTTAGTTCAAACTGAGTCATTTATGTGGCCATAGAAAGGACTGGGAAAACTGTCTCCCCAACTGCCACTCACAACTAGGAGCAACTCCCTCCCTGATAAGGTCCACCTTATCAGAGGGTTGCCCCTACAACAGAGATGATAATGAAAACAAAAAGTGTCGGCCTATTATGTCTAGTCGCCAGCATTTTTTTAATCATTTTTCATAGTCCCATAAAAAAGGGGGAAAAAATGAATGCACAATAGAGATGACAACCTGACAATTCCCTTTTAGTAGTGTCAGGGCTCTTTCACACGAGTGAATTTTCCGTTTGGATTTGACACGTGTTGTGCATACAGAATCTAGACTGAATCCTGATTCATTTCAATGGATCTCGTACTGTCTCTGCGTTCAGGAAAAACCGCAGCATGTTCCATATTGTGTGTTTTTCATGCAGCTCTGGTCCCATAGAGGTGACTAGAGCTCGTGTGAAAAACGGAAGGAATCTGAGTACAGTGCTAGTAGATGAGGATTGTTATTATTTAGTCGTTCTAAAAAAAATCAAAACTGATTGCAAACTCATCAAACACTGAACTCAATCACAGACAAAACTGATGGAAGTTGGTTATAAAACCATCAATTTTTTTTCCGGAACAGATCCTGACGCAATCCGTATCGCTCGACCGTAGGGCTGTTAAAGGCGAGCGTCCCAGTGTGTGTGTGAGCGTGATTCTCCTGCTCTTTTCGCAGGAGTGCACAAGATTTTAATGATTTATAATGCTGTGTATCCGCATGTATGTCTGCATCTACTGAATTATGTCAGTATCATTCTGTAGCAATAAGGTCATGCAGAGACACACAGCATTATAAATCAGTATAATGCCTCCTTCGAAAAAAAGAGCAGTGTCCATAACAGATAATCACGCTCACACACAGAGCGCGATTTCCGCACTGGACACGCTTGCCTGAAACAGTCCTTAGAGATAGGGACTTTTGTTCCCCAGCGGAGAGGGGTTAAAGGTGGTTTCAGAGTCTCTGTGCGCTCTATGCTCTACCCTGTAAACCTCTATTTAAACCTTTGAATGTGCGATGTCCCTTAAAATCAGCTGACGACTGTTTTTCTTCAGTGCGTCTATTTAAACCCTCTCTGTTCGCTCCAAAGTGATAATTAGAAAGCGTATGTGTCATTATGCAGATGAAAGGCTGCTGCGGATTCTTATGCAGCGCACATGACTTGGCACAAGGTGTAGACAGGAATCCAGGTCCGGGCATGTGGTACCCAGAGCTTGTTAGTGAAATAATGATTCATGGTGAGTTGTACACTGTTATATCATGGCTCGGGCTGTTAAATCCTCTGAAGCAGAGGTTGCCATTGTTCACTTTCACAAGCCGTGTCCCCGCGTACTAATGAATCACTCTTTTACAGCCTTGTGCAATGTGACCACAGCGCAACAGTGAAAGGTAAAATCAGGTTACACACTGAGCGAGAGGCCTTTGAGACGAGAGATCTGTAAAGTAAATAGGTTTTATCTGTTCTTCCATCAATGAATCGTGATATGATGTGCCTCAGCTGACTAGTAGCGGGTGAATGTACATGATATGCCTTAGAATAGGATATTCCGCTGGAAGATGAACTTGTCATCCAGTAAATGGACCACTCGTGGTAGTTAACTTTATTTTATTCATTTATATAGCACTTACATAATCCACATGTGCTCATTCACATCTCGCCACTGGGGCTCACAATTTAAATTCTGAATTAACCAATCTGTATGTTTTTGTTTTTTTTGGAATACCTGGAGAAAACCAATAAAAAAAACCCAGAGAACATGCAAACACCATGTAGATGTTGTCCTTGGCAAGGCGGAAGTGCTAAGGGTCCGTTGACACAAGTAAAAAAAAAAACGACCATGTTTTAATGATTTTAAGAACCGTTGCAGTCTGTGGGGCTATTCACATGGGCATATTTTTTTTAATGGTCAATGAAAAGCTGGCGTAAAAAAAAAGGATCCTATTATATCTTTACAGTTACTGTTCAACAAGATTGAATCTATTTTGCTTTTTATTTTTTTGTGACTATTTGTCAAATGATGTATGTCACTCTTTACTTAAAAAAAATTCTAATAAAAATGTTATCACAGTGAGCCCATTTGTAATGGCAGGAGCTACTATATGGCCGTGTGTGTAATTAATAAATATCTGTGTGTGTGTGTGTGTGTGTATATATATATATATATATATATATATATATATATATATATATATATATATATATATCTCTGATTTTCTGAGTTTCTATCTGTCTGTTCTTTACGCGTGACCAAACTACTGGACCGATTTTCACCAAATTCGGCACACAGGTATATCAGGTGTCCGGAAAGGTTTTAGACCAGGTCTCAGCTTCTAGGACGTACCGTTCCCGAGATATTCCCAAAATATGACCTTGATTACCTAATATTAGCCTGGGAGCCTTTCACTTCAAATCCCAACTGCCATTTTCTCCACATACACACCGGTTTCCATAACAACCCAGCCAGGTAATTAGCAGCCAGCTGAAGAGCTCAGGTAAATAACAACCCAGCCATTTCTCTTCACTGCTTTAAAGGGGCAGAGCACTGTGGATGACACTGTTAAAGGGGTATTTTGGTTACCATAAATATAACTTATGTTTTTAGACTAATTTTAAACTAAGACCATTCATGTGTTTTCTTCCACTGCTACCCACTGTGTCCTCATAAATTACCATGGCTTTGAACTGTAATTCAGGCCACCCTCAAAAGAAGGACTTAAAAGCCCCACCCCCAGGTCCCACTAAGACACGCCCGGTCAGGTCACGCCCGCTCCCACTCCGCAGCCAATGGGAATTCAAGAAATGAAGGTAAAAATTAACTTCTGTCAGCTGCATTGACTTTCTCTCTCTGCAACGACACATACAAACATTATATGAAATATACCCAGGCGAAGCCGGGTCCTTCTGCTAGTATATTATATACATACACAGATCATTATTGGGCTATATATATATATATATATATATATATATATATATATATATATTTGACATTATGGGCGCTATTATATATACAGGGAGCTTTATAGGGCCATATATACACAGAGTGCTATAGGGCTATATATATATTGGGGCGTATATACTGGGCCTTTTATATATTGCGGACACTATGGTGGCTACTAGATGTCCAGGAAGCACTGCAGAAGGGCATTATATTTACTGAAGATACTGTGAGGATGCATAATATATTCTGAGGGCACTGTGTGGTTTGAAGTTAACAAAAATGGATAGACGGCCAGACAATGGATTCATACACTGAAGCAAAATGGTCATGAAAAACTGGTGGTTTATCTGTTTAACTGCCTTTTCCCTCCACTGTCGTGTGAATGTAGTCTAACTATTATTCTGGCCAAGGTAGAAATTAGAAATTAACCCCTTCCCACCCTGCACTGCACTATTATGTCAGTTCCAATATCTAGTTAACACTGTGTGCCATAATAGAATAGCATAATGATTGTGTGGGCTCTTGCCAATGATTGTGAGTGCCAGCTGTATTGTAACTGCTGGGATCAGAGAAAACTCCAGTCCTGGCAGATTAGCCCCTCAGGTGCTGCAGTCAATAGCGACTGCAACATCTTAGTGGATACACAGTAAGACGGGACTCCCTCTGTCCTCCAATCGGCATTCTGTGAACGCAAATCTGTGGTGCTGTGTGGTAATGGCAGCCAGTGCCAGAGGCCTTCTGAACCCCCCAGGCCTACCTGTAGTATTTCCATAATTGTCCGGAACGACAGGATAAAGTTAACATGTCATTTGTTTTACTGCGTAGTGATCACCGTAAAAATGAAACCCTAAAATCAGTGGTGGAATTGCTTTGCTTTTTCACACTCTCTCCCCCCCCCCATTCATTGTTTAACAGTTATATGGCGCCATTAAAAATGCAACTTGTCCTGCAAAAAACAAGCCCGCATTTGGCTATGCTGACCGAAAAATAAAAAAAGTTCAGTTTTTGAAAAAATGAAATCCCCGACCGTGTCCTTAAGGGGTTAATTTAAAATCTTGCTTTATTTTGGGATGTATTCTCCTCCATGTAATGAAATTCTGGATCTGCGATGTACCTCCTACAGCAGCTGCAGCAGGTGTGGTGTAAAATTCAGGCCGCCAGTTGCTCATCCATTACATCCCGGGAGCTGGGTCGGCCATCGCCATCTATCATGTATGAAAGCATGCATTAACATCTAGGTGTATCCTGCATTCAGCGCCTTGTATATTGCCTGTGTATGACCTATATCTTTATTAGCATACCTCTAATCCACTGCTGTAAGGTGACTAAAGTTGTATCGATCCTAGAGCAAATATACGAATGTGAGCGACATCATTGCAGAGCGTGTTCTGTTTCTTCACTGCACCTTGGCGTGCAAAGAACTGCATTCCTTTTTGCTTCTATCTTTCGGGTTAGTTATTTATTTTGGATGCTTCGTCATTGTATAGTTACTGTAATATCATGGGAACTACTTTCCCCAAGGGCTCATGAGCTCCTTGCCTTGGCCGTAGAATTACCTACGAGTATAGGACCATAACGGCGTGTACACACAGTGCACCAAAACTACAAAAAAACGCACATTCATCTCTTTACTGTTTATTGCATTTTTGGTTCATTATTTTCTGCGGTTTTGATCCAGATTTGATGCACATCTGAAATCCGCACAATGACAGAGTCATTGTTTTTAGGCAGCAGATCCCTGTTTACACAAGACAATCTGCTGCCCAGAAACTATTTTTGGTGCTGCACCATTGAGGCCTTCACAAGTATTTGCCCGTTCATCAGGTGATCGGTGGCACCTTTATACAGGTCAGTTATGGGGAACACTCCTTCCTCATAATTGCCCCAATCTTCGGCCTGTGTAAAGGGACTTTTAAGTGAGTGTTTACGAGCTGTCAGGAAAGTAGAGATGAGGGCTACAGATCAAGCCATGAGAAGGGACCAGAACAGTCTACATAGTCAGTGAAAAAATATAGGCCGCAGAGGATAACAGGGTCATTTATGAATTGGTCATTTGTGAAAGTATTCGGTCCCCTGGAACTTTTCAACCTTTTGCCACATTTCAGGCTTCAAACAAAAAGATATAACATTTTAAATTTTTGGTGAAGAATCAACAACAAGTGGGTCACAATTGTGAAGTGGAACGAAATGTATTGGATCATTTAAACTTTTTTTGTAATAATAAAACTGAAAAGTGGGGCGTGCAAAATTATTCGGTCCATTTACATTCAGTTCAGAAAACTCACTCCAGAAGTTCATTGAGGATCTCTGAATGATCCAATGTTGTCCTAAATGACTGATGAATATAAATAGAATCCACCTGTGTGTAATCAAGTCTCCATATAAATGCACCTGCTCTGTGATAGTCTCAGGGTTCTGCATCATGAAGACCAAGGAACACCAAGGAAGACCAAAAGATTTCCCAAGCTTTAAACATCCCAAGGAGCACTGTGCAAGCGATCATATTGAAATGGAAAGAGTATCAGACCACTGCAAATCTACCAAGACCCGGCAGTCCCTCTAAACTTTCATCTCAAACAAGGAGAAGACCGATCAGAGATACAGCCAAGAGGCCCATGATCACTCTGGATGAACTGCAGAGATCTACAGCTGAGGTGGGAGAGTCTGTCCATAGGACAACAATCAGTACAAAGCACTTCACAAATCTGGCCTTTATGGAAGAGTGGAAAGAAGAAAGCCATTTCTCAAAGATATCCACAAAAAGTCTCATTTGCAGTTTGCCACAAGCCACCTGGGAGACACACCAAACATGTGGAAGAAGGTGCTCTGGTCAGATGAAACCAAAATCAAACTTTTTGGAAACAATGCAAAACGATATGTTTGGCGTAAAAGCAACACAGCTCATCACCCTGAACACACCATCCCCACTGTCAAACATGGTGGTGGCAGCATCATGGTTTGGGCCTGCTTTTCATCAGCAGGGACAGGGAAGATGGTTAAAATTGATGGGAAGATGGATGGAGCCAAATACAGGACCATTCTGGATGAAAACCTGTTGGAGTCTGCAAAAGACCTGAGACTAGGACGGAGATTTATCTTCCAACAAGACAATGATCCCAAACATAAAGCAAAATCTACAATGGAATGGTTCAAAAATAAAGGTATCCAGGTCTTAGAATGGCCAAGTCAAAGTCCAAACCTGAATCCAATTGAGAATATGTGGACTTGCAGCTGTAATCGCAGCAAAAGGTGGTGCAACAAAGTATTAATGCAAGGGGGCCGAATAATTTTGCACGCCCCACTTTTCAGTTTTATTATTACAAAAAAAGTTTAAATGATCCAATAAATTTCGTTCCACTTCACAATTGTGACCCACTTGTTGTTGATTCTTCACCAAAAATTTAAAATGTTATATCTTTTTGTTTGAAGCCTGAAATGTGGCAAAAGGTTGAAAAGTTCCAGGGGGCCGAATACTTTCGCAAGGCACTGTATATGCCAATTTTTGGCGTTTATCTATTGCAGATTCATTGGGGATCTGCGGCCTTATCTCCGACTTCTTCCTCATCCATGCTATGTATGCCAGTCCAAAAAAAACAAAAGGGGGGGTGCATAGTGTTTGTGGCCCGTCTTGTTTATCGTCTTTCATGCCTGTCTTAGGTGTAGAAAGTTATCTAAATCTACGCCAGCAAAGAAGCTTCTATAAAACTTAGGTGCATCAAGCACCAGTGCTGGGTTATTAAGACCGGTGTCTAAAACATTGATCTTAATAAATGACCCCAAACGTTTTTTTTTTTTGCCCAAAATAAGTACAATGCAATAAAACTGCCCCCAAAGTCCGTAGCCTTTAAAGTAGTTGTGCAGCTTTGAAACACTTTTGGGCACCCCGTCCCTACAGGACCTGTGGACGGTTCGCCCGGACCTCAAATGATAGAACTTGTCCTATTCTAGTCCATACGCGTATGAGAGTAGTCCTTTCTATTAATGGGAACAAGGAAAAAGCAGATTGCACACAGAAGTCATCCGTATTTTACAGATCCATTTTTTGCAGACCAAAATACGGACACAGCGTACGTGAAGCCCTGGGCCTCTTTCACACTTCAGTTCTTTGGTCAGAGTTTGATCAGTGATTTTGAGCCAAAACCAGGTGCGAATGAAAAAGACTTAACGATGTTGCCTCCACTCCAGGTTTTGGCTCGCAATCACTGATAGAAATCACTGACCAAACACTGACTGTGTAAAAGCTTCCTGATGTTTGAAGCAATGTTATTTTTCATATCTCGCATCTCTGTGCCGGGCTTAACTAGACAACTATAAATGACCACACTGTCAGGCAACGATTTTCTGCACCCCCTCCCAGCAAGTGTAAATGCGTCTTTAAGTGATGGATGCCAGCGTTCCCTGCCTTTGTTATTCTCAAGATGCTTTTTTCGTGCTTTAACACCGTTCTCTTAAAGAAGAGCATTTTTGCATTGTGAAGTCAGTAATCAACGTGACAGCAGGAGAAGATAAATGCACGCGCTTTACATTAAATGCAATATTGCCACGATGCAGCCTTCATCACGACTCCTGTATTATGTGAATGAGGCTGCCTGGGAAGAACACATTATCCCCAACAGTAAAAATTCCCAAAGAGATCATATTATCCAATTTTCCTGCAATTTGCCGAGCTTTGCTGTACAAGTGTAAAATTCTTTGTGTATACCAAAGAGCGTGCTGTTCGGGAAGATTCGCTGTACTTTGCAATGCAGGCCGTATTTGAAGCGGCACAGTATGCGGTGTCTCTCATGAGACTACAGGAGGGGGGGGGTCTGCAATGAAAAGAAGCTCAAAGTCTTAAGAAGTGTCCTCAAATTGTAGGAAATATTTACATTTAAGAGGGGGGTTGATGGGTTAGCTTTGGTTAGGCTAGTTGCACACTGACGGTGGCGATCCGGCAGGGAACAATCAGGGATCTCTGAGCAGGTTTGTAAGGCTCCGTTTGACCCCATTCACTATAATGGGGACTGGCGGAGATCCAGCCCCATTCCGGCAAATATGCTGTGAATCGGTCAGAAGACAACCTCATTCATTATAGTGAATGGGACAGGGCAGAGCTTTACAAACTTCCAGCAATGCCGGAAACCATAGTAATCAAGCAGGCCGTTCCCTGCCGGATCTCCGCCGCTAGTGTGCAACTTGCCTTAGGCTACTTTCACGCTAGCGTTTCTCTTTTCCAGTATTGAGATTCATCACGGGATCTCAGTACTGGAGAAAAACACTGTTCCGTTCTCATACCGGAGAGCAGCATGTTGCGGTTTTCTTTCCGTCATGGGAAGCGGAGCAAAACGTATCCATCGTGACCCACAATGCAAGTCAATGGGGACGGATCCATTTAACTCTGACACAATAGAAAACGGATCTGTCCCCATTGTCTTTCAATGGAGTTCATGACGGATCCGTCATTGCCATGTTAAAAATAATACAACCGGATCATAACGGATTCAGCAAGAACGCTAGTGTGAAAGTAGCCTTAGTAAGATAGGCTTGTCTGAATATTTGATGTGTTAGAGCAGAGTTAAGCAACCTTCGGCACTCCAGCTCTTCTGAAACTACAACTCCCAGCAGAATCCTCCTTTCACTTATTTGGGAGTTACAAGAACAGCTGAGTAAGTTTGCATGCTAGGAGTTGTAGTTTCACAACAGCTGGAGTGCTGAAGGTTGCTGATCCTTGTGTTAGAGTGCACCTGGGTGCTGGTTTCGAAACAGAAATTCTGTGCCGATTTCTGTGCATTTCCGTGCCAAAGCCACGTGTATTACTTGCAGATTTTGTTGCGATTTGATGCGTTTTTGCTGCAGATCTCACTCATGCATTGTAAAGGGTGAAATCCGCACAAACAGTTGACATGCGGCAGGTCCGTTTCGGCACAGAAACAATGTGTACATGAGACTTGTCTGATCTCTTTGCTGTTGCGGTATAATACTGTCATACTTCGGGTTCATAATTCGTAGTTACTTCTCAGAGGGATGGAACTAATGCTGGAAAGCCTCCTGACCTGCAGGAATTGCTTGTTTTGGCTGTCGATTTGCTTTCCTAATCCTTGTACTGCTGCGCTTTAACATGTCAGATGAAATAATGTCATCCAACAAGTCCCTAATTATATATCGTATCATCATGTAAGTCTTATTTGGTGTTACATTGTTTCTCCTCCCTCCTTTTATAGCACTCAGTGGTTTTGCACTATTAGGGCTCATTCACATGTATTTTGCGGAACGGAACAGCTGGACCCTAATAGAACATCACTATCCTTATCCATAGGACATATTCTATTTTTTGCAGAGGGAACATACAGAAATGGAATGCACACGGAGTAACTTTGTTTTTTTTGGGTTTTTTTTTTTGCGGACCCGTTGAAATGAATGGTTCCACATATGGTTCACAAAAAAATGGAACGGACACGGACCCCCTTCAGTTTTATGGGGGCTGTTGGTCCATGCAAGCAGACAAAATAGAACATGTTCTGTATTTTTTATTCACTGGCTTTAAAAAAACAAAAAAAAACACTTAGACTAGCGTTGTTCTTAAAACAGACATGTGCGTTTTTCACTGTCGTGTGAATGTAACCTAAGAGACTCTGTGCTGTCGTACTATACATACTCTGCTTGGTCGGTGATGTGACCACACATGGGGACCGCACTTCTCTGCTCAGTACCGTGTTTCCCCGAAAATAAGACAGGGTCTTATATTATTTTTTTTCTCCGAAAAAAGGATTAGGGCTTATTATCGGGGTAGGTCTTATTTTCGGGGAAACACGGTAGATGTCTCTGCACTCCCAGCCTTGTGTTTGGTCAGGATCTGGTAACACAAGCAGCAGGGTAAAAGACCATTGTAGATTTATATTCAAGCAGTGCCCTCCTAATATGGTGTTGCCGTGTATTTAAAACATTGGGAATGATCATCATCTTTTCTACTCGATACCAGATACAGCTGACAGCTGCTTTAGGCCTTGTTCACACTGGGGTTAAAGGCAATATAGTGTTTTACAATTACAGAAATGCATAATTGATGCCTTCCATCCCACAAAGTATGTAATATTAAATGGGTCACTATTCTTATACTACCAAAAAAGAGTCAAGTGTGTAACGGAATGAGAGCACACCAGGGATACATAGAAAAACACCCATCCATTTCACATGAACAAACACTCACAAAAAAAAACAAAGTACTGACGGAAAAAGGCTCAAATAAACCCAAACTCCTCGTCCCATCCCTCCCACCCCAGTACAATGCTCTCAGCTACATGGATAAATAACAATAAAGTTGCAGTCAAAATGAATATATGAAAGAAATGACTGTAAAAGATAGAAAGAATCAAGGTCACCCCTGAAGAAGCCACGAGTGTATGCGTGGGGCTTCACTCCAACCCCCTCTCTATCCCTCCACGCTTCACATTGGCTATACTTCTGTGTGCAGTCTGGTTTTTTTTTTTTGGGTTCTTAGGTATCAATGGTTTGTACATTTAGCAGATTTTTTTTTTTACCTCTTTCACTGCTTTTTCTTTTACATATTCTTTTTGACTGCCACATCATTTTTTTTTTTTTATTTATTCTTGTACCTTAGGAGTTCCCTATGTTTTGTATTGGGCCGAGAGGTTGAGGAGTTTTTGGCTTATTTGGGCCTTCTCCTGTTTCAGTGCTGTTTAGTACTTTGTTTGCAATGAGTGTTTGCTCGTGTACAAAAAAGCCTTTGGTATTTTTTTTTTATATATATATCGGCTTGTGTGCTCGCATCTCATTACACACTTGACTTTTTACTCTTTGCTAGTGCATTTTAGAGCGCATTCACATCACTGTTTTGTTTCCCGTTGTTCTCATCTGTCAGAAGAACAGATTTTTTTTTTCCCTAAATGAATCCGTTAGTTTGAGCATCCATTAGGATCAGTTTGCATCCGGTTTCGTCAGATCCGTTATTCTAGACGGGAGAAATAGTCCTCCTCGGAGGTCTAAAATAACAGATCTCTGACAGAACTGATCACAACTGATGCTCAAAATCACAGATTTTTATTTTTTTATTTTTCTGTTCTTCTGATGGACAGGAAACAAAATGGAGATGTGAATGCGCCCTCAGTTTGGTCGCTGCAGTACCTCAATCGTTGTAGTTGGTGTCTGCTTATAATATATTTATTTTTAACTAGTTTTATCTTTATGTAACCAGCACACCGGCATGAACGAGGCTTCATACGATACACCAGGGATCAGCAAACTCAACACTCCAGCAGCTGTGAAACCACAACTTCCGGCATACACCCTTACTAGGCTGTTTTTATAACTCCCATAGAAGTGAAAGGAGGATTCTGGGAGTTGTAGTTTCAGAACAGCTGGAGTGCTGGAGGTTGCTGATCCCCGTGATTGTAGTTTGCAGTGTTGTTCATCAGCGTTATGGCATGCTTACTAATTGCATAGTATAAGAAGATGGAATTTACTTCTACCACTCCCTTCATAAGTGGACGTCATTAGGCCGTGCTGTCACATGACGGTATCTGCTGACCATGAGATGTAACGTCCCCATGGATGACACGTCAGTGCGGAGTGGGTTCTGCAGAGGAGAACATTTCTTAATGAAAAATGTTTGTATCTGTGTGTGGATCTGCTGACAAGTATCCAATGTGTATGTGTGACGGTATTTGCTGATTCAATCACTTTTTTTAAATATTTTTATTAGTAATATTTTTGTCTTTTCGGTAATAAGTATTTTGGATCATAAAGAAAAAAATCCAGGGACAATAGATGCATCTGAGAAGATCACGTGAAGTTGGAGTTCTGATCAAAAGGTCTCCATAGACTTGATATATTCTCACATGTATCAGAAGACTTGTGACAGTTTTTTCTCTTTTAAATAACTCTATTTAGGGGCAACCATTGGGTTTGTTTCTCATAGACTAAGATGTTAAAGGGGCGAGTCCCATAACTGTCACAGCTTCTAACAGTAGATACGACTGGTGGCAGTTGAAGGGTAGAACTGAGCATTTACGACCACTTCATTGAGGTGGACAGAGAGATTAGAAAAAGTACACACAGCAGGTGGCGCTATACAAATACATTTTATTGAATCAGTCAGTGACTATACTAAATGTATGCTATTTTTTTTAAATTTCATGCAATTACAAAAGTATTCATATCCAGGAGCTGATTTAAAAAATGTAGGATATTTTTTTGGGACACAAATACTACCACGTAGTATTTTATCCTAAATTAAAAAAAAAGGAAATAAGAAATATCAATCACAAAAAAATATTTCTTTTTTAATGTTATAGCTGCTTTTGATTTCTCCCCTCTGCACTGCAGGTCTGTTCTTCAGCCTTTGGCCTAGTTGGCACTTCCATCGGTAATTGCCAGCCAAATCCAGGTGCAGGTTGAAAACACCAAACCGCTGCAAGTTTCTCCATTATGCCTTAGCTGTGTGTAGGATCCACTTCTGGTTTTGACTCACTGATGTAAATCACTGACCAAACACTGAAATTTGAACTAGGCCTTTTGGGTGAGAAGTGACATATACTCCGCCTTCTCAGTCTGCTGCCACCCTATTGAAATGAATGGTTTTGCATTCGATATGCACAAATTGTGGATTGGATGTGGACTAAAAATACGGTCGTATGCATGGGGCCATAAAGAAATTATCTGTGCCTAGGCCAACGAGGGTGTGTGTCTTATCGGGAAAAGGGTGTGCCCTAAGGTGATATTTTCCATTGAGATTGCTCACACTTGGTTCTCCAGGAATGATTTAAAATGGCCGCCTATTCCAGAATGTGAGCAGGACTGTTTGCCTCCATTTGCAGAGCGGCCTAGGGAGGTGATCACATTCTAGGACAGGTTACTGGTCGCCATTTTACATAATTCCCAGGGAACCCTTTTAAACTGCAGGGATTGGTCCACTGCCAGTTATGGCTTACATTGTACCTGTTCTGATGTAGAGTGAAAGGCACGCAGCTCTGGAAACGTCTGAAAATTAATGCACCATTCACGTGGAACCCAAGGAAGCTGCACTGTGAGGGCATATTCACACTAATAAAATAGGCAAGCTTGAAAAATATGGACGTCTTCCACTTCGAAATCCACCAATGTCACCAAAAATGACCTGTTCTGAGTTACTGATCTGCTACTGCGTCAAAGAAGGAACATGGCGTAGACCTCAGAACGAGGTCACATGTCCCCTTGTGTAAAAGAAGCATGCCACCACTTTAGTAAATGCACAGTATTTTAGGGCATGTGCACACTGATCCAATTTTGCTGCACCAAAACTATGGTGCAAGCTACAGTACAATGTACGGTATTTGAATAGAGAATGTAAAAAAAAAAAAAAAAACAACCACAGCATGCTTTATAAACGTGGCAGATTTCAAAGGCTGAAATCCGGCTCAAAATCCTTCCAGTGTGCATTTTTTACCAAATTATCCCACAAATCCAGGCCTTGCAGCCTGCAATAGCAGCATAGGTCCCTAGGATGCTGTTATTTTGGATCATTACACCTGCTGTTGGGCCAACATTTTCACCTATAAGGACTGAAAAAGGTGCTGATTTGAAACTGGCTTCACCCATGCAGTGCTTTGGTCCCTAGCACACAGTGGGGGACATTTACTACGATTTTCACGCTGATCTTAGTTGTCACCCCTGTGCTGCTGTAGTGTACGGCTAATTTATGACGAGGGGTGCACGCAAAATGCCCTTACGCCAGACAACCTTAATAAATGACCCCCAGAGCCTTTATCAAGCGTTATGTAAAGCATGAGATACAAGTACTTTATTAAGTTCATTCATTTAATGGGGGAGGTTTATCAAAACTGGTTGTAAAGGAAAATTGTCTTAGTTGCCCATAGCAACCAATCAGATTCCACCTTTCATTTTCCAAAGGAGCTCTGGAAAATGAAAGGTGGGATCTGATTGGTTGCTATGGGCACTTGAGCCAGTTTTCCTTTACACCAGTTTTAATCAATCTCCCCCATTATGTAAAAGTAGCCAGACATTTTTTCCTTACGTTCAAATTTTTTTTCTATTAAAATTCTAATTCTGAATTTTTCTATTTAGTTTTCTGTTGCTGGATGGCTATCCCCAAACTAATCTCATTGAATACTTTCACCCACATGTGCAGAGAAGTTATGTGTGCTTTCTGTGTGTTTTTTGGACAGATACTATGAAATGCGCCTTTCTTAGACTACCACAGATCACTGGGTAAAAGTGCAGATTGATGCCAGCCAGAAGCGTATTCAGTGGCACTGCGCAGAGGAGTAGTCCGAGTAGTCATCTGAATGTTTATAAAGATAACAGAATTTTTAATTACCAGTTTAAATTATTTTATCAGAAGCCATTAATTCTATTGCAGCTTAAAGGGTGGTCACTTCAGCAAATGGCATTTATTATGTAGAGAAAGTTAATAGAAGGCTCTTACTAATGTATTGTGATTACCCATATTGCTTTCTTTGATGGCTGGATTAATTTTTTCCATCACATTATACACTGCTCATTTCTATGGTTACGACCACCCTGCAATCCATCAGTGGTGGCCGTGCTTGCACACTATAGAAAAAAAACACCAGCCTATGTGCACTCCCACAGTCCCAGCCAACAAAGGCCAGCGCTTTATCCTATAGTGTGCAAGCACACTGGATTGCAGGGTGGTCGTAACCGTGGAAACAAGCAGTATATAATGTGATGAAAAAATGAATCCAGGCTGCAAAGGAAGCAATAGGTGATAATAACAATACATTAGTAAGTGTCTTGTATTCACTTTCTGTACATGATAACTGCCACTTGCTGAAGTGAGACATCCCCTTTAAGTGGTGCTTGTGACCTCACAGAAAAATCTTTACGGTTTTGAGATTTTTGGAGAATTTGTCAGTCAGCGCTAGGATTTCATTCTAATAGTTATCCCCTATCCTGTGGATCAAATTACCAGAATACCCCTTTAATTACTTTTTCCAGTAAAAAAAGGGGAAAAAAAAGTGATCATAGTACTATTACGTGCATAAGTGATGTGTGTATAGATTCGGAGATGGATTGGAACATGTCCCTCAAGTCGATCAAAACCTTTCTGATTTTTTTTTTTCATCTTGTCCTTTTAACACTCACACTGTCAGTATTTTGCATCAGTATTTGTCATCCAAGACCAGGAGTGAAACCTACAGAGAGAGTATAATGGAAAGATTTGTGCTTCTTCTCTGTTATGGGACCCATTCCTGGTTTTGGCTGATGATAAATACTGAGGTTCATCCTTTTTGGTGGTCTTTTTAGTATTTTTTTACGCCGGCATTGCTGCCGGAAGATGCACCTGATTTATGACAGGATGCGTATCGTAATTTGTGCGCATCTTGGTAGTCCATGTACCTGCCAGAAAATCATATTTTGGCAGTTTTTCTTTTTCCTGACAAAAATTAGTGGGGGCCCCACTCTAGTCCCTTCACACTTCTGCATCACGTGGCATAAAAACTGTACAAGTATTGTTGCATTGGTTTTTAAAAAGTTGCAAAAATGGAGTTGCCCAATCAATTTTACTCCAAAAAGAGGTGTAAAACAGTTAGTAAATGACCCCCCGTGACCATGTAAAAATGAACTAAGACCTTATTAACACATCCGTGTCCGTGATGACATCATTAATAAGATGGTCAGTGGTTCATCCGTGAAGATGGCTATGAAGGATCTGTGTTTGGTCCATGTGTCTGTTTTTTCCCCCTCAGTGTCTCATACATATTCCATGGAAATTGCTTAGCTGAAAATGAATTTCCAGAAAATCTCCTATCAGTGGTCTGTGAAAAATACTGACACAACACTGGATGCCAGCTATTCAGATGCTTTTTCATGGTGTTTTGGGCATTTTTAACAGTATTTAAATCAAACAAATCATTTTGGTTTGGGGTGTTTTGTTCCTTTATTTCTTAGATCTCAGCTTGGTGTGGTTCTGGTATTGGGGTTTTTTTTCCCATAGTCTCTTCTAGGATTTTAAAAACACCAGAAAAACTGTCTGTAAATAAAGTTGATGACTTGACATACGTAAATATATTACCTAATTCTATGCGGTTGCATAGTGTTTTATTGCAGGATATATTTGGCCTCGTATGAAAACTAGTCAGGGCCGTTTCTCGAGTTCTTAGCGAACAGGGTGGACATTCAGAGAGCGCTGTCATACCACTTCATAACTTTGTGGCTTCTCTCTATATACAGGAACGGAAAAGACGGCTTTGAGCATGTATATCATTGAAACCATTTAAAAAAAAAAAACCTATAATAAGGGTGAGGGATCTGTAACCCCGGACAAAATAGAGCAAGCTTCCATAGTGCCACGGTGGAGACCATGGACAGCACACGTCCATGATTCACTGATGTGTGAAAGAGGCCTTAAAGGGGTTCTCCATGTTAAATTTATTGATGGGTTCAGGATAGGTCATCAATATCAGATCGGCGGGGGTCCGACACCCGGCACCCCCGCCGATAAGCCGTACCAGCGCTGCCTCCTCTTAATTGTTTACATCCTACCCGTAACATGGGTAGTGGTGAGTAGGTGTAATTACACCTAACCGCCCCATTCATTTCAATGGGAAGGATCACTCCCATAGACTTGAAATACGGCCAGCATGTAAACAATGAAGAGGAGGCAGCGCTGGGGCGGTGCGCGCCTCCTCTTCAAACAGCTGATCGGCAGGGGTGCTGGGTGTCGTACCCCCACAATCTGATATTGATGACCTATCCTGAGGATAGCTCATCAATAAATTTAACTTGGAGAACCCCTTTAAGGCTGTATTGGCTGTATTATTTCAGGGGGCTGCAGTGGGTATAGGGCCCCGTTCTAGTGATCAGTGGGGGTTTTCTAGGCATGCTCTGTGACCTGTGCAGAGGTCATTGCACAAGGAAAGAATCTATACATATAGGTACATATAGGTGGTATCATTACAGGCAGGATTAGATTGACAGATAAGCAGGTAACTGTAGTATAGTGATCTGTACAGACCAAGAAGAGGCACCTATTACTAGGCTTAAAGGGGTATTCTGGTTACCATAAATATAACTTATGTGTTAGACTAATTCATCATCAATCATTACCTAATATAATGTCTATTTCACATATTTACCGTTCAGTAGTTATAAAGTACTTTTCTTCCCCTGCTAACTACTGTGTTCCTCATAAGTTACCATGGCACCGACCTGTAGTTCTGAGCCTTTGTCAGGTCAGGCATGCTCATTGTGTTGCTATCAGTTCTCTAGCTAAATGTCAGTGTGCTGCTGATTACTGAGTAGAGGGGGCGTGTCTGCACTGTGATATCAGGCAGCCAATCAGTAATCATCAACACTTATGAACAAGCAGAAGCTCACAGCAGGAAAACTGTAGTTTTGTGAGGGAAGATCAGGAGCCATGATACTCAGTGTGTTGCAGGCTCACACAGGAGCTAGACAAATGGATTGCAAGGTAAAATGAAGCTCTGGTTATATGTATAGGTATGGGTTCTGGTTGGGTCAGAGCTTGCAGCCTTTATGTAGTTTATCAAAAATTAAGTTACGTTACCAGAATACCCCTTTAAGGCTGTATTACACAGCCCAATGACGATTGTCGGGAGGGACACATTGCTTTCGATCAATCGCATGCTCACTAGCGGAGGAGACTACTACTATTACATGCAGCGATCTCCTCCACAGCATCGCTCGTTCACATGCTGTCTAGTTATTTGCTGGCAGCAGATCGTGATTAGAGAGCACTATCTGCCGCCAACAAATGGTGATCTTTAGCGGTCATCTGGCAGAAAATCTGGCAGTGTAATACTGGCTTTAGGGTTATATGGACATCACGGAGCAGCTCTTGCTCTGGTGACTTGTCTGTCCATGCATTATATGGGCGGTCATATATAATACTACATTTCCACCTGTACCGGGGAAAAGATCTTCTAGTTGCGAATCATTCATTGTTTGTGATGAAACAACCATTTAAATGAATCTAATCGCTGATTATGGGTTAACGTGTTTCCTGTAACCTACATTTTGTGGTCCGGCTCTACACTTCTTGCCCTGTGGCCGACCGACTTGTTGTGGTCATTAATGAATTAGACTGACTGGTTTCTGAGTGACTAAAGTGATCTATCATACTAATATGAGGGTTGGGTGAGACGTTCTTAGTACAAAGCACACCCTCCAATTTGGATACCTTTGTAATAACTCGACCTTTTTTATGTAGCATCCCTTGGGTGTGAATCCCATGTTCACACCCACTTGTTATTTATCTCTTATGGAGCAGGGAGAGGTTTAGGAGATGATAGAAAGTCATTGTTTTCTCCTGGTAATAACTTGGTAAATAGGGCTGTGGGTTTGTGTGTCAGGAGTTAATGTGTTAGCTGCACGCCTCTTAAGGGGCTGGTGAGATCTGATTTGTATTGTATCCGGACCAAGTTCCTAGGGGGCCTCCTAAGGACTGAAACAACCTGAGAGTGGAACATTACTGCCCTGGACCACCAGAGACTTAACTATGAACCTCCTCACTGCCCTGGACCACCTTTGCTGGCTTGATTAATTTTTCCTTCACATTATACACTGCTCATATCCAGAGGTTATGACCACCCTGCAATCCAGCAGTTGTGGCCGTGCTTGCACACTATAGGAAAAAGCACCAGCCTATGTGAGCTCCCACGGTCCTGGCCACCAGAGAGGCCGGCACTCTTTCCTACAGTGTGAAAGCGCGACCACCACTGTTGGATTGCAGAGTGGTCGTAATCCCTGGAAACAAGCAGTGTATAATGTGATGGAAAAATTAATCCAGCCAGGAAAGGAGGCAATATGGATAATCACAATACATTAGTACTGACTATTGTGGTTTTCATTGCAAAGGGTGAGAATGTGCCTCAAAATCTGCAAGTAACCGGTATGGATTTGGTTCAGAAATGTAGAGAAATCCACACAGAAAATCTGTTTGTAAACTCATACCCATATGCTGATAGTCTTAAACTTGATGCAGCATTATGCCCTAGACTAGGTCTAGGTACAGTCGCATTAGTAAATTTATTCCCTTGTCTCTTACCTACCGAGATAATAGTTCGCTATCATTTTAAAGGGGTAATTCGGTAAATTATATTAATGACCTATGCTGTGGAGATGTCATCAATATCAGATTGGTGGGGGTTTGACTCCTGGGACTGCCGCTGATCATTTGTTAGAAGAGGCCGGTGCTCCTCTTCCCAGGCCATGTGACATCACCGTACGTCAGTCACATGGCCTAGTTGCAGCTCAGCCCCAATCAAGTCAATGGAGTTGAGCTGCAATACTGAACACTGCCACTATACAATGTACGGCGCTGTGCTTTGAAAGAAGCTGAGAGCTGACTGTGGTACTGTGGTCAGACTCCCTGAAACATCTGATTGGTGCGGGTACTGGGACTTGGATCCCCGCCGATGTGATTATGACCTGTCCTGAGGATAGGTCATCATGATATTTACCTGTATAATCGCTATAAACATTTCAGACATAGAATTTTATTCTGAGTATCTTTTTATAGTTTGGAAATATTCTATGTCTTTGTCAGTGTGCAGAAGATATTGGTCAGGAGCATTGTGACAAAATTTGATGCACATAATATAAATAATTTTTTGGAAGGCTTTTGCCTTTGTGAAGTTGCAGGTGAAGGAGGCCTCTTAGCTGGAGTTTCACTAACACGGCAGTCTCGCTGGGTGACACTTTAGGCCTCGTTCTGATTTCCATGCCTGTTGAAAATCCGTCCCTGTTTCATCTGTGAAGATATCCGTGAAAAATCAGTGTTTGGACCGTGTGTCCGGTTTTTTGCCCTTCGTGTCATCTGTATTCCATGGACACTTCCCAGCTGAAAATTAATTTCCAGAGCTTCTTCTACCAGTGGTCCATGCTATCCGTGCTGTGTCAGTGGTTTTACATGGACCTATAGACTTTAATGAGTGTGTTTAGTCACGGACCAAAGTAGTGCATGTCTCTGTGATTTTTCCACTGATACCCTCTCAGTAAAAAAAAATAGTGTATGAACAAACACATTAAAATCGATGGCTATGTGGAAAATTCAGATAACACACGTCTGTGACAAAACGAAGTGTGAATGAAGCCTTAGGGCTCATGCACATGGACTTATGGGCCCGGTGCCTGCCATTTGCAAATGCGGACCTATTAACTTGAATGGATCCATGATCCACATGATTCAGTCCATACCACAAAAAAAAAAAATAGAACGTTCAATTTTTTTTGTGGTGCGAAGGCACAGACTGAAATCCCACAGAAGAGCTCCATAGTGCTTCCACTCCGTATATTGCCGATTGCAAACCTATTAAAGTCGCAATATGGGTATGGGCCACACATGTTCGTGTGCATGAGCCCTTATTTATACTTTGGGGGCGGGAGAAACTATTCATGATTAAGGCCTCGTTCACATTTCCTTTTTTCACAGATATTTCCTATCTGCATTTTCCACAGACAGCACACATATCCATTGATTTTAAAGTGATCCAGTCAGTGGTTTTTCATATGGAGACGTGCAACACTTTGGTCCATTATACGGACTAAACATGCCCTTTGAAGTTTATGGGTCTGTGAAAAACCACTGACACAACACAGAGGGCATCTGTGTTGTGTCAGTGTTTCACGGATCACTGGTAGGAGATGCTCTGGAAATTAGTTTTCAGCTGAGCAATGTCTGTGTAAGGCTCCAGTCACACGGCTCCGCAAAACATGGACACCAGCCCTGTGCGTTCCGCAATTTGCGGACCGCACATAATAGAAATGCCTTTTCTTGTCCATGTATTCGGACAAGAATAGGACATGTTCTATTTTGTTCGGGAGCCGCGGAACGGAAGTACGGATGCGGACCGCACACTGTGTGCCGTCCGCATCTTTTGCGGCCCCATTGAAAGCGAATGGGTCCGCACCCGTTCCACAAAATTGCGGAACGGATGCGGACACAATTTGCGGACGTGTGAATGGGGCTTTATACGGATGAGACACGGAGAGCCAAAAACAGACACACGGTCCAAACGTGGATCCTTCAGGGATGAAACATAGTAACATAACATAGTAACATAGTTTATAAGGCCGAAAAAAGACACCTGTTCTTCCAGTTCGGCCTGTTATCCTGCAAGTTGATCCAGAGGAAGGCAAAAGAACCCTGTGAGGTAGAAGCCAATTTTCCCCACTTTAGGGAAAAAAATTCCTTCCCGATTCCAATCAGGCAATCAGAATTACTCCCTGGATCAACGTCCCATCTCTAGTAACTATAACTTGTAATATTAAAACATGGATGGACTCTCCACTGACATCAAACAGACTTGGAAATGTGAGCGAGGCCTGACGCGTGATGATGACATGAAGGACGTACATCTACAGGATCCGTGACTGCTCATTCATTGTGACCTTCAGATGGATGATGTTTTTTAAATCTTGCTTTTTATAGTATTTGTGCAGCTCGCTTTTCATAAGGTTCATAATAAATGCGGAATCTACCTGCAGATATGATTTACCGCCGGCTGCGCTGTAGATTCCTACCAGATTGACATTTCGGGTGTTCCGATGGCTTTTTGTGCTATTTTTGGTTTTTATTGACAGTTGTATAGAGGGCCTGAAAATCCGGAACACACATCTGTGTTTTGTGGATCCACAATTTGCGCACCGCAAAAATGGCTATGGCTGTGTGCATGATCCCTGAGGGTATGAACAGCCATGAAGGATTTCCACATATACATCAAGGTAGTAGTGGTAGCGACGCCTACTTCACTGAGGTCTCCATTCCCATTTACAAAACGTATAAAAAAATTTACTACGTGGGTTTTTAATGGGCACAAGCATGTTTTTTTCAGTCACCTGCGTTTTTTGTGTGCTCCCCCCAGCATACCTTACTACTAGCATTTTTTTCCTACACAGAAGGTGATGTCAAAACATCTGGGAAGACACCAAGAGCTCCAGCATGCTGCATTTTTGAAAAGAAGCCAGAAAAAAAAGCCACCTACGGTAATTAACAAAGACCAGAAGCAAATAAACGCCATTCATTTTTCCCACAGACCTTTTGCTAACATCTGGACCTGCCGTTTTTACCACACAAAAAAAACCAGCAGGTGCAAAAACTTCATGCAAAAGTGCACAACAACGCCACCAAAAAATGTTGGTTAAAACGTCCATTTGACAATATTTTGTCACACGGGTATTTATGCAGTGGGCGTAACAAGGCTAGGCCGAGATATTGGGCCCAACACATTTAGGGTAGGGCTACACGGCGACATGTGTTGCACAACATTTCATGTAATGTAACAGTACTTGGATTTTTGCGACGGTCGCATCATATTGGATTGAAACGCCATTGAAATACATTACGTGAAATGTCGCCATGTAGCTCTGTCCTTACTGGGGGAGATTTATCAAAACTGGTGTAAAGGAAAACTGGCTTAGTTGCCCATAGCAACCAATCAAATTCCACCTTTCAGTTTTCCTTTACACCAGTTTTGATAAGTCTCCTCCACTATCTTTTATGTCGGGAAACAGGTGTAAATACGTGAAATACGAGTGAAAACTACTTCACCCATTAGAGATGGAGTCTATGAGAATTTTACTGTGTTCCATAGGAACTCCATAGGAACATTGTGCCAAACACCATCCAGCTCCCCCAATTCTTGGTAGGGGGAGCCGGTGCACAGTCGCTTTCCAGGTTTTTGACCTCCCGATGCCGTGGTCTTATTTCACCACAGCATCTGAGGGGTTAAATGTGTGCGATCTATGTTTTGATCGATTGCATACATTAGCAAGGCATCTGGCGGCTATGGCCCTCGCAAGTGGGCACCATTTTTAAATGCCCAAGCTTTGACGTAAATTTACGTGCAGTGGTCGGGAGGGGGTTTAAATCAGTGAGTGCTGTCTGTGCAAATGCGGATAGCACGCATCGTGAATGAGGCCTTAGGGGTGCGTTCACATTGTCTGTGATTTTTGAGCCCTCCACAGAGATAAGGTATAAGGGAAAGATCTGCACCTGTTCTGTGTTTTTGACTCTCACGTGGTTTTGACTCAGTCACTGATGGAAATCACTGTCCAAACACTGACAGTGTGGACGCAGCCTTACACTGTAGAAGGTTGCAAATGCAATTGAGATAAGTTTTAGTAATCCAGCCTCATAATGGGTGCAGAAGTGCTCCCAGCCCCTTGGTGTGCGCCTTTAACCACTTCTTTGCTGCCAGGCATGATTACATAAGGCAGCGAGAGTTGGCTGGTGCCTCCCCACCCCCCAGCCCTTCCTCCAGTGCCTGCGCCCTGTAATGTGAATCTAGAGGCAGATGTAGGAGGTGGGGCCCATGTCTCCCAATCAGCTCAGTGACACTGGCACATTAGCTCACAGCTTAAAGCCACACAGCGGAAGGAGCATTTCTTTTATTTTATGTATCATTAATTAATCAGTGTCCGCCAGCAGCAGAGTGAGGGAGCCCATGTGTGTGCTGTTTGGGGGGCAGCAGCCAGTGGCAGCAGCGTGGTGTGTGCAGACATCCCTGCGGGGCTGTAACCTGTATGTGGCTGCTTTCAGCCCAACTCTGTTGAAATCCTCTTAGCTTCTCCCCCTCAATCTGCTTCTGAGCTCAGTCTCCCTGCCAGGGTCTGTAATAAAGATACTAGCAGTGAAGATGGAGCGCTCTTCCTATACGCGGCGTAACGGGAGCCCGGCTGACAAACGGTTAATGTCCTAAAAGGTACGTGGTTGTCACAGCAGCAAATGATGCTCCCACTGTAGCCATGAGGCTGCTGCGCAGGCAGAACCGTGGTCTGCGTGTTAGCCCGGCCCATCCGCCGCCTGTCCAAGTCATCAGTCAGTGAAATGATCGTCACCCACAAATGTTTGGGCTGAAGGGATGCGGGGTTAGGGCTGCATTCGCATTATTTTTTGCCCTCTGTTTAACGTATATATTTGGGGGAAAAAGGAAGTAAAAGCGCAGTATGCTACTCTTTTCCATCCTGGACAGCAAAAAACTTACATACCTTAATGCATGTTGTTTTGTTTTTTTTACAATGGACCTCTATGGTGATTGATGCCACATATGGCATCCATATAAGGCATATATTAAATGCAAGACAAAAACGTGATGTGAACCCAGCCTTACGTGGAAAAGAGGAGGATTATGGAGCTTGACAGTAAAAAAAAAAAATGGATAAGAACTACTGCTCTCAGTGTGGGGATTGTCATTCAGATTACATTTTGCTTACATTTTGTGAAATATTAGGTGTATGTGTGTGTGTATATATATATATATATATATATATATATATATATATATATATATATATATATAATCCTACTCCCCTTGCCATATAAATCATATATGTGTCCGTAAATAGATTGATATAGATTGGATGGATAGATCAGATTAGATTGATTGATTGATAGTTAGATAGAGTAGATTAGAAATCAGGGATGCTCAACCTGCGGCCCTCCAGCTGTTGCAAAACTACAACACCCAGTATGCCTGGACATCCTACGGCTATCCGCCTACTGCAGGACATGATGGGGGTTGTAGTTTTACGACAGCTGGAGGGCCACAGGTTGAGCATCCCTGGATTAGATAGATTATATTGACATATAGATTAAATTGATAGATTAGATTGGATAGTGAGTTACATTAGATAGATAGATAGATAGATAGACAGATAGATTAGATTGATAGATTGGATAGATAGTGAGATGCACTAGATAGATTAGATTGATAGATTAGATTGGCTGATAGATTAGATTCACTAATTGATTAGATAGATATATAGATTAAATTGATAGATTAGATTGATAGATTAGATTTACTGATAGATTAGATTGGATAGATAGTGAGATACATTAGATAGAATAGATTTATAGATTACATTGATTGATTAGATTGACAGATTGGGTAATTTGCACTGGTAAAATCTGAGTTAGCGGCCTGCGAGTATCAGAATGTGAGAACATATGAATGCCAAACAATTATGATTCATAAAAGTGTACAAAAAACTTTCCCAAAGACTTGCGTTGATCTTCTCCAGTCTCTGTGGTACCATGGAGGCACCTGATGACCATGGCAGAGGCTGATAACTGGTCACCAGTGATCTCAGTATGGCCTGTAGCACAAATGTCAGCTCCTCCATGTAGTGGGCTTCTCATGCCAGAGCTGAGGAATTAAATATAGCTTCTTTAAGAGCAAAAAAGATGAAGCCAACGCTTAATGAAGTCTCCCTCCACCATATGGCGGTTCCCCCTCTTCATCTGCCAGTGTAAATCCTGTTAGTCTCGTTGCCACACATTGTCCACATAATAGGAGGCTCCGCCGTAGACCGCGCAGTGCTTTGTAGGATGCAAGGCTCCTCTGGCTTCTTTCTCACTCGGCTCTGCTATACCTGAATCCAGGGCTCTTGCATAATGTTATAGTGTTTACTCCGCTGCTCTTATTCTGTTACCTTGGCTACCTGTTCCGTGTGTGTTAAGCCTCGTCTGTAGGTCTCATGGTAAAATGATGGCTCCGGCAGCTTGGCAATAGTTCGCTTGGCTTCTACACGTTCACTTCATTGTTAAAATATACATAAAATGAATTTAAAAAAAATATTGCTTTCTTTGTGCAAAGATAGTACGAAAAATATGACTAAAATTCATCTTGGCTCCATTTTAAAGGGATTTTCTTACATTACAATATTAAAGGGGTTGTCAGATTTTCATACTGATGGCCTACCGATATCTGTTCAGTGGGAGTCCAGCTCCCGATACCTGATCAGCGTATTATTTGTTTGAAGAGGCCACAGCCTCTTTCCAGGTCAGTGACGTCACGTTCACCGGTTACATGGCCTACGTGCAGCTCAGTTTCATTCAAGTGAATGGGGCTAAGCTGCAATACCAAACACAGCCTCTATACAATGGATGGCGCTGTGCTTGGTGAGCTGTGAGTAGGCTGGGGCCTTCACTAGAGCACTGCGGCCTCCTGAAACAGGTGATTGTTGATCACCAATCTCTTCATAGTCGGGGTTCATTCACACGACCACAAATTGCGGTCCGCTATGCATGGGCACCAGCCTTGTGAGAATCCTGTATTGTGAATGGGTCCACGATCCACAATATACGGCAAAAGATAGGATATGCCCTATCTTTTGCGGTGCGGAGGCACAGACCCGAAGGCCCATGGAAGCGCTTCCTAGTGCTCCAAATCCTGGCACCCCACCGATCAGCTTCAGGAAGCTGCATAGCTCCACTGAGCGTGGTGGCCTTCCAGCAGCTTACCTGGCACAGCGTGGTCATTGTGTAGCAGCCGTGCTTGATATTGCAGCTCAGCCCTATTGACTGGAACGGGGCTGAGCTGCACATAGGCCATGTAACATAGTTTATAACATAGTAACATAGTTTATAAGGCCGAAAAAAAGACATCTGTCCATCCAGTTCGTCCTGTTATCCTGCAAGTTGATCCAGAGGAAGGCAAAAAACCCCTGTGAGGTAGAAGCCAATTTTCCTCACTTTAGGGGGAAAAATTCCTTCCCGACTCCAATCAGGCAATCAGAATAACTCCCTGGATCAACGACCCCTCTCTAGTAACTATAACCTGTAATATTATTACCCTCCAGAAATACATCCAGGTTCCTCTTGAACTCTTTTAGTGAACTTACCATCACCACCTCCTCAGGCAGAGCTCCATGTGACCAATGTACAGTGACATCACTGGCCTATGAAGAGGATGCAGCACTCAAGAAGTGCTCAGGTCTTTTGAACAGATGATCAGCAGAGGTCTGGGGTGTTGAAACCCCCACCAATCTGATATCCTCAGGATAGGTTATCAGTATCTTTTCCCGGATAACCCCTTTAACAGGTCTGTAGGTTTTCAGTGGGGCTTCCATCATAGTTAAACATTTCCATTTATATCCTCTTGACAGGTTTCCATCAGATCATTTTCAACAGGACAGACAGATGGAAACTGTCATTGTCTTACTACATATCGCCTATCTACAGGACAGGTGATGATTCTGGGATTGACATGATTGTGTCAACTTTTTTTTTCTGCCAGTTAAAACCACATAGTAGCATCTATCTATTTTTCTAATCTGTTTTTATGTTCTGTTTTTTTTTTTTTTTTTTTTTAATTCTGAGCATGATTATGGGGCGGCCATCTTTCCTGAGCTGTTGTTAACAGCATTTAGAAATATGCTTTACAGCAGTTGCCATGGTCCATAGACACAATGGTCAGGAGGGGACCTCTGACTTTTCTAGGAGAGTTTTCTAGGCATGCTCTGTGAGCTGTGCAGAGGTCATTGTACATTTTCTGTTTAATATATATATATATATATATATATATATATATATATATATATTAAACAGAAAATGGCAGCAGCACTAGATAAGCCATGACACATAAAATGAACATGAAATGAACATATGAAGAAGTAAAAAAGCATAAATGCTATGTAGTATATAAAGTGGAAGCTCTGCTTTTTTAACTTCTTCATATGTTCATTTCATGTTCATTTTATGTGTCATGGCTTATCTAGTGCTGCTGCCATTTTCTGTTTAGTAATTTATTAGCCAGCAGGTAGCTTGCACCTGACTCTCACCTGTAGGAGGTGCTGTCCGTTTTTTGCAATTATATATATATATATATATATACCTGTCATTTTAATCCTGCCTGTATTGATAAGCAGATAATTGCAGTAAAATTACCTTTTTTGCAACTTTTTAATGCAGTGCGACAAAATGTTTTTTTTTTTGTTGTTTTTTTTTTATCCCTCCCTCACCACTTTGGAGTGGCGAAGGCTGAGATATCAGCCCTGGCAAATTTACAAACATTTATGCCTGGAAACAGGTGTAAAAAAGTATTGAAAACTACACCAGTCAGGAGCTGCGGGAGGTGTGCCTCACTTATGACTAGACCTGCACCTTGCCATACGGCTACTTTCACACTGGCTGCAGCAGGGTCTGGCAGGCTGTTACAGTGGGGAACCAGCCTGCCGCATCTGTGCCGCCGGAAGTCCACTCCGGCCCCATTCACTATAATGGGGGCAGTCCGGAGGTTCGGCCACAGCATGGCAAACATGCCGAGAGGCGGTCAGACTAAAACGACAACATGCTGCGGTTTGTCCGACCGCCTCTTGACTTGTTTGCCGTGCTGCGGCCAGACCTCAGGCTCACCCCCATTATAGTGAATTGGGCTGAAGCGGACTTCCTGCGGCATGGTGGGCTAGCCTTAGCACAGATCTGGCAGGCTGTTCCCCTGTTAGAACAGCCTGCCGGACTCTGCTGCCGTCAGTGTGAAAGTAGCCTAAATTAGGCACTTCCTCCAGCAGCGCAGGAGCTATCAAAGACCACCATAAAAAAGCTGGTCTTTGATAAATGATCCCCAGTATCTTCTATGAATTTGCAAATCAGTCCACCCATTTCCAGCGACCACTAATACGGCCTCCATTACAGATCTGACAGGCTTTTTTGTTCTGCTTTTTGAAAGTCCTGAACTACAAATCTGTCTAGTTCTCCGTCTAGGACCAGTCCAGAACCGCTGACAGGTCTGGTGAATTTCTAGCGGCTGTGATCTTCCTCTAGCGCACAGTGCCTGTCAATTATTTGTCTGTAGTGTGGAGATAATAGACAAGTACATTAAGAGGGCAGAAAAAACAATCGCTTCCTCTGAGATGAAATGCGCACTACAAGGAATGAATATATAGATGTGTATGTATATATACAGCCGGCTGGTGTACAGAAATAGAACACAAACACGTTATTCTCCAGCACGATGAGCTGAACGCTCCACTCACCCTCCGCATATAAAAAAGCAGGAGGATAAATAGAAAGTCAATATTGAAAGAAAAACATTTATCTGCAGATCACCAGATAACGAGAATCAACAAGACGGCAAGATGCAGGGCAGAATTTCGGTTCACTTTATATGTATTCTGCCGAGATAAAACGCTAGTAAATCAAGAGATTTGTTTCCCAGCTGCCAAGATGCAATAAAAAGGCAAAAGAACTGCACGGCCCGTCTATAAAGGGGTTCTCCGCTCTTCGCATTCTCTGACATAATAGCAGAAAAAAACTTTGTGGACTGGGAGGTCCCAGCACTGGATATAGCTGGACTTGTTTGGCTCTGATTGGCATTTTCGGAAGGTAAATTAGTAGATGTCGAATTTACATAATAATGCATGTACGCAACTAAAATCTTTAAAGGACATCTGTCAGCAGATTTGTACCTATGACACTGACTGACCTGTTACATGTGCACTTGGCAGCTGAAGACATCTGTGTTGGTCCCACGTTCATATGTGTCTGCATTGCTGAGAAAAATTATGTTTTAATATATGCAAATGAGCCTCTAGGAGCAACAGGGGCGTTACCATTACACCTAGAGGCTCTGCTGTCTGTACAGATGCTGCGCCCTCTTGCACTCTGACCGGGCCAGACAGTGAAAACATCATAACGCATGGCCATGTCAATTGAAGTGCAGAGGGTGCGGCAGTTGCAGAAAAAGCAAAGCCTCTAAGTGTAATGGCAACGCCCCCGTTGCTCCTAGAAGCTAATTTGCATATATTAAAACATCATTTTTCTCAGTAATGTGAGCACGTATGAAAATGGGACCAACACAGATGTCTTCAGCTGCCAAGCGCACATGTAACAGGTCAGCCAGTGTCATAGGTACAAATCTGCTGACAGATGCCCTTTAAATTTCTTTTGAACACGTTTTTCAAAAATTTGTGATAAAAAAAAAAAAAGAAGCAAAAACTCTGTACTGAAAGGTCCCAGTCTTTGCCAAGACACAGGGCACAAGTGGGGACCTGATCTATGTGGATTTGTATCATGTTTATGGCTGGACGTAATAATTAGGCCCGGGTGGTCTGAGAGTCATGGTAAAATTGCAGGACTACCGTGATGCAACTGCCATGGTTTTCTATGGCAAAAAAAAAATCTATTAAGAACCTTGCTGGGGTCCCAAGCATTCAAACCATGTAAATGTATTCTTTTGCAATATGCATTAACAAAGGTTAAAAAAAATATAAGACCTCGTTCACACGGTTAGTATTTGGTCAGTATTTTTCAGTTGTTGGCGAAAATGAAGTATCGTAGATCCCCCCCCCCCAAAAAAAAAAACAGAAAAACATGAGGCAGAAATCTTTTCATTATACTTTTTCTCTGTAGATTCTACTCCTAGTTTTGACTTATAAATACGGATGCAAAATATTGACCAGATGCTGACTGTGTGAAAGTGAACTAAGGCTATGTTCACAAGTTTTTTCATCCTTTTGAGATTAGGTTTAAAAAAAAAAAAAAAAAAAAAAAAAGACATCAAACAGGGCGGTGCACCAGGATGTCTATCCTGTAGTGTCCTGTTGCCACAGGCTTGCATTGTACATGAGCACGACTCCTTCAGTCAAAGTCATTGGGATGAACGAGAATAGCTGAGCATTGTCACTCTGATAGAGGCTTAATGGAGTGACAGGACTTGGGACCTCTCGTGATTGGACACTTGGACACGGATCAGACACTTATCACCTACCCCCTGTATTTGTGATAACTTAAGATTTGAGGAAAATGCCATTTAAAAGCCCCTTTACATGGCCCAATGTAGCAAGCAGTTGTTGGGAATGAAGCGTTCCTTCCTGACAATTGCTTGCTCATCAGTGGAGGTGAAGGCTGCATTTACATAGTGATCTCCTCCACAGTGTGGGGAGGAGATATCACCAACGCCATCGCTTGTCCCCATACAGACTTGTTTGCCGGCAGCAGAGGCTTTTAGATGGCACAATCTGCTGCTGGCAAACCGTGATTTAGGTATCTGCATGAAGGATCCTATTACCAGATGAACAAACACTTCACTCATTCATCGGGTAATTGGCAGCACCGTTACACCAGCAGGTTGTCGCTAACACACATTAGCGATAATCTTCCTGAACTCCGGCCCGTGTAAAAGGGCCTTAATGAATAGAATTTACCAGATCTGTCTATATTAATCTGCTGCTGCTTATATGTTAATTAGAAGTAGATTTTTGTCATTTTGCTGTTCTTCACAAGTAGCCTCAAGGAATCTGGCGATTTACACAGACCACATCCTTTAATGTCAGTTCTTAGGCTGGGTTCACATTGCATTTGGGAAATTTGTCTACTATCCACTGACTCCCATTCACTTACATGGTCCTTTGGCATATGCCACACTGGTGTATTGGCTTACCTTTCTTCTTTTTATTCTATGCAGAGGGATAAAAAAGAAAAACCTAAAACATACAGTACACATACACACAGGAAATGAAATGAAACGGAAAAGGAAAACTAGAACGCTTAGAATACTTAAAGAAGAACTCCCGCAAAATTTTTTATTATCTGACCTATTAGAAAGGTGCATGATATAATCTGTAGTGATTGTCATTTTCTTATCAGTGACTGTTTCTGTGAGTAAAAACCTCTCTTCTTATTGTAACTGGGTCATGTGACCAACTCCCTGACCTCCAACTGACCCAGGACAGGAAGCCAGTCACTTCTCTATTCATTCCTATAAGACTGAGAGTGAGGCTCCCATAGGAATGCATAGAAAATTAGACTTCCTGTCCACACATAAGGTGCTGTGTGAGTTGGTGGGTCTAATTCCTAGTCACATGACACAGATAAGAAACTTCAGGATGATATAAGTCAAAAATTCAGCTACTGGTAAGAAAATGACATTCACTACAGATTACATCATGTACATTTCTAGCAGGACATGGAATAAAAATTTTTGCGGGAGTTCTTCTTTAAAGAGGTTGTCCAATTTCCTATATTGATGACCTATCTTAAAGGAGTTATCTAAGGCTATAAGCTGCCCCCCCCCATATGCTGGGCCCCTCACATTGAATATACTTACCTGGCTCCCCGCGCCTCTCCTGGTTCCCGCACCACCACCACTGCAGCTTCTCCCCGTGTTCGGATGAAAACTGGACAAGCCATTTAATGCCATTGAGCTGAAAGTGACAAAGTATAATGGTGGTGCTCAGTCAATGATCACACAACCAAGATGGTGCACCCTTTATTTTGGGATCTGCACATGGGTATATGTTTGGGCAGGGTCACATAGAAGGACAGCGGTGCATCGAATTTATCAAACACTGTGCAACATTGATAAATTTGGTGCAAATGACAGCAATACATACACTCACATTTTCATTACTAGATTGCCATAGTTTCAGGTCTAGAACATTTTATTTTTCAAATCGTAATAGATTAACCTTTTCTTTGTTTCTTTATCATAGGAAATAATGTCCAGATTTCACAATTGTATCACCACATTTGAGGGGGTGTTCCAGTCTAAATGAAAGGTAAGCTGAAATGCCACTATACAGAACTCAAGACAGATACACTGAAGGACACAGGTGCTGAATATTTTGGTGCCTTCACTCGTGGCGGAAAACATTGGTGCAGCAATCTGCATTATGAATAGTTCTCCATGTATTACTTAGGAGGTTAAAGGAGTTTTCCTAGACTTGTATACTGATGACCCACCCTCTGGATAGGTCATCAGTATGTATTCGGTGGGGGTCCAACACTCTGGATCGTTGTGGCCTTCTCCAGCTTTCTCTAGGCCAGTGACGACACGTTCATTGGTCACATGGACTAGGTGCAGCTCAGCCCCATCGAAGTGAATGGTGCTGAGCGTGATACCAAGCACAGCTGCTATACTATGTACAGCGCTGTGCTTGGTGACCTGGTGAAGGCCGCAGTGCTCACTGTATCGCTGATTCCTTCTCAGCTGATCGGTGGGGGTTCCGGGTACCAGACTACCACCAATCAATATAAAAGTCTTGGAAAAACATGTCTAATCTAAAAATCCATGCGCATGTGTGGATCTTTGTACATATTTTTCCACCATGTGTGAAGGCGCGCTTTCTGAGTTTTCTTGTGTACTCCTTGTATCTTTTGTGTTACTTGATAATTCATTCATGGATCCCGCTTTTTGGCCAAACCCAACCTGTGAGTCATAGACAATATTCTGGTTGCAGTGGTAGACCGCCAGTTGTGCCATCGCCTCCGCCATAAGAGCCAAGCAGCAAGGTCCAAAAGAGACTTGTAGACTTCTTGATCCAGTTGCAGAATATTATTTCTGATCCACCAGAGTCAGCTAGGGGGTAAAAGAGACAATCCGATCTCATGTACAGGGACTTAGGAAGGTGATGCATGTAAATGTCCATTGTGGAACAAGGCCTTTGTGAAGTAACAATTTGGCTTACAGTAGGTTCACATTTAATTTGCTGATATGTTACGGTATATCGGCCATGATCAAGACGTTTCTTCAGCTGATGTGGATATTACATGGCATCAATATAGGTTATGCTAAAAACCAGTAACAATTGGTGAGCTCATGACCTGTACTCACAGCAATAATGAATAGTCTATGCCAGACATGCTCAACCTGTGGTCCTCCAGCTGTTGCAAAACTACAACTCCCAGCATTCCTGGCATGGTGGGAGTTGTAATTTTACAACAGCTGGAGGGCCGCAGGTTGAGTATCCCTGGCCTATGCTTTAGTGGTCTCCATTTGGATATGATCAAACCAAAATTGAGTCAAAAAGTCATGCATCAGTTCATCCATGGAAATGAAGTGACACAATATCTACAACACTTACGTCTCACCCCTGGTACGCAGAGTTATGAACCTTGTTGTGGTTAGTTTCCATGTTCTGCAGAGATTTCATGTAGATTTTCTGTAGAATATCACTTCTGAAATGGGCTTGTGTTTCAGGTTATACAGTCCACATCGGAAGTTACAACACACAGGTCCCTCAGCGACAACTGTGTTAGATCGCCACAAAATGTACTTGTCTTGTGGTGAATCAACAAGTTCCTTCCTTATTCAAGGGGATTTTATATTTTGTTTGTTCATTTATTCAGATGTAACAATAGTAAATTGAACATTTACAGATGCAGGGTGCCAAACAGCATGTAAAAAGTCGATGTGTGGGGTAAATGAGTGACATGGGGCCTACGATTAAAGCTGGACATACACATGGGATCAGAAGACAGATTGTATAGCCACAGCTGTTATTCCAGGCCCCCCAAAAAGGAGAACATTGACCCCCAGTTCTCTTGATTGTCGGGGGCTGATTAGATACTTGAATAAGGGATATGTGTAGTTCCTTGGAAAACCCCTTTAAAGGCTGATTCACACGGCTGCGCTCAGTCAGGAAAACACTGCTGATGTGTCGACCTCATCTCCCAGACCTGACCTCAGCTTTTCTGACCTGAACTGGCTGAATCATAGCGATCTGATCGTGGGTCTTTTGTCCTGTGTTGTCATCGTCCATGTGCTGTGCATACCGAGGACTCAAAGTAGAGATGAGCGAATTGGTTTGTTCATAAAACAGACGTCTTGAGTGCACCCCCCTTCTCCCTTGATTGACAGGGCCGGACATATCGCCTGGTCCTGTAAATCTCACGCCCGCGTTGTTCTGAGTAGCGGCACAGGCATAGAGGCCCTGCTGCTACTGCCAGAGCAGCGCAGATGCTGACTGTGCATGCGCAGCTACAGTTCCAGGGGTTTGATGAACGAATGAATTTAAACCGATTTGCTCATCTCTACTCCCCAGCTTTGCGATATAATGGAAGGGGACCCGAGTTCTTCAGTCATAGACCCTTTGCAGACTTAAAGGGGGTTGTGTCACTTCATCAAATAGAATTTATTATGTAGAAAAAGTTAATGCAAGGCACTTACTAATGTACTGTGATTGTCCTTATTGCCTCCTTTTCTGGCTGGATTAATTTTTCCATCACATTATACAGTGCTTGTTTCCATGGTTACAACCACCTTGCAATCCAGCAGTGGTGGTCGTGCTTTCGCTCTATAGGAAAAAGCACCAACCTCTGTGAGCTCCCACAGTCCTGACCACCAGAGAGACCGCCACTTTTTCCTATAGTGTGCAAGCACGACCACCACTGATGGATTGCAGGATGGTCATAACCATGGAAACAAGCAGTGTATAACGTGATGGAAAAATGAATCCAGCCAGCAAAGGAAGCAATATGGACACTCACAGTACATTATTAAGTGGATCGTATTAACTTTATCTACATGACAAATGACACATCCCCTATAAGGTAGGTTCAGACAGAGGATTTTGGGCACAGGTTTAAGCATAGATTCTGTGCCGAAACCGCCTCCTCTTGTTTTCAATGGGAGGCCGCTCCACAGTTCATGTGGTTTTCAAGACTGTGCCAAGAATGTACAGCTCCATTCTGGGTTTGGTCACCATGCGGACTCCGCACAAAGCCGCAGTATACAAACCTACAGCAGGTTCACATGAAAACCCACTGCAGCACATCGCAGCGGTTTATGCCGTGGATTACGCTGTTGCGGACAAAATCCTCTGTCTGAACCTTACTGTGGGCGAATGCTAGTGATTAAATTATGTCGTAAGCACATTGTAAATTTGTATGCCTCTCTAAGGGCGTCGTCACACGTGGTGGAAAAATCCACGAGAAAATAGGCCATATAAGGACTTCCCCCAGGTTATCCTATGGGATTGAAAAGTGTCAATCCCTGCCCTATATCTGCTGCAGAATACCACTCTTCTGGTAAATAATGATGTGTCGGGGCTTTTCTAGAGCAGAATGTCTCCATTCATTTCAATGGCGGATGGAATCCACACAGAAATGTGCATCTTACTCCACAAGGAAAAATCTGCAACAAAATCCGCATCTTTCTAGAAATCAACATCTGCATATTTTCTGGCGGATTATAAATGATTTGCCTGCTCAGTTGTCAGCTGATCGCTGCCCTGTTTACCTTGGGCGGTGACCGGAACAAGGGTTTGTACAAGTGCTCGACTGTCCTATCATCGGCCCTTGTAAAAGCCTTGTACCTGTGCAAACTGTACTTACTACACCTTATTTTATGGCAGCATATCTTCTGCCGACAGATTCACAGACAGCGGCAGGTCTGGAGGTGTATCATTTGAGGTAGTCAGCCAGCTTCCTTATGTTGGCATTTGAATTTGGATCCATGGTCTAGATCCTTGGAGGTGCTGTCAGTGCGATCCTGAAGCTTTTACAGCTTTGTACATGCCGTATCTGTGCAGATTCAGCTTTCCCATTCTGCAGGGGCTGGTGTGGTATGGCTATCTATTATCTGGTTGGGTTGTATGCCACCCGGTTGAGATCTGTCTACACCAGGCTTGAGATGGAGAAGGCCTGACAAGAGGACTAGTCAATTCTCTAACATCAACAAAAAATGTTCTTTTGTGTGAGCAAAAATCAACAACTTTGTCCCTTTCACTTTGTTCTGCTGCAGCAGCCTCAGCAGGAAAGCGGGAGGAATTTTCGAGTGCCCCTCCCTGTTGGTAAAGGGGGGTCAGATCTCTCAGCTCAGCACTTACCAGCGGATTTGTGTAGCTAGTTGGCCAGCTGTCACTAGGAGTAGAGGACACAAGATAAGCTCCTGTGAAGGAATGTCCTAGCCTAGTTTGCACGTTGCTATCCATACGGCCTCCTATGTATGCGTTGCATTACCTATTTGTACAGTAGTGACAGTTTTTGCACACATCTTAGTTGTTTTTTATGGTTTTGACGAGATCTTCTATTAATGGAATGAAAAGGCACAATTTGATATTCTGGAGCGGGTAAATAAAAAGTTGTAGGTATTCTAGATCTTTAGAGGTCTAGTGACCACAGCCAACTATTCCAGATGATAATGGTGTGTCAGGAGTCGTCATTCCTTCCTAAATCTCACCTGATTTGGATGAAATTGTCCTTTATGTTAGACTCAGGCCTCATGCAGACAAACGTGCCTGTGCTGCTGACCACAAATTGCAAAAAAAAAAAAAAAGCATTAAAAAATGCATTTATGGTACATTTTCTTCCAGCAAATGGAAAACACACAGCAAACCTGAATTCTATTAATTGCAAGATAATTACATTAATTACAGATAGTTACATTATGGCTACGTTCACATCAGCGGTAACCTGATCTTACATGCTGTTCTACATGCAACGGTTTTTGTCCAGAAATTTGGCACGTAACCAGGAAAGCAGCCGGATCCACACCAGATCCCATTATAGTCTATATGGTCCAGACGTGAATGGCAGTATCCGGCAATATAAGAGCTAGTGAACTGTGGTAGAGAACAGCCTGCTGGATCACGTTGCTGGTGATGTGAACGTAGCCTTAGAAGAGAAAGCACCATGGTAGCACGTTGGCTCAGTGGTTAACACTGGTGCCTTGCAGCGCTGGGGTCCTGGGTTCGAATCTGACAAAGGACAACATCTGCACGAAGTTTGTATGTTCTCCCTGTGTTTGTGTGGGTTTCTTCTGAGTACTTCAGTTTCCTCCCACACTCCAAAGACATACTGATAGGGGACATAGATTGTGAGCCCCATTGGGGACAGTTGGATGCTAATCTCTGTAAAGCGCTGCAGAATATAGTAGCGCTATATAAGAGCATATAATAATAATAATAATAATAATAATAATAAATGCAGGTATGTTGTTGGCAGCACCCTAATGTATATAGCCACTTTGATGGAACAAGTGCATGTTGATGAGGTGGCATTGTTGGATTAATCTGTTTGGTATACATATTTCTCAAATCTGCCCAAATTATCCAACGTGTCAGAAGACCTTTGTCTTCCAGTTTATGTTTTATTGAGTTTTTAATTTATCAGACCGTAACCAATATACACTTGTGATAGTGGTCTAAAACAATAAGACCTTTTCATGTGTCAGAAGACATTTTTGACCTGACAGATGGCCTAAATATGTTCTTAAATATAGTGAAAATCACTCGTTTCTGGCCGTATATTTGGGCCAATGGAGAGATTTTGTAAGAAATTCTGGATTTCAAAAAGTTTTCTACAAGTGATAAAACTAAGCTAAGGGGAGGGGGGGGGGTCATTTATCATAGACTGTATTTATTTGCCCCTGCATTGACGGAGGAAGCTCAGGCCTTGTCATTAATTATGTGCACCTCTGGAAGTCCATGCACCTAAATGAAGTACCTTTCACTGCACTTTTACACCTGTTTCAAGGTAAATGTGCTGGAGCCAATGCCCTTGCCTGACACCTGCCACTCCTAAGTTGCAAGGACAGTGTAAAAATGCAGTGCGACAAAATATTGTCGCACGGGTGTTTAAAATGTTGCAAAAAGGTGACTTTTTTTTTTTAAACCCAAAAACTGGCGTAGCAATGTTAAAGAAGAACTCCCGCAAAAATTTTTATTCCATGTCCTGCTAGAAATGTACATGATGTAATCTGTAGTGAATGTCATTTTCTTACCAGTAGCTGAATTTTTGAGTTATATCATCCTGAAGTTTCTTATCTGTGTCATGTGACTAGGAATTAGACCCACCAACTCACACAGCACCTTATATGTGGACAGGAAGTCTAATTTTCTATGCATTCCTATGGAGCCTCACTTTCAGTCTCATAGGAATGAATAGAGAAGTGACTGGCTTGCTGTCCTGGGTCAGTTGGAGGTCAGGGAGTTGGTCACATGACCCAGCTACAATAAGAAGAGAGTGGAAACTCTCAATTTCGGCCTCTGATGAGAAAATGACATTCACTACAGATTATATCATGCACTTTTCTAACAGGTCAGAGAATAAAAATTTTAGCGGGAGTTCTTCTTTAATAAATGACCCCCAAGGTGTCAGCAGATAAAGTTTAAGGATAACCTTGAGGCAGGGGCGTAACTACTATAGCGACAGACCATGCGACTGCCATGGGGCCCAGTTGGGATCATCTCCTCTTCTCCTGGAGGTGAAAACTTGGTGAGGACTCTGCCCTCTGAAGGAACAACTTTTAGTAAATGAAGCAGTGGAAAACATCGCCCAAGGATCATTGAAAAGGCTTTAGGCGGAAACCTTTCTGCCCTGTGTGGGGGCCTGGTTTGATTCTTGCTACGGGGCCTTTACTTTGCTGTGTAAGCTACTGCCTTGAGGTATATGGGCAGCAGCAATATGGTATTGTTAATGAGTGTCAAGAACATGTTAAAATGTTCTTTGCATTTTTGGCAAACAGCTGATTGGAAGATGGAAGTATTTGCATTATTTTATGATCAGTAGGTATCTGCCCTCTGGGCCCCTCATTGGTCCTGAGAATGAAGAGGGCGTTCACTGTTTTTCACATCCACCCGAAGAACAGGGAGCTGCACCCTGCCCCATTCCATTTAATGGGACGCAGTTTCTTGCACAGCGGGTGGCATGGGTTCTTCATTCTCAAGATTGTCCAGAGTCCCCCAGCAGAGTTCAGACCCCCAGCAATGATAAAATAATTGTATATTTGAGCGATATGCCATCCCTTTATGAGATGGGAACACCCCCTATATATACCATTGACATATAATTTTTTATTTTAGTATGCCTTTATATTAATCCCTTGCGAAGCTTCATGTGGAATATGTGCTGCAGTTTTGGCCTCCACATTGTAAAAATGATATAGAATTGCTGGAGAATATTCCAAGCCAGGCACCCGGATTAATAAATGTGAGGTCTGTGGAATTGACCGAAACAGCCAAGTGGTGAGCTGAGTGGATCGGTGATAAATGATTTTGGCTGGAATACTTTTGGTTTTTTTTTTTTTAAATTAAATTATATGTATAAATATAATTTTTATTTTATGTGAGAACTGCAAGAAGTTGAACGTCATGGATGTTGTAATTCTATCTGTGAAAGCTCTTACTGCAGCGCCATAAAAAGGCCTCCTGGTAGTTCTGATTGGCTCCTGGTTTCGTTCCGACCTGCTGTTAGTGATTTGTACATTACGCAGAGCACGGATAGCAGAGGTGCCGTTATACTGGCAGCAGTGCCGATTTACCTGCCAACCATCATAGGACCCCAAAGGTCTAGTCCACAGGCTTGATGAGAAACAGAACTTTTCCTGAGCTCCATAGCATGTACATGAATACGTCAAGAAAATATATATCTGGAAATGTGCGCCAATGTCTGAGACCCACCTTAATTGCTAACTATTATTAGATTTCCTTAATTATGTGGGTAAACAGGCAGTGACATGTCGCTTTCTAAATCTGAAGGCCGCTACTGTATTTCATATCTAGGGAGCGCATTTATTGACTGAAAGCGTCTCCGTTCCCTCCCCTGCTTTTGTAAATCACAGGGAGTTTTTGTTAATGTTAGAGTGCAAATTAGACATTGCATCAGCGTAGTAAAGTAGGTCTCTAATGCTCTCAGGAAGTAGTCGTTCAGCCATTAATTGCAGGGTAATGTGTGTTTATTAAACCATCTTCTCAGTTGCACATGGAAGAGTGTGCGCTAAAACATTTATGAGCTTTTCTCTGACCCTCTCCGTAAGTGGAATGGTCCCCGTTTATCTGTTTGAGGGAAAGTGACATTCGTCTTGGTAAAGTAGAAGAAATGCTGCCTACATCTATTGTTTAGTGATAGATTGCAGCCTCACACTGTACAAGCGCAGAAGGGGAGGAACCACTTGTGCTCCACCATGGTCTGTCCTGACCCCAAATGACATCACGTATCTGTGGTTCTATCAGTCCAGAGAACCAGAGATAATATATATATATTGATGGCTTGGAACATCGGGTTTGTAGTACCAGAAAACCACTGACCCACAGTCAGTCGAGGGGCATGCCTAATGGTAAAGGACTTTTTTTTTTTTTTTTTTTTATTAAAGAAGAATTTACATGATGTAATCTGTAGTGAATGTCATTTTTTTTTTTTTTACCAATGTCTGAATTTTTGACTTGTATCATGCTGAATTTTCTTATCTGTGTCATGTGACCAGCAATTAGACCCACCAACTCACACATAGACTTATGTGTGGACAGGAAGTCTAATTCTCTATGTATTCCTATGAGACTGAAAGTGAGGCTCCCATAGGAATGAATAGAGCAGTTACTGGCTTTCTGTCCTGGGTCAGTTGGAGGTCAGGGAGTTGGTCACATGACCCAGCTACAATAAGAAGAGAGGTTTTTACTCACAGAAACAGTCACTGATAAGAAAATGACATTCACTACAGATTATATCATGCACCTTTCTAACAGGTCAGAGAATAACAATTTTTGTGGGAGTTCTTCTTTAAGAAAGAGGCATGGCCTGATATGTGACATTTAACTCCAAAATTGGGTCACAATTCTGGGGCGTAAAATTGTCTTCAACTAAGCCAACCATTAATGGGTATAAAGTTAGACAAAAGTGTCTTTCCCTGCACCACATATATCATCCAGCCCGAGCGACTGTATACATCTGGTGTATGTCTTGACAGCCTACAGATCTACCCCGATGAGTACTCACACTATATTATATATATGTATTATGGATTCTCCTCTGGTGGGGCATATTTGCTTCTGTTGGTCCACGGATTTCTCACAACTAAAGTTTACATTTATCTTTGTTAAAATATGGTAATCGCCTGTAAAAAAAATAAAAAAATACTTGTGTAGAAGAGCCTTAGGGGTTCACATTTCTGTTTTTCACTGGCGTGTGCAATCTGCATTTTCTGCAGACAGCACACGGACCCATTGATTTTAATGTGTTCATACATTAGTATTTTTTAATGACCATGAGTCAGTGAAAAAAATCATGAAGACATCGGACCAAAAACTCCCATTGAAGTCTATGGATTCGGGAAAACACACTGACACAGAGTGCTGTGTTTGGTCACTGGTTGGAGATGCTCTGGAAATGAATTTTCAGCTGAGCAGTGTCTGTGGAATACGGATGAGACACGGAGAGCAAAAAAATTGAAACCCAAACCAAACTCTTATCATTCACGGATGAAACACGGATTTTTTTCACGGATTTCAAACGGATATAGAAATGTGAATGAGGCCTTAGGCTGTTCTACTGGAGATGCGACCGTAGCCTTAGGTTCTGAAATATATTATGATATTTCATTATTTTTTGTTGATTTGGGGTAAAAGATGATTATATGAATAGGATTATATCAGTTGCAGTTCTTTAGGACCTACAGCTACTCTGCCCCAGAACAGTATCTTTAGTCGGTTATCTTATGATTTTTCTATTTCCGTTCCGGCACTTGAGTGATTCTGAACCAATTACCCGTATGCAGAAGCCACAGAAATATTTATTGCTGATAAAAAGTCATGTTATTTTTTTTTTTAGAAATCACACATAACTTATGTAATAGTTCTCTGTTTGGAAGTTTTTAGGGCTGATTTAGATGAACGATAAGAAACTCGTCTTTAAATAGACTGCACTGTGTCTGGTCTGTTTTTCTCGCAGACCTATTCACCTGAGCGAACGAGTCTTGCAGAAAAATTGGAGCTGGATGGTGCATGCCACATCTCTCTGCACGGAAAAACGCTCATGTGGAGTGACCCATTGACTTTATGCAGAGATGCTTAACCTGTGGCCCTCCAGCTGTTGCAAAACTACAACTCCCAGCATAGAGATATTAGGGCATACTGAGAGTTGTAGTATTGCAGCAGCTGGAGGGCCGCAGGTTGAGCATCCCTGACTTAGTGGATCAGTGCACAGTCTGGGTGCTTCTAGACTCCGACAACGCCTGGATGGGAAAATTGTCCATCTAAATAACCCCTTTATGTGAATATTTGTCATGGAAAAAAAAATCAGATTTAGCTGTGCAGTTGGAAGGGTTTAGGTTGTTAGCTGATTTCATTATGCTTGTGGAGCTGCAAGCTAAGGGTTTAGTGGGCATTCCCTGTAGAGAAGTGTTCCCCAACTCCAGTCCTCAAGTACCACCTACCAGACATGGTTTGAGAATATCCCACAGAATGAATACCTGTGGTAAGTCCTGATGCATTGACACTAATGATATCACCTGCTGAATACTAAGGAAATCCTGAAAACATGACCTGTAGGTGGGCCTGAGGACTGGAGTTGAGGAACACTGCTGTAGAGCACCCTGTGGCAGTGCAGAGGTGACAACCCTTACCAGACGCATATAGTTCACTTTACGTTTGAGCTCATGCAAGCCATGACCATTTTAGCTTTCCGGGATAAGTCAGACAAATGTCACCCGGGTTTTTATAGAATTGAACTGAGACAAATGTTCAGGTCTATGGCTGGCTAGCACTATTGGAGCAGTGAAGGGCTCCAGGCTGCCATGCTGGTGTGTTGTATGATTCAGCCATGGTCAAGAGAGCAGAGATACACCTGCCGCGTGCTGAAGTATCCTACATTTCATATCGTTGTCAGGTTTGCAGTGAAATAAATGACTCATTAGCAAACCTTTATATTCTTGGTAGCCCACAAGGTGACCAAATATTTGCATTGTGAAGTGTCTCAATTGAGTTTGAGAGCTGGGCCGGCCTTGTTTGAACTGTTAGTAGGTTTATGAATCACCTCGGCATTGCGTGGACGTCTTGACACTGTAAAAACAAACAAGCTTCTTCATGTGAAGTTATGTACGGCGCATTCATTGAATTTCTGTTCAGCGGCAACGCTTTGTTTTAGTGAACTTAGTCGTTTTAGTCACTTATTAATGCAGTGCCACATCTGTATCAGAAATCAGGCGTGCCAACACTTCTAGTGTGAGCTGAAGATGTGACATTCACCACTATTTGTCCACCACTGCTTCTGACCAACATTACTGGTTACATCCAGCTACCAACTATAAAACTCCAGCTGTGCCAAATATATATATATCTTAAAGAGGTAATCCCATGTTTATTGTAAAAAATGAAAATTGGACATCATATATTACATGACAATCTCTGTCTAACAAAGTTGGAACCAGCCCTGTGCCTCACATGGATGCAGAAATCTCCCCATTCATTGCTCTGCTAGATTTATATCAAGCTGGTAGCTCAAGAGGAGTGTCTTTTCTGCTGTAGCTCAGGGGGCGTGTCCATGCTCTCCCTATCACAGCTCAGGGGGCGTGTCTCAGCTCTCCCTATCATAGCTCAGGAGACATGTCCATGCTCTCCCTATCACAGCTTCAAGAGGCAGTTGGAGGATGAAACTGAGCATGTGCGGCCTTCTCGGTGAGCCGGACAAAGAAATAAGAAAAAGAACAAATAGCAGGTGGCGCTATACAGATACATTTTATTGAATAACTCAGTGACTGTACAAATTCAGATCCAGGTGCTGAAAACTGTAGAATATTTTTCATGGGACAACTCCTTTTAAGACTGTTGACAATGTTAAAATAAAGCCTAATGCACACAACTGTAAGTGTTTTGTGGTCCATGAACTGGGGATCCCCGCTGTCTGCTCCCTGCGCTATTGTAGAAATGCCTATTCCTTTCTGCAATGTGGAAAGGAATAGGAAGTGTTTTGCGGCCCCACAGAAATGAATGGGTCCGCATCTAATCCGTGTGCATAAAACCTAATAGATGACAACCTTGGCCAGAAGTTTGTAATATGATGATGTATTGTGACAATCTCTTTGCATTGACCGTTCACGTAAACAAGCATTGCATATAGGTCCAGTGGCGGTGCATTCCTTGTCCACCGCTTTTCTCTATTCATAATGGTTTTTATTCACAAAGCTGTAGCTAGTCAGTGATGTCTTCACGTCATTGAGGTCACCGCTGTGGCCAGTGATTGGCTGCAGTAGTCACTCATTGTGTCAGCACATCATGGTTCAAGCGCAGTGAACAGAGACTGGCAGAAGACCCAGGAAGAGCCAGCATGGGGAGTGAGGGGGTTAAGGTAACTGTTACTTCTGACGAGGGAGGGGGGTTAAGGTGAATGTTACTTCTGGGGAGGGAGGGGGTTGAGGTGAATGTTACTTCTGTGGAGGGAGGGGGGTTGAGGTGAATATTACTTCTGGGGAGGGAGGGATGGGGGTTGAGGTGAATATTACTTCTGGGGAGGGGGGTTGAGGTGAATATTACTTCTGGGGAGGGGGGTTGAGGTGAATATTACTTTGAGGGAGGGAGGGTGGTTGAGGTGAATATTACTTCGAGGGAGGGGGGTTGAGGTGAATATTACTTCGAGGGAGGGAGGGGGGTTGAGGTGAATATTACTTCGAGGGAGGGAGGGGGGTTGAGGTGAAAATTACTTCTGGGGAGGGAGGGGGGTTGAGGTGAATATTACTTCTGGGGAGGGAGGGGAGTTGAGGTGAATATTACTACTTTTGTTATTTTATGGCGTTATAAGCTGTTCGAAAAAAATAAATCACTGTGGCAGGACTACCCCTCTAATAAATAACCAGAGTTATCCACTTTAATTCAAGTGGCGTATTGTTTATTTTGGGGCCTATCCGTCATAAGTAACACAATAGGTCTTAGAATAACATTTTGCCTCCACAACACTTTATGTGTAGAGCTCATAGCTTCTCTTTTCAGGAAGCCCTGCGTACTTCCTCTTTCATACTCTGTCAGCAATCACATTAGCATTCTTCCAGTCCATAGACCTCACTGTAGCGGGTGAGCCGCGTTCAAGCCGTCAACACTTCCTGTTTATAGAGCAAGCAACTACTACTCCTCTCAGACAACCTCCAGTACATCTACCAATCCACAGCAGTAGGGAGGGAAAATTGACCTCTGTATTGTGGACCTGCGAATAACATGGACACGAAAAAGCAAATCACCTGCAGCATCATGCACCCATGGCTCAGGAAAACTCACATTGAAATACGGCCTGTTATCCTGAAGGCCCGCAGCTGTTTTCCATTTGTGAATGACATAACCTCTTTAATATTAAAGCGTGGCCAAAAAAGCTAAAGCTAATGTTATGCTGTGGCATTATTTTGTGTAATGTGCCTGTCACTAAGGTAATGCCGGCCGCGTCTGATCTGCAGCCAGCCCCGTCATGCTTCCCATCCCCGCAAACACCGCATTACTTCTGTTGGCAAAAAGCTGGTTTTAGTAAGTGGTAATTGGTTTCTGGGGCCGGATTCTTCGCCGTGATTCATTGCGAAGTTTGTTACCATAATGGCTTGTAAATTAACTACTTTTACGTTTGCCATCATTCTTCTTTAATTAACATGGGCTGTACTGTAATTTTCTCCTTAGAGTGCACACTGTAAATATACCTTTTATGATACGCCACGGAACATGCCTTCCCTGCTTACAGGAAAATAGATGGGTGTGCTGTGCGAGCTGCTTACCACTGGCATCCACGAGGCAACATGACACCGGGAATCGCCTGAGCCCTGATAGACATCAATAGGAAACAGCCCGATGGATGAGTGGACATGGCCACGTTAGGGATCCGCGATACTACACTTGTAGCCTGCCATCTATTCTTACCGTACATTTGTTTGTCCCCATTTTCAGAAGTAAGCACACAGTGAAAATGGCTAGAAATAATGGCATATTTAGAGCATGCTGCTGTTGGGGGGGAAAATGGCAAAATTACAAACTCTGCACAAAAAATGTCATAAAAATTGCTTTGTTCGCATGTGCGGTAGCCTGATGAAGTTTGGCGAATCCGGTGTTGCCAAATACTACTGTTCACCGCCGTTCCTCATAGACTGCAAAATGGGATCCAGCACGGATCCAGCTGCTTTCTGACATGAGTGCCGGATTTTGGCCTGGCAAAAACTGTAGCATGCACTCAGCACTCATGCTGACAGATCTTTTGAACTCTGTCAGGCTGTCCTCTGCCGGAACAGGCCACCGCACATGTGAATGTAGCCTTAGTTATCTTATGTTGTGCAATTCCTCTATTATTCCTACTAGAAGTTTCTGATTGACTAGCCAGCAGTCTGAAATAAGGGCCAGGCTAAGTGTTACCAGTTGGGGAGGGGGTGTCCCTGCACGGTGTAAATCAGGGATGCCAATCCTGCGGCCATCCAGCTGTTGCAAAACTACATGGTGGTAGTTTTACAAGAGCTGGAGGGCCGCAGGTCGAGTAATTCGACAGAAAAAAATCCTCGATGGAAATGTTTTGCATTGAGGATTCGTTTGTTTCACATGACCACAGAGCGGGAGTGAAGCGCATTGCTACTACTCACCCCTCCGTGGTCACCTGCCGTCCTGTGCACTGCATTTTCAGCCCTGAGACATCTTCAGGATATAGTGCACGTATGCGTGCACTATGACTTGACGCTGCGTGACGTCAGGCCAACAGTGCAGCGCGCGGAGAACAAGATGAAGGCGCTGTGGAGTGGGCGCCTACAGGAAAGGTAAGTATTTTGTTTTGCTGGGGAAGCTAGAGGCACTGGGGGGCAAGCTGGTGGCACTTGGGGGCACCTGAAGCCACTGGAGGTCAAGCTGGTGGCACCTGAAGCCACTGGGGGTCAAGCTGGTGGCACCTGGAGGCACCTGAAGCCACTGGGGGTCAAGCTGGTGGCACCTGGAGGGACCTGAAAGCACTGGGGGGCAAGCTGGAGGCACTGGAGGGCAAGCTGGTGGTACTGGGGGTGTTGTGGCCAGTGATTACCATCAGTATTTGTGAGCCAAAACCAGGTTTTGGAGACATGATATAAGGAAAACATCTGCTCCTGTTCTGTGTTTAGACTCACTCCTGGTTTTGGCTCAAATCACTGATTGAAATTAGTGATGAGCGAAGTGAGCTTTGGATGTTACATCTGAAGTCTCTTCATTCATAACGTTGGATTAATACTGTACGGGGAGCCGTCTCCGTACAGTATTAAAATGGATGGGCTCTGATGAGCCAAAGAAAGTTATTCGCAAAGTAGCGAGTGACTTCGTTGAATAAATTAAAGTGGAAAACCAATCACTGCTGGCAAAGGTATCTAAGATGTGTATCCACAAATTTTAACGAAAAAATCACTGCCTGCCTGGGGATACTAAAACACAAAAATAATAAAGATTTATTAGAGATCCGTTAAAAACTTGGTGGGGCTTAGCGGCCCAAAATCCTGCAGGCAACCCTGAAATCGCTGTGTCAGTGGGAGACACGTGACAGAGGACACTGTATATAATGTCTCACATGAACAGCGACACCTGAATCACGACTGATAACAGGAGCAGATGAATGAGCAAACTGTTGGTGGTTAATATCAGTCGGATCCAGTGGGTCAAAACTTAGGGTCCCCACGTGAGGTGGAATCAGATATCACAAAAAATCCACATCTACGCCAGGGCCCAAATAGCAATAGCTCTGTATGGGTCAGTGTTGTTGAGTGCAGATATACTTAATCCATCAATGTGTCTAATGAATGATATGATATCGCACTAGCGATACTGATGTACTGACCCTAAACTGTATCCTTCCTCACACTGCAACTCCCCCATTGGATACCCCACAGGTACTCGACGCGTTTCTACAGTATTAACTGTGTCATCAGGAGTATTAGGGTAGAGAGGCGACTGAGGTAAAAGACATGAACTCAGCTGGTGTTGCTGGGTGCATAGAAACAATGTTGCCAGATTGGCAATAGAGAAAGGTGCAACTGTATCGGAAGTCCACTGATGGTGTGAGCTCCCGGCAGTTGCGGAAAAATACAGAGTATAAGAGACAGGAGTCCGCGCTGTGGAGGTGTTCACTCAGACAGCGCTCCGGCACTGGTTTGGCCGTGCGCGCGCGCCCTCCACGTGGACCTTAAACCAGGAAAGCTCCACCTCCAAGGTAGATTAGTCAACCAATCAAGGGACAGGGCAACCACAGAGGCGTGTCAGGCTCACAGGCCACGCCCCCTGGTCCTGAACCCAAAACGTGGACTGATGACTGTGGGATAACATAGAGAAATAGGGGAATGGAATAAATAATACTCTGTAATAAGGGGTATAAATCAAAAAGGAGGACAGACAAGGGAAGAAACAAGTGTCAACAGTGACAGGGTCACCTCAGTCACTAGCCATATAACGTAGCTAGTGCAATGCTGCACACGTGACCAACCCTGTCCACATTCATCGATGTTCCAAGGGGAGTGCTATTATGTCACTGTAAACGGTCGGATTGATTGTAAGTAATCATGAAAAAGAACCACAACATTGACCGTATAACAGTAGCCGTACTACCATAAAGTGAGTAACTTGATGATACGGGGGTCTGCCCTAATGTGGGCAACGATGTAAGGACAGAGGACTCTACATGTGTATAACCATATTATCAACAGAGTCTAGTTAAGGCATAGAGGGATGATATAAGAACACTTACAATCAATCCGACCGTTTACAGTGACATAATAGCACTCCCCTTGGAACATCGATGAATGTGGACAGGGTTGGTCACGTGTGCAGCATTGCACTAGCTACGTTATATGGCTAGTGACTGAGGTGACCCTGTCACTGTTGACACTTGTTTCTTCCCTTGTCTGTCCTCCTTTTTGATTTATACCCCTTATTACAGAGTATTATTTATTCCATTCCCCTATTTCTCTATGTTATCCCACAGTCATCAGTCCACGTTTTGGGTTCAGGACCAGGGGGCGTGGCCTGTGAGCCTGACACGCCTCTGTGGTTGCCCTGTCCCTTGATTAGTTGACTAATCTACCTTGGAGGTGGAGCTTTCCTGGTTTAAGGTCCACGTGGAGGGCGCGCGCGCACGGCCAAACCAGTGCCGGAGCGCTGTCTGAGTGAACACCTCCACAGCGCGGACTCCTGTCTCTTATACTCTGTATTTTTCCGCAACTGCCGGGAGCTCACACCATCAGTGGACTTCCGATACAGTTGCACCTTTCTCTATTGCCAATCTGGCAACATTGTTTCTATGCACCCAGCAACACCAGCTGAGTTCATGTCTTTTACCTCAGTCGCCTCTCTACCCTAATACTCCTGATGACACAGTTAATACTGTAGAAACGCGTCGAGTACCTGTGGGGTATCCAATGGGGGAGTTGCAGTGTGAGGAAGGATACAGTTTAGGGTCAGTACATCAGTATCGCTAGTGCGATATCATATCATTCATTAGACACATTGATGGATTAAGTATATCTGCACTCAACAACACTGACCCATACAGAGCTATTGCTATTTGGGCCCTGGCGTAGATGTGGATTGTTTGTGATATCTGATTCCACCTCACGTGGGGACCCTAAGTTTTGACCCACTGGATCCGACTGATATTAACCACCAACAGTTTGCTCATTCATCTGCTCCTGTTATCAGTCGTGATTCAGGTGTCGCTGTTCATGTGAGACATTATATACAGTGTCCTCTGTCACGTGTCTCCCACTGACACAGCGATTTCAGGGTTGCCTGCAGGATTTTGGGCCGCTAAGCCCCACCAAGTTTTTAACGGATCTCTAATAAATCTTTATTATTTTTGTGTTTTAGTATCCCCAGGCAGGCAGTGATTTTTTTTTAAAGTGGAAAACCACTTTAACACTTGAAACCGAACTTGGCTTTGGTTCCGAGGTACCTAGGGCCCAGGCATTTTTGGGGTTGGATAACTTCTTTAATGGGTGTTTTTTATACCAATCCACTTTCACTATACTTCTCTACAAAGGAAGTGACATAAAAAGGGGGTGGGGCGAGGTATATATTTTTTCTTTAAAAGAAAAAGAAAGAAAAGCACACAAAAATGCCATAGAAAATGGCAGGTGGTAGAACTCACTATAAGGGCTATAAGAGCTGCATGCCTCTAATGCGGACAATAATAGGACATGTTCCATAATTTTGTGGAACGGACATACGGAAACGGAATGTACACTGAGTAATTTCTGTTTTTGAAGTAAATGGTTCCACCCACAGGCCACAAAAACGGACACGGAAAAAAAAATAATGTTTTTATACATGAGCCCTAAGGGCAAAACCGCCAAGAGATTGCTGCAAGTCATCTATTTTTTTTAAACAGCTTTTTTTTTTGTATGTGACAGCACCCTTAAAGAATTTTTTTCTATGTTCAGGCTTGTGTTCTTGCAGTAGGTTATTGTACCCATGAAGCGTATCCACAAAACATGTGCCCTGTGTGAACCTGACCTATATAGGCAAGCGTCTGGACCAGTTAAAGTGGCTCTCCAGGACTAGAAAAAGATGTCTGCCTTTTTCAAAAAACAGCCCCACACCTGTCCACAGGTTGTATATGGAATTACAGCTCGGTCCCATTCACTTCGGCAGAGCAGAAATACCAGACACAACCCAGTTTTTGGAATAAAGCAGCCATGTTTTTTTAATCGTGGACAACCCCTTTAAGTCATTATACGTAAACTGCTCGTATTAAGCCAGCATGGTGGTTCCTGGTTGTTTAAAGCATTTCCCTGCTCTGATTTTTAACCCACGGTGATAATTTATGGGGACATTAGTCACACATGTTATGGCCGTTTCTTAAGTGCTATTGTCCGTAGTGGACACCAGGGTCAGAACCTATAATTACTCCCACTGGTGTGAGGCCTGTCATTTCTACTACAGGGGGGCAGGGAAATCTACTGTGGTATAATAACCCGCTTTGATGGATGTGAAGTAGATATTAATTTCCTTAAGCTTGACCTGGTGATTAAGGTTTCAGAATCAGTCCGCCTAATTTGTTCTTTAAGGGCTTTAGTTAAACTCACAATGGACCGGCGGCTACGAGAAGCTGTGTTTGGAAGATGGCCTACAGAGATAAGGGAGGAGATATATTCTATCACCAGATTAAGATGCCTTGTGCTGGTGTCTTACTCATTATGAGAGAGATAAGTGGGAGTAGAGGCTGCTGTGCTACGTGTGGCAGGCCTTGTGTCGGGCCCACATAGTAGTGTCTCTGTGAGGATAGGTGAGTGAGGTAGACATTATCTGATTAGACATGTTCGTGCACTGCACATTTTATGTACCCTGGTTATGTTTTGGCTCTCCTCCAGAGGTGTAGCTCAGGGTTCAGCACAGGGGGGTGAACACATCTGAGTGGGCCCCCCAATTCAAGGCAGGATGCAGGCCCAAAACACCAAACTCTCTCAATCCAACCATATATTTGCATTGACATTATATTCAGTGCTACCAAAGATACAGAAGAATACAGCTCTACATACCTATTACATCCAGTGACGTCTCCTCAGATATACGTGTTCTCTTTCATCATTTTCTCCATTCAACCCGGACCGCCATAATGACATCTTTTTTCCACATCTAATTTTTGCAGAGTTTACCACACAGACGTTTGAGGTTTTACACTTTTACGTCATTATCCCTCACCTGGTGCCCAAACAGCGTTATCTTATGCTACCCTCAATACTGTGCCCGCTGTGCTCCTCAATGCCCAAAGATACTATACTGCAGAAATATCAGTGCCATATATATAGCCCCCCTGTAGTGGTATTACTCCCAGAAGTCCTAAAATAGTAAGATTTTTAGAGCACGCTACATTGGGCCAATAATGATAAAGCTCTCCATCATAATAATAATAATAATCCACCCACTTCTTAGGTTCTTCACTTTTCCATCATCCTCTCCTTCCTGGTGCTCCAACAGTGTGATCCTGCTGCTACCTCCAATACTGTGCCCTTTGGGCTCCCCCAGGCCCCCAAATACTATACTGCAGAAATAATAGTGCTATATGGAATAGTCCCCCATAGTAACAGCACTCCCAAAAGTCCTCCCAATAGTAATCATTCTCTGTCAGAGTGCCCTCATTAGAACAATACTCTGGATTGTCCCCCTATAGTATCCTGTTAATAGTAGTACCCTTCATATTGTCTCAATAATAATTTCCCCTGTAGTATCAATGTCCCCATAGTAGAAATTATTTTCCCCAAAGTGTCCCTAGTAGTTATAATTCTCTCATAGTGCACACAGTAGTTATAATGCCCTCTATAGTGTCCCCAGTAGTAATAATACCCTCCATAGTGCCACTAGTAATCATGGCCCCTATAGTGCCTCCAGTAGTTATCATGCTCTTATAGTGCCCTCAGTAGTTATAATGCCCCTATACTGTCCCGAAAATTATCATACACTCCTAAAATGCCCCCAGTATTTATAATTCCACCTATAGTGCTGGCAGTAATCATGTCCCATACAGTACTCCCAGTAGGTATGCACCCATAATTATAATGTCCCCTAATGTGGTCACAGTATTTATTATGCCCCCCATAGTGCCCCCAGTACTTATAATGTCCCTTATAGTGACCCAGTATTTATAATGTCCCCTATAGTGGACCAGTACATCACTTGTGAGCTCTGTACTTGGCTATATCCAGAACTCCCATAAAAATGAATGGACTGAGAGCAGGCCCCATCTGCTGCTCATTTTGGGGGAGTTCCCCTAGGTAAGGAGCACAGATCTACCAGTTAATCCCTATACCGTGGATAGGGGATAACGTTACACTTGAATATCAAAATCCACACAGCAGGTCAATTTCTGTAAAAAGTAAAAAGCAAAGTGTACATGAGATTTTGTGAAATCTCATACACTTTGCCGGTACTGTATTACGCTGCGGTTTTTCCACATGAGAACCCATGCGTAATCCTCATGGCAGGTGGCCTTAGGGTTTGTCCTGGTCCTACCAGTGGGTGAACGGATGGTGACATAAGCCTGGTGGTGGATGGTAGAAATCACTTTGTTTACTTCCTGTGTAAGAAAATGACATTTTAGAAGTGCACAATTTGTCTCATATCAACGTAGGGTCTTGCAGGAAGTGTAAGATGGTGGTAAGAATGACTCACACTGCAATATTCAGCAAAACCATGACCTTTCAGAACTTCCAAACCTAGGGGTAGAAGTATGTGACACTCGCCAGCGCTGCAATGGTGGCCTCGTTCTCCATTTTTATGGGGCACAAGTGTAATGTCCCACACGAGCAATTTTCCAATCAGTAAGGGGTTGTTCACATATCAGTTATTTGATCAGTTATTTCCATCAGTTATTGTCAGCCAAAACCAGGAGTGGACACTATACAGAGATCAGGTATAATGAAAAGATCTGCACTTGTTCTGTGTTTTTGACCCGCACCTGGTTTTGGCTCACAATAACTGATGGAAATAACTGATATGTGAACAAGCTCTAACTGGCGGCATGATATGCTGGTGATACCGCAGCTTTACCCACATGAACAGTCATTAATGAGTGCGCTGTTATGCGGTACCACTGGCGAAATTATATGAAGGTGAGGGCTCATTCAGACGACTGTACGTGTTTTGTGGTGCGCAAATTGTGGATCTGCAAAACACGGATACTGGCCATGTGCGTTCTACATTTTACGGAACGCACACAGCCAGCCCCATGATAGAATAGGGTATGCTTTATCTTTTTTGCAGGGCTGCGGAATGGAACTACGAATGCGGACACATAAATGCAGTCATGTGAATGAGCCCTAAGTACTAAAAGCGGCTCATTTGCATATCCTGCCATTTTGATGGAGTTTAAATAGCACTGCATGCAAGTAGATGCCTCCTGATGGAGCCCATTACCAGTTAAAGGGGTTGTCTGGGCCATCCTCAGGATAGGCCATCAGTATTAGGGCTCATGCACATGGCCGTAGCCGTTTTTGCCATCCACAAAACACGGATATCGGCCGTGTGTGCGTTCTGCATTTTGCGGAACAGAATTATAGAACAGTCCTATCCTTATCCGTAATGTGGCCAAGAATAGGACATGTTCTGTACTTTTGTGGGCACCACGGAACGGCGTGCAGTCCTCATCTTTTGTGGTCCCACTGAAGTGAATGCGGAACGGATGCAGACAAAAAATACATTTGTGAGGGGGGAGTTTGGTGTTGATGCTGTGCTGGAATCTATGTGTATAGCAGGGATCAGCACTCTTTGGCACTCCAGCTGCTGTGAAACTACAACCCCCAGAATTCACACTTACTTGGCTGTTCTTGTAACTCCTACAAAAGTGAAAGGAGGATTCTGGGAGTTGTAGTTTCAGAACAGCTGGAGTGCCGGAGGTTGCTGATCCCTGGTGGCAGAAGGCGCCATACACTGTACTGCACTGTGGACAGAGCCGACTGCCTCCACTCTGTACACTGTATACTTTCCAGCATTGGCAGTTGTCCAAGGCATCTGATCACTAGAGGTGCCAGCCCCACCGATCTGATATTGAGGACCCCTTTAATGGGGTTTGTCAGGGGCTTCTTGGGCTGGAAACCACACGGCAGACGTGAATGAAGCATAACTGTTTTAGCAATCTTTTTTCTGTAAGTTTCCAGGTCACAGGTTATCAACTGAGCTGCACTTTGGACTTTTCTCCAGATTACTCAATAGAGCTAGTAGCCGGTGTAGAGGCCCCTAAGGGCCTTTTTTTTCCACAAATGACTGGGATTGAACGTGAGTTCAATTAATCTGTATGGGGGATTATTTAGGGGCAGGCACATGGGGGCTTCATTCAGGAGTTGCAGAAATATCTGCAACAAATCTGACGCATGTAAATTCACCCTTAGGCCCCATTCACACGACCTTATGTACATTTCCGCATCTTATCCGCATTTTTGCGGATAAGATTATGGTTCCGCATCTTATCCGCATCCTATCTGCTGAACCATACGGACCCATTCATTTTTCCATAGGAGAAAAAAATACGGAATGCACACCGTGTGCATTCCGCATCCCGTATCTCACGGAAGTTCCCCCACAAAAAAAATAATACATGTCCTATACTTGGCCGCAAAATCACGTCCGTAGCCCCATTAAAGTCAATGGACTGCAAAATTGGTGGAGTCGGAGTCGGTATAAAATGGACCGACTCCTAAAATATATAATGAATTAGTTCATTTAGTTCAGTGCAATAAGTGCTGAATATATTTTTATAAGAATTTGTGAAAATGATGAAATGTCCTATAAATGTCTGTTCTATTCCTGATCTAAGGATTTAGGCTTTCAGTTGAGATGACTGTGTGCTGCCCTTCATGTCCAGTGCATGTTCTCTCTGTATGCTTTATGTTTCCTCTGAGCTCATGTGTGGAGAAGTTAGCTGCTCTCATGGCTTCTATCTGCTGATGTAAAACACCTAGAGCCTTATGTATGAAAACTGTCTAGGTGTAGAAGTTTCTTTGTTGCCCATAGCAACCAATCAGAGCTCCCCTTTCATTTCATATAGTGCTCTGGAGAAATGAAAGGGGAGCTCTGATTGGTTGCTATGGGCAACAAAAAAAGTCCTAGACAGTTTTCATACATCAGGCCCAGAGGCTACTGGGGGGAGGCGATGCTCCGGGCCCAATACCTCTGGGGGGGCCCAGCAAGGATGGCCTTAGTACAATCAGGCGAATACAAGTGAGCGCTTCCATTATGGAGTCTGATGGGGGCACATTAAGCCGATCTGAGGTCTGATGGGGGCACATTCTGATAATCTGAGGTCTGATGGGGGCCAGAGGTCGCCCCTCTAGTGGCCCTGCTCCCCCTGTCGCCCCTCTAGTGGCCCTGCTCCCCCTGTCGCCCCTCTAGTGGCCCTGCTCCCCCTGTCGCCCCTCTAGTGGCCCTGCTCCCCCCGTCGCCCCTCTACTGACCCTGCTCCCCCTCCTTCTGTCACCCCACAGGGAAGCTGAACAGACTCCACCGACTACAATGGGACCCGTTCAGTTTCCATTTGCGATCTGTCTTTTTACCAGACAAAAAACCCCTGCATACAATGCGTCATAGACGCGTTTTTAGGCAATTTTACTCCCTGAAAAAAGTCTAAGGCGTACTACTACGCCTTAGACTTTTCCCAGTTTTTCATCAGCGCAGTGAGCGGCACAGGCAGCACAGCAATACTGCCTGTGCCTGAAATAACCAATAACAAAGCTCCTTACAGCAAGGAGCTTTGTTATTGGTGCACCAGAGAAATACAGATCGCGTGAGGCAGAGGAAGCCGGCGGGAGCTGGAAGGAGGAGGGGCCTGCTCCCGGGGCTGGAAGGAGAGCGCGCAGAACATGGACCCTGGGGAACAAAACAGTGCGGCTGGAGAGGTAAAGGGCCGCCGACTTATGTCACTGTTGCCCTGGAAGAAGAGCTGATTGGTTGCCATGAGCAGCTAAGCCAGTTTTCCTTTACACCAGTTTTGATAAATTGGCCCTGCTCCCCCTGTCGCCCCTCTAGTGGCCCTGCTCCCCCTGTCGCCCCTCTAGTGGCCCTGCTCCCCCTGTCGCCCCTCTAGTGGCCCTGCTCCCCCTGCCGCCCCTCTAGTGGCCCTGCTCCCCCTGTCGCCCCTCTAGTGGCCCTGCTCCCCCTGTCGCCCCTCTAGTGGCCCTGCTCCCCCTGTCGCCCCTCTAGTGGCCCTGCTCCCCCTGTCGCCCCTCTAGTGGCCCTGCTCCCCCCGTCGCCCCTCTACTGACCCTGCTCCCCCTCCTTCTGTCACCCCACAGGGAAGCTGAACAGACTCCACCGACTACAATGGGACCCGTTCAGTTTCCATTTGCGATCTGTCTTTTTACCAGACAAAAAACCCCTGCATACAAGGCTTTTTTGTCTGGTCTTTCAACAGAATCTGCAACAGAGGCTCCAAATGCAGCCTCCAACACAGATGTGAGCAAGTGCAGGCCTGTGCAGTATGTATTTTAATTACCGCAAATTTCGTACTCCTCCTCGGGTAAAAATACTCCTCAAAAATGGTCAGAGGAGTATTTTTACTCTTCTGAAAAAAACGTAGCGCGACCTCTGATGGGGGCACATTCTGCTGATCTGAGGTCTGATGGGGGAACGTTCTGCTGATCTGAGGTCTGATGGGGGTACATTAAGCCAATCTGAGGTCTGATGGGGGTACATTCTGCTGATCTGAGGTCTGATGGGGGCACATTCTGCTGCTCTGAGGTCTGATGGGGGCAGATTAAGCCAATCTGCGGTCTGATGGGGGAACATTCTGCTGATGTGAGGTCTGATGGGGCCACATTCTGCTGATCTGAGGTCTGATGGGGGCACATTCAGCTGATCTGAGGTCTGATGGGGGCACATTCTGCTGATCTGAGGTCTGATGGGGGCACATTCTGCTGCTCTGAGGTCTGATGGGGGCACAATACGCTGATCTGAGGTCTGATGGGGGCACAATACGCTGATCTGAGGTCTGATGGAGGCACAATACACTGATCTGAGGTCTGATGGGGGCACAATACGCTGATCTGAGGTCTGATGGGGGCACAATACGCTGATCTGAAGTCTGATGGGGGCACAATACGCTGATCTGAGGTCTGATGGGGGCACAATACGCTGATCTGAGGTCTGATGGGAGCACATTAAGCCGATCTGAGGTCTGATGGGGGCAAGGGACTGTTAGTTTAGTGATGTAAAAGCTGGGGACAGATTTCCTTTAACATAGGAGTCCCCTTTTTTACTCCTATTAATCCTATATTTTACTGCATTATGTGGTAGAGTATTTAGAGCAGGGTATGTAGAAAGTCTATTGTACTGTACTTAACAGCATAGATGATCTAGCAGTTTATATAGTCATCTTGCTAATACAGTATTATAAACACAACTAGTAGTATGTGCCTGTGAAGTTGGAAACGTGCGTTTGGGAAGCCAATAAGTGGGCGGCCCACTCAAGTATGTTTCGCCCCCCCCATGTGCTGAACCTCTAGCTATGCCTCTTATTAGGCCCTTAGTGAGCTGTACCCAGAGAAGCCTGATAGATTACAAACAGTTTTTGTCATGACTTATCTGTACTATTGATTTTATGCAAATTTGTTTAAAGTTATCACTTAAACATGCTCCATGTATGAGGGAGTGGGAGTAGGAGTCGGGGTGAGGGGAAATTGAGGAGTCTGAGTCGGGGCTTTGGCTAACCGACTCCACAGCCCTGCCCGTGTGATGCGTTTTTTTGGGACAGTGGCATTTCCCCTCTTTGCCTGGTGCTTGCCTCCCACAGACTTTTCGTTTTTTGGGGGGTTTTTTTGCGCATGTGAAGTGTTTGTTGATGTCTTTTATGGGTGGATTCACAAACATCAGTTTTGTGTGATGTTTTTATGCACTTTTGTGATTTTAGTGGTGTTTTTGGTGAGTTTTTGTTTGTAGTAAAAACACCAGCTAGAATGTTAACTGAAAATCTGTGGGAAATATCAAAGCCGGTTTGGAAAACACAGGAATCTTGGCACCTAGAAACATAGCTTTTTCCCCCATATTTGACATTGCAGTGGGAATATATTTTCATGTAAAAAATGGCAGGTGCCTAAACACACGGGGGGAAATTTATCAAAACTGGTGTAAAGGAAAACTGGCTTAGCTGCTCATGGCAACCAATCAGATTCCACCTTTCAATTTCCAACGAAGCTGTGAAAAATGAAAGGTGGAATCTGATTGGTTTCTATGGGCAACTAAGCCAGTTTTCCTTTACACCAGGTTTGATACATTTGCTCCCCTATGTGGGAAAAAAACACCTTATAAATACGGATCATATGCGATTTTATTTTTTTTCTTGTCAAAAACACCAGGATCAGAACTGTGTGAAGGAGCCCTTTTAGTTGCTGCTGTTTTCTCGTCGTCCCTTTCTCTCTATGACGGGGCTCTATAGGCTAAGAATGGGGCCTGGTGACAAAAAAAAAAAGCAGAGCATTATCTCGCTGCCCCCCTTCCATAGTCTACTGGTTGCTATGGGCGACTGCTCCACGTTTCCGCCTGCCCTCGCGCGCGGACGCTGTGGGTCTTGTGTGTAAAAATAGAGCAGCAGAACAGTTACCCCTAGCAACCAATCCGCTTGCAGCTTTCAGTTTTCCCATCGCCGACTACAGAATGAAAGCGGATCTGATTGGCTGTAGCCAGCAAGCAAGCGGCGGCTCAGCCTCTTCGCTTTGGAGACAGGGAGGCCCTGGTTGCCGCAGCGAAGGGGTTAAGCGCGGCACGGAGCCGTGTGACAGGGCACGGTCTCGTGTGAGTGTCAGTCGTGTGGCTGGCTCGTAGGGAGAAGCCATTGGAGGGTTGGTTGCATAATCCTCCGTCACTCGCGGGGCTCCTCCTCCTCCTCTCTCCCCCCTCCCTGTGAGAGGAAACAGTAAATAACAGAAACTGGCCGCAGCCTCCCGGAGCAAACTCCAGTGACTGAGCTCTCTGCATAGTAAACAGAGGGCGAGCCGCGAGCCAATTGGGCGGCTGTCAGGGAGTGAGGGGGAGGCGGAGCCGCCCGGGACTGTGCGCTGGTGACACGGGAGGAAGAGTCACTCCGGGGAGTGCGGGAGGTGGAGCCGCCCGGGCCGTGTCACTCCAGCGGCGGCTGCAGCAGCTGATCACGTTTCCCCCGCTTCCTCTCCCGTTGGGGGTTGTGTTTTTTTGGCGCTGGATGTTGTTCCCAGGGAGATGATCCCCACCACAGACTTCGGCTGAGACTGATGTGCAGCTCTGGAGGTGAGTGGAAGCGACTTGGAAACTTTTCTGCTGGCTGCTGAGTAAGCAGCTCTGGAGCTTCACCAACATGGAGCCTTCCTGCTGAGGCCAGAGAGCTGCTGCCCTGACCTTGTCACCACATGACCCCTGACCCCGGCAGGGAGGATGGAGGAGGCTGGGAGTGGTGGTCTTGCCACAGGTGCAGGGGGGATCCCAGTGTGTTTACCTTGGGAATCACCGGCCATGGCAGTGCCCTGGTTTTGCATATGAATAAGAGAATTCATTGGAAGCAGGTCCTGCTGATGTAGCGCAGATCGAGGGCTCCAGAAACCTCTCCAGGAGGACAACTTTTCTCTTTTTTTTTTTTTTTTTTTTTGGTAATGCCCAACAGAAGTCTCCCCGTTACCCTGGCAACAGGGGGGAGCCCTCCGCAGGCGCCGTGCACACCTATTCCCATGGGATTAAGACCCTATGGAAGCGGCATTCCTGACTCCTGTGTTTCTCCTGACAACTATCGAGGTGGAGTTAGCAGATACTCAGCTGGTTTCTCTTTGTAGGACCTGCAGAACCAGTTTCTGCCTCCTCCTCCTCCATTAATAATGACATAGTTTAATGATTATCATCTCGTTATGACCTTCCCATCGTAATCCCAGTAATGGAATGTCAGGTTTCTGGAGCGTGCGGAGCCGCTGCGTGCACCGCGTCCTGGATCTGACACCTGCCGTGCAGCCCGGGAGTAGGGGCAGGGATCAGCAACCTCCAGCTGAATAGAAACTACAACTCCCAGAATTCTTCATGCACTTCTATGGGGGTTAGAAGAACAGCTGAGCGTGTTTGCATGCTGGGAGTTGTAGTTTCACAGCAGCTGGAGGGCCAGAGGTTGCTGATCCCTGGTGTATCACGTACATTGTAGCTAAAGGTGACATCATTCCACACTTAAGGGTGTCTCCGTTCCGTTTTTGTTTTTTTTACGGCCCTCAAAAACGGAAATTACTCCGTGTGCGTTCAGTGTCCGCATGGCTGTTCCACAAAACATAGAACATGTCCTATTGGTGTCCACATTATGGAAAATGATAGGACTGTTCTATTAGGGGCCGACCCTTGTAATTTGCGGACCGCAAAACACCCAACAGTCGTGTGCATGAGCCCTTAGGATGTTTTCTATATGTGCTGTATACAGAAGGAGAGATGGAAACACCGTTGGCACCTGATGGGTGTCATATTCTGATCGTGAAACTTGATATTAAGGACAGTCAACCACCCCAGGACGTACTACTACCCTACATGACGGCCGGGAATTTGGGTGCAGTCTTAGCTTTTTGGACTTTTTCCGCTGGATTCAATTGATTTTACTGCGTTTCTTTACTCCAAAGTATCTGTGGCTCAGTTATGTTCCCTTAGAGAAGAATAGCGCAGTCTATTGTCCGAAATCCTCGAGCCCCCAGGATTCACTGGCATCTATTGGAAAGTGGCTGTGGCTTACCTGCCTGGGAGATGTTGGTAGTGTGAACAGAGCCATGAGGGGGCGTGACGTGATGACGGCTTAGGAGTAGGCTATCACTTTATGATCAGTGGGGGCGTGGCCTCAGGGATCGGCAGCACTAATGTCGCGCCATGACTTTATAAGAGGAGAATGACCCTTTAATCCGGATTAGACTCGATATTGTCTTATAATATTAGGACTTCTGATACTTTATGGATTCCATCATTGATCATGTAATGACTGCCCAGAGGATAGCCCTCCTGCCTCTTGTATGATGCTGATCAGTGGACACTAGTCATGGATTTTACTGCCTTTTGAGAATTAAAGGGCTTATCCAAGACGTATAATGCCCGGGCACCTCCTGCAGGTTATACTTAGGTTGGGGCAGCCAATAGCAGGGAACAAGTCTCCCTAGCGCCAAACGGCACGGGTGTTGGGTAACGGGGTAAGTATTACCAGTATGAGGGGCCTGGGCATTTTGGAGGGCATTGTAGGTCTTGGATAACCCCCTTTAAATGATTTATTGCACCAGGATTTCTGCTCAGTGTTTTTTTTTTCCTTTCATACAGTTTTCTTGAAGTGACCGCAGGAAGTGGCGGGTTTACAGCCGCTATATGGTTATTCAGCTGGATTTTCCAGGCTCCTCCTTTGCACTTGCATTACTTGGTAGTTTTACAGTTCAGGAGCCTAGGAGAAAAGTTGACAGCCCTTTATAGGGATTGTGCCCCTAATATAAATGTGTCCTGCCCAACAGATATTGCTGCTATATCACTTTCCTCAAATACCTCCATTTATCAAAACAGCCCTTTTAAATTATTAGCCTACCACTGCGTCCTGTGGCAACTCTGGTTATGTCCTGCATTGGAGTCTTATGGTAATAATAAGGGGTGTGGTTAGTTTCACATGATCTGATGATGTCAGGACACATCTCACTGCCTTAAAGAAGAACTCCCGCAAAAAATTGTATTCTCTTACCTGTTAGAAAGGTGCATGATATAATCTGTAGTGAATGTCATTTTCTTATCAGAGGCTGAAATTGAGAGTTTCCACTCTCTTCTTATTGTAGCTGGGTCATGTGACCAACTCCCTGACCTCCAACTGACCCAGGACAGAAAGCCAGTCACTGCTCTATTCATTCCTATGAGACTGAAAGTGAGGCTCCCATAGGAATACATAGAAAATTAGACTTCCTGTCCACACATAAGGTGCTGTGTGAGTTGGTGGGTCTAATTCCTAGTCACATGACACAGATAAGAAACTTCAGGATGATATAAGTCAAAAATTCAGCTACTGGTCAGAAAATGACATTCACTACAGATTACATCATGTACATTTCTAGCAGGACATGGAATAAAATTTTTTGCGGGGGTTCTTCTTTAAGGCATGATGGGATAGCAGTCACATGACAGACTAGGAAGTAGGATTTAAGCATGGGGAATAAGAGAAAACGGTAAATGAGGTAAACCTGAAAAAAATATCCAAGAAGGAATGGGATATTTGTGGTTTTGTCCATACAGAACAGTTTCAAGACAAGAAGGCCGTGCATGGGCGAAACACAGCATCTTTTAAAGGTGAAATAAATCGGGGTATGTGCACACACTGCAGAAAAGCTGCAGATTTGCCTGCGGCAGCAGTACCGGCAGTGTTGATGAGATTTTAAGAAATCTCATGTTCATGCTGGAAAAAAACCAAACAAACTTAGGCCTCTCTCACACGACCGTGGAACACAGTCCGGTACGGGCCGTGAAAGCCCGCACCGTGCTCCCTCTGAGGATGGGCGCGCACGGTGTCATTGGTTGCTATGACGCCGTGCGCTTCCTGAGGCCGCCGCTGTACAGTGAAACTGTACAGCGGCGTCCTCAGGTAGCGCACATCGTCATAGCAACCAATGACGCCATGCGCTCCCGTCCTCAGAGGGAGCACGGTCCGGGCTTTCATGGCCTGTACCGGACCGTGTACCACGGTCGTGTGTGAGAGGCCTTAAATGCATAATAAATCAGCAGCGTGTCAGCTTGTGCTGTGGATTTCCACTGTGGTTATCGCCATTTGCAAATCTGCAAAAAATCAGCATGAAACACATGGATTCAGTTCAGATTTTGCAGTGGAAATCACACTGTCCCGTGTGGACATACTATATTTTTCACCCTATAAGATGCACCTAGGTTTTAGAAGAGGACAATAAGAAAAAAATATTTTTCATTACACCTCAGGTCAGACCAGCAATCAGAACCCCAATCAGGGCTGTGGAGTCGGTAAGCCAAAGCACAGCTCACTAAGGGCCTGATGTATGAAAACTGTCTAGGTCTAAGACTTTTTGTTGCCCGTAGCAACAAATCAGAGCTCCCCTTTCATTTCTCCAGAGCACTATATGAAATGAAAGGGGAGCTCTGATTGGTTTCTATGGGCAACAAACAAACCTACACCTAGACAGTTCTCATACATAAGGCCCTACGTGTTTTACATCAGAGGAAAAGCAAACTAAAACATAAAGCATACAGAGAGAACATGCACTGGACAATGGATTTATGACAGTTTATTGAAAGTTTAGATATACTAATAAGTACTTGCCTTAAAGGGGTTTTCTAAGCACATTGATTCACTGGATGACAGGCAGTTTGCACTCACACTGTCTCCTCAGGGTTTGGGGGGGGTGGGGGGTCTCCAGCAGATATTAGCATATATTAACTTACCCTGACTGAGCAGGAGATTGTGATCTCTAACATAATTACAGGTAAAGCTTCTCAGTCCTCACAACACTTGGACCTTTTGCTTACTGCAGGTAATCACTCAGAGCTCAGTCCCATCATTCTTTACTGCTCTCAGCCAATCAGATAACAGTCTTAATAGTCTGCAGGTTACCATAGAAACCTATGTACAGTGAGAGACCTGCTGAACTGTCTATAGTTCATGACTAAAGTAAAATCTACTGACCACTGTATTTAGAAAATGTCTTCTTTTTAACGTCCCTTTATGTTGAAAGCTAATCTTTGTAACTAGTGAGAAAACCTCTTTAATCCTGTTTTCTCTGGCAGATCTGAGATGAGTGCAGCCATTCCTTCCCAGTGCCTTTTCCCTCTGATCTGTAGCAGAGGAGTTTCACTTCTGAGCATCTAGATCAGTGGTTCTCAACTCCAGTCCTCGGGACCCACCTGCCAGTCAGGATTTAGGAATATCCCACAGAATGAATACCTGTGGTAAGTCCTGATGGATGGACGCTAATTATATCAGCTGGTCTAAACTAAGGAAATCCCGAAAACCTGACTGGCAGGTGGGTCCCGAGGACTGGAGTTGAGAACCACTGATCTAGATGAAGGGCAGCACACAGTCGTCTCAACTGAAAGCCTAGATCCTTAGTTCAGGAATAGAACACACATTTATAGGACATTTCATCATTTTCCAAAATTCTTATGAAAATATATTCAGCACATACTGCATTGAACTAAATGTACCAATTTATTATATATTTTAGGAGTCGGAGTCGGTCCATTTTATAACGACTCCGGAGCCCTGACCCAATGATAATCAGACCTCAGCTCACAGCCCCTTTCAAACCCCCAATGTTAATAAGACCCTCGATCAGACCTCAGATCAACCCCCATGCCACAGAGCAAATAAAAAAAAAAAAAAAAAACACACCTGTCCTGCTTCAGCCGCCACCACTCCTCACCGCCAGCGCGCGTTCTCTTCTGCCGGCTGTGCTGTGATGACATTCACAACAGCCACAGCAAAGCCGACAGCCGAGGTCCCAGTCTTCCGGTCCTCATTAGTATTCAGCCCATAAGATGCAGTGACCTTTTTTTTTTTTTTTTTTTTTAAGGGTGCCCTTTCTGCTGGAGCCCTTTTCCTGTAAGGGTACAGCCGCACAGTCAGGTTCCAAATCAGATGTGAAAAGAAGATTTAAACCAAGTGTGCGTGCGACCACCACATTGAGGTGGACGGAGAAACAACAAAAAGAGCAAACATTAGGTGGCGCTATACAGATACATTTTATTGAATAGCTAATATTACGTTTTTATTTACATGCAGTTATAAATGAATTCAGATTTAAGTTCTGGCAATATTTTTTGTGGCACAACCCCTTAAGACCCCATTCACCTGACCATATGGCTGCCGTGCCCGTGTTCAACATGTCTGTGATCATCAAGATACGGCAAAAGATAGGGCATGTCCTGTCTGTTACCGTACCTGGCAGATCACTGACCCGTTCAAGTCAGTGGATCTGTACTGCGATGCAGAGTTCACATGGCTGGTGCCCTTGTTTTGCAGACCGCAACATGGGCACCTACGGCAATACGGTTGTGTGAATGGGGCCTTAAGGCTTTAAGGTCTTATATACTCAGTGATTCCTGTTCAGATGTGAATGATATGGATGAAACGATCAGCAGTAAATAATCATAGTTTATGCTGGTGTGGGGGTTATCTGCTGTGCTTCTGTCCTGGGTTAGCAGCAGATGCTTTGTGCAGACGATGCGATGACCTCTGTGTAACGTATAGATTACCCCGGATTCTATCGCCTCTTGTTATTGGGTGTCAAAACCGGACCAAAGCGGTTCCATTTCATTTAACACATCAGGATGCATCCGTTTTGTTAGGACGTGGTTGTGTTAAATCAAAATAGAAAAAAAAATGGATCCGTCACTAAAAACAATGTAAGTCAGTGGGTTTAGGATCCGAAAAAACAGATCCGGCAGCCCTGACTTACATTCTCCGGTTTGTTGTATTTCAATGTCCGGTCACAAAACTGAATGCTGCTGGAACAGAAGACATCCTGATGCATCCTGAACGGAGCATGCCCCATTCTCAATACATTTTCCCTAAACTGAACTGTTTTGGTCCGGTTTTGAGATCCTCTGCCGGATCACAAAAACGTAATGCAAGACCGCTGATGGGAAAGTAGCCTAACAGGAATATATTATGTTATGTTTACTGCTGGAGTGCTGCTCGCCACGGGGTAAGGATATTCCTTTACAATACAGGGACTTGTATCGGTATCACAGGAATGCTGGGAAAAAAGGGAAAATGGTTTATGTGGACGAGAGAGGAGAGTTATTGTATTACCGTAATTTGTGAAGGGAGACCAATATGCAAAGCGGTATCTCCCAAGAAAGAGAACCATCTGAAGTCAAAATTGGCTTGACAAGGGAATATATGGTATCCGTAAATATACATAACCTAGAGCAGTCATGTCCTTAAAGGGGTTGTCCCATGAAAAATATTATATAGTTTTCAAACCACCACCTGGATGTGAATCTTTTTGTAATTGCATGTAATGAAAAATTTGGCATAACCACTGATTTATTCAATACAATCTATCTGTACATTGCCACCTGCTGTTGTTTTTTTTTCTTATTTCTTTGACCTACTCACCGAGAAGGCCGCACATGCTCAGTTTTATCCTCCAACTGCCTCCTGAGCTGATAGGGAGAGCATAGACACGCCTCCTGAGCTGTGATAGGGAGAGAATGGACACGCCCCCTTATCTGCAGCAGAAAAGACACTCTCCCTGAGCAGTCAGCTTGATATAAATGTAGCAGAGCAATGAATGTAGAGATCTCTGGATCCATGTGAGGTACAGGGCTGGTTCTAGCTTTGTTAGAAAGGGATTGTCATGTACTATATGATGTCTGATTTTCATTTTTTACATTACTCATGGGATAACCCCTTTAATCCCTTGAGGGGGAACCCCTGTTACTTCCAGGGACCCCTAGTCCCATTCCAACCTTGATAACCCTTGTAGGAGAGGTTTATAATTCTCACCCAGTGGCCTTGGCCCTAATTTGTTGACAGCTTTGCCAAGTGGTTTTGATGCAGATTTTTTTTTTTGCATGGATTTCTGTGTAGTTTTTGCTGCCTCCCTGCACCAGATCTGCATGTGACTTGCGGATTTTGGGGCAGATTCCACCTGATCTCACCCTGTGCATTGCAAAGGGTGATGTCACCGAAAATCTGCACAAACAATTGACCTCTGCAGATTTCACAATCCACACTGCACGCAGGTCACTTTCCACACTGCGTACATGAGGTTTAGAAAATCCGTGTGCTGTATTATGTGGTGGATTTTCTGTGCTGTGTTCTGGCACCTAGTATCCTAGAAGCTGACCCGGGGGCAAGTGAATAAACTAACAGCAAAGTATAGTAAAGTAGTAAGTGTAAAGCATGTCCATCCTTGTTACCTTCCCCTCCGTTTTTCCATCTAGTATTTCCTTATAGATTACATGTCGTCATCCCGTATGAAACCAGAAATGATTGCGGTAGCAGTAAAATGCTCTGTTACCTTTCATATAAGTTTCCGCATTGGTTTCTGTCTTCTTACTGACTTCAGTCTCAAAAAAATCATAAAATGTTGCATTTTTTTTTAAAGTATCGTCTTAAACCCTGATTATGATCTTACAGTGACGTGTAAGCCTAAATCCTCCTGACATCCGTAAGTGAACTCTAGGCACTCGGTATGGGTGTATACACTGCTGGAGCAGTCACACTTTATCAGTATACAATGTAGATAAGTATTACCACTCAGCGCCAGGGCGCAAGTATTAGAAGCAACAAACGCTAAAAAAAATTTTAAAAAAATCACGCGTTTTTTTACACACTTTAGAACAAGTCAGGTGAATAACTGTTGAGAAAGTAACTTACCTTCACTTGAGGTAAATGCAGGTAGCACAGATCATTCGTGTACTGGTGTCAAGTCCTGGCTGGGACCTGTAGTTCCACCGACTCTCCCTCCTCTTTCCAGCCCCTAGATTCAGCAGAATCAGAGGAGCCAGGTCCTGGAATCTGGATAATATGATTCCACGGTGAGGTACATCGGACAAGAATTAGGTAAAGTGGGATTTTATTTAATGACAAACATGGCGCTTGTGCAAGACGCATCGATAAACGTATAAACAGAGCGGCACGCCTGGTAAACTTGCCCAACCCTGGCTCTCGCCACACGACCGGCTTCTTCTGGGGCATTTAGGGGCACGGAGCTCAAATCTCCATTAGAATAACCTCTAATTTACTTATAAGAAACAAAATTAACAACATTTGAAAACTAAACTGACTACATATGCTCCAAACACATTGCCGTATATCTGTAGAATATCTATGCCACCAGTTTCTTTAATGTGTAAGTCAGAGTTGTCATTGATCTCATAATAGCCTCAGCCTGAATGTTCGCTAATTAAAGGGCTTTTCTGAGATGACTTATCCTCAGGATAGCTGATCAGTATCTGATCAGTGGGGTCTGACACCCCGGGAACCTCGCCGATCAGCAGTTTGAGAAGGCACCGGAACTCGCAGTAGCGCCACGGCCTCGTCTCCGCTTTCCTTAGGCCATGCGACGTCACGTTCATCAGTTCTGGCGCTGCACAGCCCCATAGAAGTGAATGGATCTGAGCTGCGATACCAAGCACAGCCTCTGTAGCCTGTGATATTATCCAGATTCATGGACCTGGCTCCTCTGAGATCCTCTGAATGGGGAAAAGTTGATTGCTGCTGAATCTAAGGGCTGTAAAGAGGCGTGAGAGTCTGTAGAACTACAGGTCCCAGTCTCAACAGTTATTCAAGTGACTTGTTCTGACGTATGTGGCGGTTTGATGTTTTTAACATTTTGCACATTAGTGTTGAGTGGTGATATTTAAAAAGGTTTTCTGAGATTTTAATACTGATGACCTATCCTCTGGATAGGTCATCATTATCTGATTGGTGGGGGTCTGACACCCGGGACACTCGTCGATCAGCTTTTTGAGAAGTCACCGGCGCTCATGTGTGCACAGCAGCACTCACCAAGTACAGTGCTGTACATTGTATAGCGGCTGCACTCTGTATTGCAGCTCAGCCCCATTCACTTCTATGCGGCTAAGCTGCTGCTAGGCCATATGAAAAGCTGAGAGAAGGCTGTAGCTCTCACAGGAGCACCAATGCCTTCTCAGACACCTAATTGCCGGGGGTTTTGGATGTTGGACCCTAACTGATCAGATACTGATGACCCAGAGGTTCTCAGAAAATCCCCTTAAAGGGTTATTCCCATCTTGGAAAATGGGGGCATATCGCTAGGATATATCAAGAATGGAGACCCCAAAGTGAAGGAGGGCGCACTGTGCATACGCAGCCTCCTATCGATATGCACCCATTGTCTAAGATGGGAATACCCCTTTAAGTTGCATTATGTGTTTAGTGAAATGAATAGGTTATTTTATACAAAAAGTGAAAAATGGTGTTAGTAGCAACACTTACAGCTAAGGTACCGGCCGGTAGTACCCCCAGTCATCAAAAGTAAAAGAGGGTCTGCAGCACTCTGTAATCTTTCATTCATAAACGTGATTTATTCAGCAAACTGACGTGCGACGTTTCGACTTTATTGGTCTTTATCAAGCCTGCTGTCGCATGTCAGTTTTGTGAATAAATCACATTTATGAACTGAGGATTACAGAGGGCTGCAGGCCCTCTTTTACTTCTTGGGTTATTTTATACGCCATTCATATACTGTAGAAAATAATTCTGCCCAGATTTTTGTCCACGACAGAAAAAAACTTTACGAGAAGAACGAGCGCAATCATTCTTCTTGAATAGTTTTGAAATATTGGAATGTCACCTTTAGAAACACTTTCAAGAACATATAGCAGCACAGCACCTGTAATCCCTGGGATGATGGTATCAAAAGCTTCCTTTAGCCACAGGAGCAATCAGATTATAAACAGCAGGGCTGCCAAAAATCTCCAAATCCCCACTGTGACTCTACAGACCTGTCAGCAGTGAGATTGTTTGATGACAGCCCTTACGCTGTGCACTGACAGACTACAGGCCTCCATAAACAGCTGATGAGCGTGCAGTGCGTCCGGCAGGGATTAGCCACACTCCTTCAGGTCAGTGGCTGAAGCTTCCTGCCAGTACAGGACACTTTTCTGATAATGTTACTTATTTCTGTAATTCCTTGATCTATGATGTTCTATACATCTCATGCATGTGTATATATTACAGAGAGGAAACTGGTTTATCACCGAGCAGCACTCGTAGATCTATTTGCTGATCATTGTTCCTTTTTTTCCCCCTTTGCTCTAGTTGCTGATATGTGTTCAAGATGAGTGGAATAGGAGATAATCCCTCGGACCCTTCCAGGGTGGAGCAGCGGAAGAGGAAGGAGAGTCCAGATCAGCTTGGCCCAAGGTATTTGTGCCGTCAAAGCTTCACTTTTATACAATCTGCAGACAAGACCAGAATGGTGGTGTGTACAGGGGCTTAGATTATAAATCTTGAGGTGTACTCTGTCCTATCACATCAAATAGAGGTCAGAGTCTTCATAGTGTAAAATGGTGCAGGGCTCATTGCAAGAGAGGACTGTGCAGCAGAATGTTATCAGGACTGGTTTTCAGCTTCCATTCACTGACAGCAATCACATGATGAAAACTGGTAAATTTAAGCTCAAGTTACATTCGTTAAAGGTGTTCTGCAGTTAAAAGAAAATTTTTGTATGTTTTTAACCCCCTAACTGTTTTGCCAGAACGGAGCTCCAGTAGTGGGAAAAGTAGCTAACTGGAGGGGGGAGGGCTGCTTTAGATGCTGCTACTTCCTGACAGCAATATGTTCAGGACAGAAAATGATATCACTGATAGAAATCGGGATGCTGTGAATGCAGATGAAAGTAAAAACAGGTTTTACTTGCGATTATTCCCGACATGATTTCTAACAGCCATTTCTCCTCTGTTGCTTGGACTTTAGCTGTCATTTCTTGTATGAAAGCCTGGACTGTCAGCTTTCATACAAGACCAGTTGCATGTTTCTAGCTGCTACCATTGAGGAGATATCACCATCTAAAGCAGCCCCCCTTCCCCTCCAGTTAGTTACTTTTCATATTGCCCGAGCTGGACTCGGGCAAAACAGTTAGGTGGTTAAATTATCCGAGGTGCCCCAATCTGAAGCCTTACTACAGACTTGTGTTTGACACAGGGAACATATTCCTGTTTCGGCATGTGACAATTGCTGTTTGTGAAGCGGTGCTGGCTGACCGGCTCGTTTTAATGGCTAAGCTCAGACTTGATATAGAAGAGGGCTGGCTGTGACGCCCCCTTTCATACAGAAGACCAGTGACATACTAACAGAGGAGTCCGTGTCCTGTGTTGATCACAAGCCGGAAGTCGAAGTTCTGGAACTGGAGCAAATATCCTCCGATCCATATTTATTTATGGACTGCATGTAAACCTGCAAGGATGTGTTTGTACAGGAGTAAGGAACTGGTTGTCGGTTTCAGTCCGAAATCCCCACAGAGAAGTCAGATGGTTTATTACTATCCCTGCCTTCCTGATCAGTCAATGCACAGCGTTTAATGAGCATCATGTACATAGATTAGGAAACTGCCATGAAACCTGTACCTGTCCCAGCCATGTGTGAACGCCCGATAAACACAGGAGCTGCTGGATCTTAGCAGGCCCAATTCAGCATTCCTATAACGGACCAGAAGAATGGAAAGGCTGAATGCTCATGTGAACTCAGCATTACAGGATCATGCTCTATGTTAAAATGCAGTGTGTAAAGTAAAAAAAAAAAAAAGACTTGCTTATACTAGCCCTGCCCTCCACAACCATAAACTATACCATATATAAGAAGGACTGTAACAGAAAACAAGGATACAATGAAGTTTTCTTGGGTATTAAAAATAGTAAAATAAAAATCACGTAAATATATAGCCCCTTGTGTTACTAAAAACAAACACAAAAACTAAATAGCCAATTAGAAAAAAAAAGCAGGAATGTGTCTGACCAGGGTAAAATGGTCCGGCCTTGAACTGTTTTACTGGAGAACATCTTTAAAGAGGACCTTTCATCACTCCTGACATGCCTGTTTTAATAGCTTTATGCATTCCCCATGTAATACCAGTTCTGGAACATCTATTCTTATGTCTCTATGTTGTGCCATTCCTTTATTATTTGCACTAGAAGTTATGAATGAATTGCTATTTGCCTTCAGTAAAGGAGCAGAGGGGAGGTGACCAGTTGGGGGTGTGTCCCTGCACAGTCTGAATCTAGCCAATCAGTGCTGTCATGTTCAGACTGTGCAGGGACACACCCCCAACTGGTCACCTCCCCTCTGTTCCTTTACTGAAGGCAAATAGCAATTCATTCATAACTTCTAGTGCAAATAATAAAGGAATGGCACAACATAGAGCCATAAGAATAGATGATCCACAATTGTTATTACATGGGAAATGCATGAAGCTATTAAAACAGGCATGTCAGGAGTGGTGAAAGGTCCTCTTTAATTGTACATTGAATACACTTTATCTACAGGACACATAGGATTCTTTTGCATGCTTTACTAATTCCTGATTGGTGGCACTTTGTGTGGATAGCGGCAGCCATGGATGAAATAGAGTAATGGCGTCTGTCAGTTTTATTAATAGACTTGATGCAGTAATGACGTGTATGAGCGCAGTGGAAACTCCGCCATGTTCTGCGTGCGTGTGAACGTACACGCATATGCTCCCTCGGTTTAATGAGGGGTGTTGGAGGAGGGACAGGCCCTGTGACTAATACAATCTTGTGACTGTCTTGTGTGATGGAGATACATATTTGGCTCAGGACTGAAGACTAGAAATGTTGTTTTTGTGCGGAGGGCCGGTATGTGCTGTAACAGGGTGTTAATTCCCTCACAGTGTCTCATTATCACACTCATTCCTATTAAGCCCATGGAAGTAAGGGATATTGCTCACATGACCCGGAGGAAATGCGCCGTGCTAATTATTTTACACGCCGTATTCTGCCCTGTCCTAACGCTGAAGCTACTGTGCAATGTACAGAGCTATAGATGGAGATAAATCACTCGGGCTGGCTGTGGATAGGCACCTGTGACCGGTGTTCTTTCCACTCTTCTGTGCACGACCAGATCCGCAAAATGTACGGATGACGTCCGTGTCGCATCCGTTTTTGGTTTTTTTTTGTGTTTTTTTTTTGCAGACCTTTTGTAACAATACAAAATGAACAAGAATAGGACATGTTCTATCTTTTTTGCTGGGCTGCGGAAAGGACATACGGTGTGCTGTCCGCATCTTTTGTGGCCCCTTTGAAATGAATGGGTCTGCATCCGATCCGCAAAAAAATTGCAGATCGGATGCGGCCCAAACATACGGTCGTGTGCATGAGCCCTAAAGAGCAGAACATCTCAAAATGTCCATTTAATAATACCCACCTCTAAGGATAGCTGTAGAAACTTAATGGCTTTGCTTTTGCTTTGCAGTTGGTTTTTCATTAGATTTATTTTTTTATGTTATAAGAAGCAGGGAAAAAAGTAAAAAAAAAAAATATATATATATACACACACAGTTGGTGTCTTGAACAAAAAACCCTATAAAATGAAAGTCTAGAAAAGTTTTTTTTTTTTTTTTAATCTCTCTCAACAGAAAAAAAATTCAACAGAACACTTCTACCCCCTCATTTTTCATCTTTTCAGGTGCAGATCCACTGATTTTCGAGCTGCTCTTTTGCCGTCTAGTTTGGCCGCTTTTCGGCACACTATGCATTTGGTAGTGTGAGAACTGGTGCGGCCATCTTGGATGGCAGAAGAGGGCCCGGAAATTGGCAGATCTGCAGCTGAAGAGATGACAAGGAGGACACCAGGTAAGCGTCCTGTTTGTTCCCCAGTAGAAGTTTTTTTTTTTGTTTTTTTTTCGCTTGAGCCGCCTTAAATCAGAAACTTTTCTGAAGTTCAGAAGACAATGTTCGTAGCGGTCTGGGGAAGACGTTCACTGCAGTAGATCATCCGTAAGATCCGTGTTGCCTGTCAGATAGCGAGGTTTCCAGAAGCCTTTGTGTTGATAGTTTTTTGGCATTGTGTCCACCTCTGGTCGGATAATGGGCTGGAAGCGGTAGTCTGCTCAAATCCGACATCTGGAGCCGGATCAGAAAAGGAGGGTTTTTTTCCCCTTGCACACTATAAAAATAACCAGAATGATTATTACCATGACAGGAACAAGTCACCTTTATGACCTCTTGTCCTAGTACACTAACCGTATGTGAAACCCTTCCCTGAAACACACTGTGCTGCTGTGGGACCCATTCACGGTTTTGCAGTTGCAGTTACACTCCGTCCCCTGGGACGGGGAAGCTGTAATTACACTCTTTTATGCTGCAATGTCGACAATGAAGATAAGGCAGAGCTTGTACGAGTGCTGCGGACTCTTCAAGCAGTTGATCGGTGAGGGTGCCAGGTGTCATATTGATGACCAATCCTGAGGATAGGCTGGACTAAGGGTTTAACCCAACTGCACGGCATATCCCTACCCAGTGTGACACAGAGTGGACCCTGTCCGTGTGCACGTAGTGTGCTGATGTCAATGATTTCATTCATATCCAGGAGGAATAACAGAGGAACAGCACTATTTTGTGAGGAATGTGTTCAGTAAATGAGAGAAGTCAGGAGCTTTCAGCACCGTGCTATTAGGCCGGGAACTCCTCTAGGTATGTCACACCCATTGCTATAGGATAAGGAACATTGTGTCCTTTACAAACACTGTAACGTACTGTACTTTTGGATTTTGTGTGATTTTTTTTTTTTATTTTTTTTGTACCGTGACACGTATAGCAGAGATTGTGCCTCAATTACCTGTGTTGTCCTTTCATTACTTCACTTTACGTGTATTTTTGCAGCCCCAAGAGGAGCACCGATAAGCGAAACCGAGAGCAAGAGAACCGCTACATTCAGGAGCTGGCAGAGCTGATTTTCGCAAATTTCAATGATATTGACAACTTCAACTTTAAACCCGATAAATGTGCAATCTTGAAGGAAACTGTGAAGCAAATTCGACAGATCAAAGAGCAAGGTAAGACTTTAAAGGAGAGACTTGTACAGTTAGAACTGTTTGTGCGAAGCCGGATTCTTTACGGGTGCACTGCCAATGGGTGCAAAAGCTTCCAGTATAACCAGTTTTCCCAGTCTTGTTACAATATTTCCTGCTCTGTGTTTTGCATATGACGTGTAGAACGTAATGCAGTAGACTTATTCAGGGAGCTGCTTGTTAGGAGGAGCTTAGTGCTGCCTAACCACATCAGTATCTGTCAGAATAAGTGTCCATGCCGTGGTAGTACCTCTGCCGGTATGGAGGAGCCGCACGCATGCTTTTCAATTCTGTAAACTCTGGTAAAAAACATCAGATGCTTCTAACCTGTCCAGTAGGACCGGTCTAATATCGTGGCACAACCCCTTAAAGCTGCAGCTTCTAAAGGGGTTTTCACCTGACTTTCCCAGGTTCCTGAATGACAGATCTTCCTTACAGTATGAGTGAAGATTTTAAATCAATGCTTAGCTTTGCAAATTTGCTATGCCAAAGTCTAAGAATGCTTGGTGACAACCACTTTTGGAGCTAATAATGTGGTCATGTTGGTTGTCACACAGCCATCCCAGAAATGTATATAATTGAGGCTTAACATCAGAAGAAGGGAAGATCAAGAGCTTAAAGGGGTTGTCCGGGTTCAGAGCTGAACCCGGACATACCTTTAAATTCACCCAGGCAGCCCGCCTGAACAGGGCATCGGAGCATCCTATACTCCGATGCCCTCCTTTGCCCTGCGCTAATTAGCGCAGGGCAAAGGAATTTAGCCCGGTTCCGGTGACGTACCGGGCTCTGCCAGGCTGAGGCTTCCGCCCGGCAGTGAGCCCGGTGACGTCATCGGCGCTGATGGGCGGGCTTTAGCGCTGCCCTAGCCATTCAAACGGCTAGGGCAGCGCTAAAGCCGGCCCATTACGGCCGGTGGCGTCATCGAACTCACTGCCGGACGGAAGCCTCCGCCCGGCAGTGAATGTTTACAAACAAAAGAGCCCTTGCCTTGCGCGATCCAGCGCAGGGCAAGGGAGGGCATTGGAGCATGAGATGCTCCGATGCCCTGTTCAAGAGGGGAGTCAAAACCTGGGTTGTCCGGGTTCTGCTCTGAACCCGGACAACCCCTTTAAATGGGTTGTCTCATCATAGACAATGGGGGCATATCGCTAGGATATGCTCCCATTGTCTTATAGGTGCGGGTCCCACCTATATCGAGAATGGAGCCCTGCAGGGTTCTGGCTGGAGGACTCCGGTCTGGCCACCACCAAGCGTGCTGCAAATAGAAGTGAATGGGAGTGTACCGCGCATGCGCTGCCCCCGCTCCCATTCATTTCTAAGGGGCCGACAGAACTAGCCGAGCCAGTGGCCACTGGCTCGGCTATTTCTACCAGCCCCATAGAAATGAATGGAGGGCGGCTGCACATGCGAAGTGCGCCCTCCTTCACTTTCGGGGCTCCGGTCTTGATATAGGTGCGGGTCCCAATCAACCTATAAATCCTACTGTGTTGATCCAGAGAAAGGCAAAAATCCCAAATTGCCCCACATTTGGGTGGAAAGAATTCCTTCCTGGCTCCAAATATGACAATCGGAATAAATAAATCAGCATTCCATCTCCCGAAATCTAGTTCCCGTAACTTTTGATATTATTGATCTACCCTCACAAGATCTTGTGGTAGAGAGGTCCATAATGTCATTGCTCTTACAGTAAAGAATCCCCACCTAGACTGATAGTGAAGCCTTCTTCCCTCTAGACATAGAGGAGGCCCTCTTGTCATGGATACAGACCTAGGTCATTAGAAAGACCTGTACCGTCCATTCATATATCAGGACATTGTAACTAGGTTTTCTGTCATCCATCTTTTTTTTTTTTTTCTGATAACCGCTCTTGGTTCTGCAATCCTCCCACTGCCTTAATTCCTTGGTGGCCCTCCTGTATACTTCTTATACACAGATATTCCACGTGTGGCCTGACCAGTGATTTGTATAGAGGCATAACTGTGTTCTTGTCATCAGCAACCCATATATCAACTAGTATAACCTGCCGGGGGGCACCTGATGGCGCTCCGCAATGTGGAGGCACTCCATACAGAGCAGCAGCATCTGCAGAGCCACAGTCTGACGGCACCTGGGCACGTGCCATCTGGCACAGATGATGATGATGTATGGAGGCATGATGATGTAAGCAGCTTATTAATTAGAGGTTCTTGTTAGGCTGTCATACCAGATTCCATTACCCACCAGTCTTGTCATACAGACAGATGTCTTCTATATCACTTGGCACACGGGCACATTATCAGCCAGGTATATTTACCTTGCAGGATCCTGGTGCTTGATTTGTAGGCAGCATAACCGCCTGTTCATGTCGACAGTGTCGGGGGTGCACCTGCTCGCGCTCTCTAAGTCTGTGGTACATGCATGTTATATAGCGGTCTCACATAGAGCTTATATGGCGGGCAGCATGAACTCATTGTAAGGCTGGGGCGCCCCCTCTTTCCCTGTAGCAGGGATGCGGATTTTGCTGCAGATGTACATTGGAAAGTTTCCATTGCATGTGGGCTTACTCTACGGAACGGATCAGACGCAGTTTGGTGGGACTGGGTATGTGTGCGGCACTATTGGATATTTACAGGCTACAGTCGACGTATGCAAACTGAGTGGAACATGTGGCTTTTTGGTGTTTTTTCATTCTCTGCTCATGGTTTATGGCATTGTGTAATAAAATGGAATTTGAATGACTGAAAGTAAGTTTTATATTGAAGAGCAGGGTTCAGCAACAGCCAGCCGTTGTGAAACTACAACTCCCAGCATCTCTGGGAACTTCCGTAGAAGTGAATGAAGCAGTTTTACAATTGCTGGAGTGCCGGACATTGCTGACCCCTGTTGTAGATATTAAAGTTGTTTTACCATGTCGCTATTGCCTCTCCCGAAACCACTCATAATCCAGACCGTAGGAAACCATTAGGTGGCAGTATAAAGAAAAAGTCTCCGCCGTGATCAACTGATCGCCACAGGCCATGGGGACACTAATATTACAGATCATTCTGGCTCGTAAACCGAGGGTCTAAGTGGGGGGACACTTTATGGCAGTAGGGGAGTTGGACATTTGGAGACGGGTGCTCATGAGGCTAGCATGATGTGAAAGGATTTCTCTATAACGTGATACATGGCACCATAGAGTTCAGTGATAATTAGAGACAAGAAAATTGTTCAAAATTCAATTTGGGTTTGAATTGGTCGACTGGATAAGAGTCCGATTCATTTGTACCTGTGAATGAAAAGTGCTCCCAATGGCCTGAAAATCTGTGTCCGGCGCGCTCATTGTTTTCTCGTCTCGTATACATTGTGCCTCCTTGTCTCTGTCAGTTTTGACTTATCCCCTGCATTTTACAGCCATATTTCTCTCATGTTTCTCACTTCTGCATTTTAGGTTTCATTTTTATATTCACTATTTCAGTCTTTCCCGTAAACTATTTTTTTTAAATTTTCATTTGTATAATGATACCTCTTCAGAAATGTTAGAACCGCGTCCTCATCTAGATTGCTAGCCATGCGGGCGAAGAGCAGTTGCATGGGTTGAGTCCAAGCTTTAATATTGCAGAAGGACCCAAAATCCTTCACCAACACCCTTTCTGGTTGATGTCTACAAACAGATACTGTACATAGATTGTGTGGGTTGTGGTAGCAAAGGAGAACGACTGGTGGTTCCTCCACTGTATGAAGAGGCAGGCTTCTTATATTAGGCGCTTCTCCGGCCCTCCGAGTGTCAGAAACTAGGATAGGTCATCAATAAAAATAACTTGGACAACTCCTTTAATGCTTTAACAATAATGAGAACGGGGCCCCATACCTCGTGGAGCCCCCCTTCCCCGAGAGGAACGGAACAACTGGTCAGAACATTAATTTATGGCGCACAGTTCCGACCAGCCGCTCCAGTTCTCGTGGAGTCTTGCCGCTGATAGTTAGCCATTATCCTGTGGATAGGGGATAACTTCTTGTAACCAGAATATACCTTTAAGGGGTTATCCGAGCTATATTTATTGATGAACTATCCTCAGGCTTGGTCATCAATATCAGATCGGTGGGGGTGCCAGGTGTCGGACCCCTGCCGATCTGATATTGATGACCTGTCCTGATCAGCTGTTTGAAGAGGAGGCGCGCGCCATGCCAGCGCTGCCTCCTCTTCATTGTTTATCTGCTGGCCATAACAGGGGTAGCGGTGAGTAGGTGTAATTACACTCAAGCCACCCCATTCATTTCAATTGGGCGGCTCGTTCCCATACACTTGTATAGTAGCGATCCATCCCATTGAAATGAATGGGGCGGTTAGGTGTAATTACACTGCTCACCGCTGCGGATGTTACGGCGAACAGGTAAACAATGAAGAGGAGGCAGCGCTGGTACGGCGCGCGCCTCCTCTTCAAACAGCTGATCAGCGGGGGTGTCGAGTGTTGGACCTCTGCTGATCTGATATTGATGACCTCTCTGGAGGATAGTTCATCAATAAATATAACTCGGAGAACCCCTTTAATGCAAAACCATTCATGCCAGAAACTACCATTGGGTATTTGCCTGTTAAAGGGGTTCTCTGAGATTTTGGAACTGATGAGCTATCCTCAGGATCAGATTGTAGGGGTCAGACACCCGGTACCCTGCCGATCAGCTGTTTGAGACAATGATGATCATTCTTTTATATTCGGTATGTATGATGTGTTGTACGTGTTCTTCCTGTACAGTGCAGGCAGAGGACACTGCGGAGTACACGGTGTCGTTCATTTTGTGAGTTAACTTTAACTAGAAGTGCAGGGTGCCGTGCGGTGCTCCTCTCTGCTGAGTCATCTCGTCACGCGCCTCTGCCATCGCTGACAGTGCATCAGAGTCTCACTTTCTCAGCGAATAAGGGGAAAACGGAATTGCGCCTGGGCCGGTGCTATCTTTTCTGGGGAAACTGTGATTTATTTTTTTGCTAATAAGGGTGAAGTGTATATGTGAGAAGAGGGAAGTGACGGTGTGACTTGCTGGAGGCTGCTCCCAGTGAGAGCGAGTGCAGCTGCGCCCATTACTTGACATTTTTTTCCAGGCTCTGTGGGTGTCTTCAGCCGCCAGATGATATATGGCGCATTAATGTTGAAAAGATAAACAGATTCGGAGAGCACAGGAAGGGCCTTGTGTTTTTATGCCAGCAGAATGCTTCCTAATGAATACGAATGTGACGCTGGCTTCTCCCAGCCATATGGCAGCTTTTCTAATTTTAGTATTGTGCAGATGTATAATTGTCTCACTTGCTTACCTCCTAAGGCTTTCCTGAGCAGCAACATGTCCTTAACTCCTTTCATTCCCCAGAGGCCGCCATTGTCTTGCGTGTCTTTGGGAAGAGAGAGGCCAGCTATTGTACAGGCTGGAGTGGCCATGTCTCACTGGTCCTCCTTTAGTCCCCAGTATTCTTATGTTTTTTTTTTAGTTGCTCGCACCCTTTAAGCCTATAGGAGCGAGAACGAGGTGTGATCATCAAATGGCAGAGAATTTGTGGCAGGTCACAACCCCAGATGAGAAGTTTGATTTTTAATGAGCAGCGAAGTCCATTAATCTGGAGATGTGTGGGGTGTTTTTTTTTTTTAAACTTGATCCATTATAGGCTGCTCGTGCTGAGAAGGATGTCAAACGAAGCTTGCAATCTGTTCGGTAACCCAGGAGGACAATGCGTGGAAGCTTAGAAGTACTATCTGTCAAAACGGTTCCGTCATAACCACGGCCTGTGCCTTTTAATATAGCTACGACTGTATTCCGAATATCGTTTAGGGCTCGTTCAGACAGCTGTATGTGTTTTGCGGTCAGCAAATTGCGGATCCGCAAAATACGGATACCGGTCCCTGTTCACTCCGCAATTTGCAGACCGCACGTGGCCATCACTGTCATAGAAAATGCCAATTGCGGACAAGAATAGGACATGCTTTACATTTTTTGCGGTTTCCGCTGAACGGAACAATGGATGCGGAAAGCGCACCGTGTGCTGTCCGCATCTATTGTGGCCCCACTGACATGAACGGGTCCACACCCGTTCCGGAAAAATGCGGAACGGGTGCAGAACGAGACATACGGTTGTCTGTCAGCCCTTCCATGCCAGCCATTTTGGACTTTTTGTTGACGTTTTGTGCAGTAAGACAGTTCGAGAACAGTGACGTACAGCTGTAGTGGTCCGATCCACAGACGTCATCCTTATTTTTGTACATATCCACTTTTTGCAGACTGCAAAATCCATACAGGCGTGTGAATGCACCCTTAGGCTGCTTTGACACACAGATTTTTATTCACTTATTTATTTTAGTTTTACTAGTAATAGAATAAAAGTCTTTTTTACGCTACTGGTGTTTTTGTTTGGTGGCATTTTTTGTCTTTCTGGTTCCTTTTAAAAAACGCAGCAGGTTGGAGCTCTGGACATTTTTTCAGGTGTTTTCACATCATCTTCTCTATACGGGGGAAAAAACACCCTAAAAAAGTGGACAAACACACTGCCTGTGGGGAGGGGGAGCCAGAAAAAACATCACAAAAATGCATGAAAAACCATGTGTTCTAGAATTATTTTACTGGTACAACAAAAACCACTGGAGTCGGATTCATAAATTCACGTTTGGGGATCCTTAGGCCTCTTTCACACAAGCGATATGAAATAAGTCAGGGTCTGTTCAGGGAAATGATGATTTTTTATTTTTTTTTTGTGCCAATTCAGTTTTATCTGCGATTTGCGTTCAGTGTTTCAGATTTTTCACGCACGTTAAGTAAAACTGAATAACACTCAACATCTCCTAGCAACCCTCAGTGAGAAACGCATTGCATCCAGATGTCTTTTGTTTTCCAAGCAGCCTTATTCACTTCTGTGGGGCCAGAGCTGCGTGAAAAACGCACAATGTAGAACATGCTGCCGTTGTTCCTGAACGCAAAGATAATCCGTGAAAAACGCAGGGATCAGCAACCACCGGCACTCCAGCTGCTGTGAAACTACAGCTCCCAGCATGCACACTTACTTAGCTGTTCCTGTAACTCCCATAGAACTGAAAAGAGGATTCTGGGAGTTGTAGTTTCAGAACAGCTGCAGCGCCGGAGGTTACTGATCCCTGCATTTGATTCTTAAGCTTGTCTTTAGGACTTGAAAAACAAGTGCTTGTTAAAAATGATTGAAATTTCTGGCATTTCATTTTTTTAATTGTTTATAAATTCTTGAAACGGTGTGCATATCTGAAGGAGACTGTATGATTTTGCCTTAAAGGCGCTGTGTCACTTCAGCAAATGGCATTTATCATGTAGAGAAAGTGAATACAAGGCACTTACTAATGTATTGTTATCCTCCATATTGCCTCCTTTTCTGTCTGGATTCATTTTTCCATCACATTATACACTGCTCGTTTCCATGGTTACGGCCACCCTGCAATCCATCAGTGGTGGCCGTGCTTGTACAATATAGGAAAAAGCGCTGACCTCTGTGGTGGCAGGTACCATGGGAGTGCACATAGTGCAGTATTTTTCTGTAGTGTGCAAGCACGACCACCACTGCAGGATTGCAGGGTGGTCATAACCACGGAAATGAGCAGTGCATAATGTGATGGAAAAATGAATCCAGCCAGCTAAGGAGGCAATATAGACAATAACAATACATTAGTAAGTGCCTGGTATTAACTTCTTCTGCATGATAAATGCCATTTGCTGAAGTGACACAACTTCTTTAATTGCAAGCTATGACTTATAAAGATGCATATACAGTTTTTACTGGACAGCACCCATACGGAGATAATGAAATCACACAACTCTTTAAGTGTTTGACCAAATCGCTAATTGCCGGTACGTTTTTATTTAAATTTCCAAGCTTGGACGGTATAATTTAGAGAAACAGTTAAAAAAAAACTATGGTCCCTATTCATATAGTCAATTTGAATTATTAAATTATGTCCACGTCTCCTCCATGGAAAACATACCAGTAGGAGCGGTCCTATCAGCATGTCATGGTAATACTTATCATGAATGTGATCAGTAGCAGAGCTCTCGGAGGAAACGAGGGGTATGTTGTAGACGTTGGCCGTCTTTTTGCAGTGAGGTCAGATCACTGGTGGATGGATATATATATACATATATATATGTTTTCTGGATCACCTAGCACTAGCCCTCTCCTGAAGCTTGCACCCGTCAGAACTTTTTATGCAGTACTGCCGTTTCTTTTTTCTCTTTTCACCCAGTATTGGGTCTTTTCTTTTTGCTACAATTCACTCTTGTGTTTCTTACTGAAAAATGTTAGTAAGTCCCCCAGCAGTTTTTTTTTTAATTGGACCTTAAATACTGGCCCCCTTTTTTTATGTCCACTTCCATGGCTCAACAGCCCCCATACAACTCAAGGAGGCTGTTTACTAGAAAGCCATCCATTTTTCACTTTTATGTGAATATGGCCTTAAAGGGGTTTTCTGAGCTTTAAATACTGATGACCTTTCCTCTGGATAGGTCATCAGCATCTGGTAGTTGGGGGTCCGACACACAGGACACCCGCTGATCAGCTTTTCATCAGCTGATCAGTCACATCACTGCCTTCTCATAGCTTTTCCTAGGCCATGCAACAACACGTTCATCGGTCCCCCGCAGATGATGAGAATGGGGGCCCGGTACCCCCTGCAGGCCCCCTGTTGTTCCCCTGAAATGACCGGAGTGTCCATTCAATGCCGTACTCGGGTATCTCCGGAACTCACATAGAAATGAATGGAGCTGCAGCGCACATGTGCCACTGGCCACTGTAGTCATTTGGGCGGAGCGGTAGATGGTACGGGGCTCCGTTTTCGTGATCGTTGGGGGCCCTAGTGATAGAAGTTCATTTTTTATATAAAAAGAAGTTCATTTTTTTATATAAAATGAACTTTTATTTTATGCTAATAAGGCCTCTAGGTGCAAGAGGCGTTACCCCTGCTCCTAGAGGCTCTGTTGATTGACAGGACCAGGCAGAGAAGAAACACTCCATTCACCATAGCTTGCAAGGACCTTCAATGATGTCATGACCATGTGATCAGTCACATGGTTTAGGAGGAGACAGGCTGTTTGTGTGATCCTAACCATGTGACTGATCACATGGTCATGACATCATTGAAGGTCCTTGCAAGCTATGGTGAATGGAGTGTTTCTTCTCTGCCTGGTCCTGTCAATCAACAGAGCCTCTAGGAGCAGGGGTAACGCCTCTTGCACCTAGAGACCTTATTAGCATAAAATAAAAGTTCATTTTATATAAAAATGGGGGCACCAGTAAGTAAAACAGATATATATTTGGAATCAGGTGACATTAGCACATCTCTAATGTCAGCCTGATTCATACCGAAAAAACTGGTGACAGAAACCCTTTAATTCAGATAACTTTTACACTGGAATACCCCTGTAAGTGTACATATCCATACATTCACCAGTAATTCAAATATGCTGGTTGGACAAGCCTGAAATGGTCCCATCTATGAGGGGCTCATCACTTTTTGGTCCCATCACTGACAGTACAGAAAGCCCATTTGAAATGTATTTGCCACATTCTGGAAATGACTTTTATTTCCTCCGGCTTTCTGAAGGGTCGTACAAAGCCCCAATGTATGTTCACGTTTCTCCACGACTGCATTACCTTAGCCCATGTCTTTTCATAAAAGGTCGGATTGAGTTTGAGATCTGGGACCAGATTCAAATTAAACCCCAGAAATCCCCTGGTGCTGGTTTTACTAGAGAGCAGTAGGAAATGTCTGTTTGCTCTTACATTTGCCAGATTAAAGTGCATTTTTCATGTGCGAGCTGTAAACCCAGCTGAGCGTCAGTCTTCCCCCGGCCCTCCAGAATAAGTTCACATTGATGTGGTGATTTAGAGCAATTTGTGGAATGCAGATCCCACTCTACCTCTGAATTTGGAGGTCTCTTATTAGCCGAGGTCTGTTTGCTCTGGGTTGTTATATGGTGGTCTTTTAAGGGATTATTCACATCCACGTGTTGTCTGTGTTCTGCACGGATCGCGCACAAATTCTATCCTGTACTTTATGGCCTGATCCTCATTGACTACTGCCAGACCCCATTGCAATCAGCCAATTTCCGGCATCTATGAAGATCCGGTGGTGAAGTAGAGTGCCAGAACTACCTGCCGGATCCACAACCGAGGCCTTAAAGAGAACCTTTCATCACTCCTGACATGCCTGTTTTAATAGCTTCATGCATTCCCCATGTAATAACAATTCTGGAACATCTATTCTTATGTCTGTTTGTTGTGCCATTCCTTTATTATTTCTACTAGAAGTTATGAATGAATTGCCAGCAGTCTGCAGTAAGGGTACAGAGAGGTGGTAACCAGTTGGGGGTGTGTACCTGCACAGTCTGAACATGGCAGCACTGATTGGATAGAGTCAGACTGTGCAGAGACACACCCCCAACTGGTTACCTCCCCTCTGTTCCTTTACTGAAGACAAATAGCAATTCATTTATAACTTCTAGTGCAAATAATAAAGGAATGGCACAACATACAGACATAAGAATAGATGTTCCAGAATTGTTATTACATGGGGAATGCATGAAGCTATTAAAACAGGCATGTCAGGAGTGGTGAAAGGTCCTCTTTAATTAACTGCATTCTGGATCAACTACTTGTATGGCTATATGTATGTAACCTATGCAAAAATGTATGATGTGTTACTGTCTGGTAATGTAGATTATGCTTCGCTTTGGAAAGGGTAAAATTTGCAGTAAAAATAACCGGCAGATCCACAACACAATAGACCCACTGCGGATTTGACAGTCTGCAGCTCCATGTGATTGGGATTTCCTAAACCGCATTCACGTGTACTTTGTAGTAGGTTTTTGGTGCCAAATCAGCACAGGAAGTACTGAACAATACAATACTTGTATTTCAATGATCGCTAATGTTTCACACAACTTTGCATAAATCAATAGCACAAGCGACGACAAGAAACTTGGTAATATGTTTTATCAGTGGCAGATGTCTAGTTATCATGTTATCAGTTTTCCTCTCCCTCCTCCTTGTGCTAATTGTCTTTCACTTCAAAAAATGCTTTCATTCCATCTCGAGAGGGACCAGCTCTGCTGAAGTATCATATTGCACTGAGGGGAGGTGGGAGGAGTGAATAGCACTAGCAGTGAGGCAGCGACTGCACAGCTATATAGGAAGATTCTATGTCAGCACAAGTGCTAAATTTACAGTCCTTCACGTCAGCACCTCTCTGTAATGTCCTCCATGATCCTTGGGGCTGGTTCTGAATGAGAAGGTTAGGAAGCGGCTTCTCCTCTACTTTCTGTATGTATAGTAGATGGCAGACATTCAGCGTGCACAGATTAAAACTGCTAAAATGCCAGATACAAGTCATATAGTGGCAAGAAATAGTGTTATTCCTCCCATACACACACCGTGCTACTGATTAATGCAAAGTTGGTTGAAAAGTTAGTGATGCTTCAAGTGGTTTATTAAATTAATTTTCAAAGTGTTTTAGTTATGTTCACCTCCTAAAAATTCTCATATTTTTCATGCAGATAAAACCGCTTCAAATGAGGATGAAGTTCAGAAAGCAGATGTATCCTCAACAGGCCAAAGTGTCATAGACAAGGATGCGCTCGGCCCGATGATGCTGGAGGTATGTCTGAGACCTGTAGTGTCTATTGAGGGGGCTGTATTATTTATTCATGCCTCTCTGTTTACTTGCGTTAGGCTACTTTCACATCTGCGTGATAATACAATCGTCTGCATCCATTATGAACGCATCCGGTTTTATTATATTTAACATGGCTAAGACGGATCCGTCTCTAAAACCATTCTAAATGGGCGACAGATCCGTTATCTTTTCCGTCAGAGAAAACAGATCCGTCATTATTGACTTACATTGTGTGTCAGGACGGATCCGTCTTGCTCCGCATCACAGGATGCACTCAAAAACGCTGCTTACTGCGCTTTTGTGTGCGTGATGGGAACGCAATGGAATACATTCTGGTGCACTCCATTCCCTTCAGTTCAGTTTTGTCCCCATTGACAGTGAATGGGGACAAAACGGAAGCATTTTCCCCCACTATTGAGATCCTAAGGCGGATCTCAATAGCGGAAAAGGAAAGCGCAGATGTGAAAGTAGCCTTAATTGGGTTTTTAGAATCTGAATCCTATTGAATGCATATGTACTATGTGAGGGGATATAGCGCATGTGATTGCTGGTAGGAACATTTTCCCCAGTGCACGTTCACCAGTAAGCGGGTTCTGCTCCTGCTCACGTCTGCTGTCCTCGCACTTCCCGTTTCACACCAGCGAGCTGACTTTAGTTTCTCCTTTCTGCACTTTCTCTCGGGGCAGTGGTCCGTTCGTTGTGCATTAGAGGGGTTGTCCTAAGACTGAAACTTACCATCTATCTACAAGATAGATGATAAGTGTCTGCTTGATAGGGGGTTCCCAACACTGAGACCCCCAACGACTATGACAGTGAGGGTCCCGTCCTCTGTTTGAGGTGCTGTGTATGTGTGCTGCTGCTGTCTTCAAAGTCTATGGGACTGCTGGAGGGTAAGTGAGTACAGGGCTCTCTCCGGCAGTCCCCTAGAATCTTGAACACAATCTTGAAAGCTGCTCCATGCAGACTGGAGGACAAGGGACCCACATTATTGGTGGGGGTCCCAGCGATCAGATATTTATCGCCTATCCTAACCACTTAAATCAGCTTTCACTGGCGACGAGAATTGTAATAAACGAGATGTCAAACATTCTTAGGTTACATGATCCTTTAAAGGGGCTCTCCAGGAGTTTTGATGACCTATGAGGGTACAACACACATCACCCCTGGCAATCAGCTATTTGAATAAGTTGCAGCCTCTTCCTCGGTCATTGATGTCTCTTTCATCAGTCACGTGGTCTATGTGCAGCACAGTCCCATTCAAGTGAATGGTCTGTGACTGCAATACCAGAGACAGCCACTATACGACATCCGGTGCTGTGCTTTGTATGCTGTGAGGAGGCCGTAGAGCTCACCGGGCCGATGCGGCGCATTCAAACGGTTGATTGGCGGGTGTGCTGGGAATCAGAACCCCACTGATCTGATATTGATTGAGGTCTTCAGTATTGTACCTCTGCGAAACCCCTTTAAATATGGATCATGACCTCTCCTGTTAAGACGTGATTTGATTGTGCCATGAATCGGCTAGTTGTATAGACAGATGTTAACTATTTGTAGACTGCGGCGTAACGTCATATATCATGAGCATGTGTGTAGAGTATCTATGTAGGGTGAACTGACATGCAGCAGAATTTTCTTCCTGTTGTCCCATTCATCTGAATGAAGCTGTCAGCAGAGACAACCCCATTCAGATGAATAGAAGTGACATTCAGAAATGTGGATGCGCCCTGCCACTCCCGTACCTGCCTGTGCCACATGTCAGGAGCCCTTTCAGTAAGGAAGCGTCTGCTTTTTAATTGAAATGTCTGCACTTGAGCCTGTCATAAGTATATGGCTGTTGCTAAGCAACAGGGCAGGAATTGCCGTTTCCTTCAGAGAAGTAAACATCACATGACTGTGCAGAGACGCGCTCCTTCCCATACAGAACGCGCTGGCTTCTGCTTAGTCAGCCCCGGTGTAAGCTAAAAGCAATTTCTGATTAAAGGGAACTCCTCTGAACGAAAAAATATACGTGGAAAAGACGTCCTTCATTGTCAGGTTACTGAGAAAGCTGGATGTTTTCCAATATGGCTGCCATTAGAGGTCTCAGATGAGGTGTCGTGCAGGGGCCCCTGGCACCTCAATGGTGGATATTATGTAAAGGGGAAATCCTACCATAAAATACTATAAGCATTTCATAAAACATCTATTAAACTATTGAAAAGAAAAAAAAATTCTTTGTTGCCCTTAGCAACCATCACAGTGCAGCTTTCCTTTTCAGTTCTGCTCTTGATAAATGAAAGCTACTTTTATTGCACTGGGCAACAAAGGCGTATTTTCTAGATGGTTTCATAAATCTCCTTATTAGAGTTTGCCGATCCAGTGAAGTTATGACATTTTCTTACAGAGTATGGCGCCACCTAGTGTTCAGAATGTATAGGACTGTGCACGTCCACTGCCTTGTCTCCACATAGTGGTCTTCTGTTCACTATAGAGCAGCTAATTGAAATAGCTTTCTGCCCTACATGTGAGGAAATCAGATTCTCGGCAGACTGAAAAGTTGGGAAGACTCCTTCTGTGGTGGAAGCGACTGTATTTTCAGCTGCCTGAAGGGGAAGGACACTGATTCTGTCCAGAGCAACTTCGGACAAGAATAGTCATTTTCTGTCATAGTGGCTGCCATCCGCAAATTGCAGAATGCACATGGGCCGGTATCCGTGTTGTGCAAAACACTATGGCCATGTGAGTGAGCCCTAAAGTGTATGGTCAGCTTTAAGGGGTATTACAAATATATGTTATAAAATATATATATATATATATATATATATATATATATATATATATATAAATATTTTTTTTTATTTTTTTTTTATTTATATTATTTTTATTTATTTTTGTACTTTTTAAAATTTCTACCCCAGTCTCACCTGCAGCTCTGTTGCGCTCCCTTTACCGGTGTTCCAGTCCCCGTCTGTAGACTTCCGGATGTACAGGATCACAAGCACCACTGCGGGCAATGTCTGTCTAATCCCCATTCGGTGCGTTACTGCTGAGTCATGTGCGGCTTTGGAACACGTCATCCCCGAGTCCAGTGATTTCCTAGAACCGCGCACGTGACCCCGTCTATCCGAACGTTTACAGACTGGAGACCGTGGAAGTGAGCTGAAGTGAACCAGGGAGGTGGGACACAGTGGCAGGGGGCAAGTGAATTCTCCACCGGTTCTATAGGTTGAAATTTGAAAGGGTAAAAAAAATCTGGACAGCCCCTTTAAGGAATAGCTGAATGAAATAAACTGGCTGTGAGCACGATCTACCAGTACATCAGGTAATCTAGGAGTGGGTCAGTGATAATTGCTGCATTACATTGTTATTTGACTGTAGTTTTGTTCCTTTCCTCGATTTCAAGCTTTGGCCCCGCATTGTTAGTCATAATCTGTAGGTGTGGACTGCAAGTTCTTCACTCTGTATGGATGCCAGGGTAGATGAGTAAACAGATGATTCACGGCACTAAACCCACTTGGAAGGCAAACTTATTATTGGAATTGTTTTTCTGGGTGATTAAACACTAAATAAAGATGGGTGATAAGAGAGAATTTTTTATAATTTATAATAAAAAATGTTATCGCTTTATACTCTTATTGCCTTTTAGTGGTTTGGCTGCTCATTTTGAATCTTTATGTCCTGTTTCTGTGTGAGAAGTATGTAAGTGGCTTCCTAACGGCGCCTCAGTGATAGGGGGGCTGGTGGTCCACAGGAACAGAAGATACAACAATAGGCAAGCAAAGTGCCCTGAAGTGAATGTCGCCATAAAAACGCAATCCAATCTGCAAGCAACATGTTATAGAGCAGACTGATATATTCAAGCGCCTCCATTCAAAAGGGGGAGCATAGACCCCCATTCACATGATTGGAGAGGGCTCCAGCTGTCGGCCCCCTGACACTTGTCCTCTATCTTGAGGATAGGGGATAAGTTGTCTTAATGGGAGGACCCCTTTAAATGAATAAAACACGTTATACTGAATCTTTCAATAAGTCTACATATCTTGTCTGCTCAGCTTCTCCCGCTCTATATTGTGATGCCAACAGATGGGATTGCATGTACAGTGTGACAGGTTCACTTTAAAGGGGTAGTGTGGGCGTACAGTACTCTTCCGACTTATCTGACATCGGACGTGGAGAGGTCTGACTTGAAGCTCTACGGGAACAGTCCGACGTCCAGCTAATATTGTTTGGGGATAATACCATAATTCATGGGACCCATGAGCAGTGCCCACTGGTTGTTGAATTGTTTCCCCAGTAAGTAGTTCAGTCTCTTCACACCCAATGTCTGATCAGATGTGATAATGCGTCTGCAAAACTGATGAAAGGATTTGTGTGGAGTTAGAAAAACATGGCTGCTTTCACCCAGAAACGGATCTACCTGTGAGCCATGTCTGGTATCACACTTCAACTTCAATGAAAGGAATGGGACTCACTTCACAAAACCTGGACAACCCCTTTAAGCACCCTGTACGGAAGCAGATTTGAGCCACTGTCCCAGAGTGTGCTAGAAGCACAAATGTCAGCTTCACTTGAGCAGAACCCAAATATTGGGGCTATAAAGGTGGATTTAGACCGACTGATGAGCGATTTGTTGTTTCTTCCCAACATTCAGCTGCTCATTAAATGGAGGTGAAGCGCTGCATTTAAATGCTGTGATCTCCTCCATGGTATGAAAACGAGCATCGACTATTGCGATTGTTCATCCTCCTACAGCTGCATTGTTTCTGGGCAGCGGATCACTGTTTAGTGCACAATCTGCTGCCCAGAAACAGTAATTTAGGAGCCTGCATGAGCGACAGTGTTTCTCCCTATAGTGTGGAGGAGATCGCTGCATGTAATAGCAGCAATCCCCTCTGCTAGCAAGCAAGAGATTGCCGGGAAGGAACTCTTCCTAGCCGACAATCGCCTGCAGAATCGGGCTGTGTAATACAGCTTTAAGGCACAATGTGATTGTTAATCTGATGACCAATCTTGGTTTCTCTCTCTCTCTCTAGGCCTTAGATGGGTTCTTTTTTGTGGTGAACCATGAAGGGAATGTAGTGTTCGTCTCTGAGAATGTGACTCAGTATCTCCGGTACAACCAGGAAGAGTTAATGAATACCAGTGTATATAGCATATTACATGTCGGAGACCACGCTGAGTTCATCAAAAACCTGCTGCCAAAGTCTTTAGGTAACAAACGTCATCTGATCTTTGCCTTGTTAACTGTTCAGGTCTGGAGAACTTTTCTGACGTACATGTTCTTCGTATTTTCTGTCCACAGTTAATGGGGGACCTAGACGTAATAGCCATACCTTTAATTGCCGTATGCTGGTGAAGCCAATAGCAGAGTGTGAAGAGGAAACTCATGACAGTCGGGAAACACACCAGAAATATGAAACTATGCAGTGCTTTGCAGTATCCCAACCAAAGTCCATTAAGGAAGAAGGAGAAGGTATGGTTATCGCAGGACTCAGCAGATAAGGGGCTCTCAGCTTCATATAATGTGCTCTGGTCTTCATGACTTCACCTTCACTAGGATCATTTACCTTTTCATTATAGTCATTAGGGCAAGTTTAGCTTAGATCGTGTGCAAACAAAACCATCACACACTTTTATATAATTGTTCATATAGTTTGAACGCCTCCTATAAAATAATTGTTTCCCTCTTTTGAAGATTTACAATCTTGCTTGATATGTGTGGCCAGAAGAGTTCCATTGAAAGAAAGACCTCCTCCTCCTCCCTCCGAAACATTCTCAACTCGTCAGGACTTGCAAGGTAACCTTCCACCCTGCTGTCGTTACCAGTAAGCATATTGCAGTATTTTAGGCAGCTATTTGCAGAGCTGTAACAGGGATGGACATGACTCCATTAGGTTGGTTCATCATGATCAACTCTATTAAAGCAGGCGTAACGCCTGGTAGGGTTGATCTGTTTATCAAAACTGGCTTAGTTGCCCATAGCTAACAATTAGATTCCACCTCTTATTTTACAAAGGAGCTCTAAAAAATTTAAAGGTGAAATATAATTGGTTGCTGCAGGCAATAAAGACCTCTCCCCCGTTATTTTTATATTTATGCAAATCGACAATTTCAAGCACCAAGGGGTTGGCCTGAGCCCTTGGTGCACCATTAACACAACTCCCCTGTGCTGTGTGCACGCCCCCTCTTTGATTGACAGATGTCCAGCAGTAGAGCTACTGAACAGTGTGGTCCTCTGTAGTCACACTAGGCATCACATAACTACCTCTGCATTTACATATGGCTGAGCTGTTGCTGAATCCAAAAATAAAGATGGGTGTTCTGTGTTCTTGCTCCTGTTGTGAAGCGCCAAGTCGGCTCAGTAGCTCAGCCCTTTTGCAGTGGATCTGATGAGCTTGGGAAGTAGCTTTGGATCCACTGCACTGCCAAGTAACTGAGGCATCTCAGCTCTTCAGGGCGGACGCGAGGATACAGAATGCCCATCTTTATTTTCAGGTTCAAAAACCCATATGTAAGTACAGAGGTGGTTATGTGATGCCTAACGTGCCTTCGTATAACCACTGTTCATTGGCTGTACTGCTGGATGTGGACTCCTATCAATCAAAGGGGAGGGGGGCATGCACAGAGCACGGGAGAGTTGTGTTAGTGGTTCACCAATGGCTCAGGCCAGCCCCTTGGTGCTTGAAATAGCTTATTTGCATAAATATAGAAAAGAAGATACATCTGCTGCAGTACAACCTGCAGAAAAAGGAAAGGTATCATTTATTATTACAAAATATTTATTTTTCTTACATAAAATTTCTCTTGTACGCTATCCTCTGGACCATTTACGTGCTGAATTATTGGGCGATTCACACACATACCTCAGTCCATAGACCTATGTATACTTACACTGGCTGGAGGCAAGCCCAAATTCTATATTCCTGCATTTAATTATAAGAGCTGTGCCACAGAATTGTTGCAATCTTTAGCTTTTTTTTTCTATTTTTACACTTGCTTACCACTTTTGGAAATGATTTACTATAAGGCTACTTTCACACTTGTGTTGTCGTTCCGTTTTGTCCCCATGCATTCTGAATGGAAAGAGATCCGTTCAGGATGTCTTCCGTTCCGGCAGCTTTCAGTTTTGTGACCGGACACAAAACCGCAGCAAACTGTAATTTTGTGTCCAAGCATAAAAACTGGGGGAACAAAAACGGATCCGGCACTGAAACCAATGCAAGTCAATGGTGATGGATCTTTTTTTTGTTAGGAGACTAAAAAAACTGGAACCGTCAACCATTGACTTTCAATGTATTTAGTGCCTGATCCGTTTCTTTTTTTCAGTTTTGATTTCACACAACCGCATCCTAACGGAACGGATGCATCCTGATGTGCAGAATCAAAACGGATCCGTTTAATTTCAGTATTGAGATCCTCTGCCGGATCTCAGTACCGGAATTAAGAACACAAGTGTGAAAGTAGCCCAATTTACTGACACTGATTGCTTTTGTGGCACAAGGAGCGCTACCAAAGTTTCACCAAACTTCTTAAGAGGTCCGTGCATCTTACTCCAGTGATTGATTTATTTTTAGCTATTCCCCCTATTTACTGATACAATATATCAGATTGTAGAATTACAGTTGCCTCCTGCTTTCAGGTAAAATAACCTCGCTGGACACAAGCAACATGAGAGCGCTGATGAGACCAGGCTGGGAGGATTTAGTGCGGCGCTGTATTCAGAAATTCCATTCTCATGATGGAGAATTGTCTCTCAGCAAAAGACATCACCAAGAAGGTAACAGAGTTGATCCTGGCATTATTACAGCTTTGGAAATAATAGTTAATTTCACTTGATTTTCTTAAAGAACATTATTCACCATCTCTTCCTCTTTCCAGTCCCAGTGAAGTGGATGATATTTTTAACTCTCATCTACACACTGTTGAAAAATTTCACAACAATATTCGCACATAATCTGATATGCGGTTTAGATTTTAAATCCACAGAGTGTCAGTCTATGCTACGGATATTTGTTGCAGATTTCACTCTCCGAAATGCAGCGGGTGAATTCTGCTGCAAGTCACCTGGGGCAGCGGTCCCCAACCACCGGGCCGCGGCCCAGGACCGGGCCCTGAATCGATGTCTGCCGGGCCGCGGCGGTGGCAGGGGACAAGGAGATAAGCGCTTCCATTGTGGAAGCGCTCATCTCCATAGTCATCTGTATCGCCGTCCTCAGGACGGCGATACAGATGCCTGTGCTGCGGTGGGGCAGGGGAGGGAGAGGCGTCTCCCCTGCCCGTTCCTCTGATAGGCTACAGGCACTAGGCCTGCAGCCTATCAGAGGCCAGCTCAGGCGGTGCGATGACGTCATCGCGCCGCCTGAGCCGTGCAGAGCGGGACACAGGCCGGAGGAGGCCTGCATCGCAGCGCTGCCAGGCTGATGGAGGTAAGTATAAGTGTTTGTTTTTTTTTATTCTACAAAACTGAAGGAGAGGAGCACTATGGGCACTACTGTGTGGGGGCACTATGGGCACTATAACTACTGTGTGGGGGGCACTATGACTACTGTGTGGGGGCACTATAACTACTGTGTGGGGGGCACTATGGGAACTATAACTACTGTGTGGGGGCACTATAACTACTGTGTGGGGGGCACTATGGGCACTATAACTACTGTGTGGGGGCACTATAACTACTGTGTGGGGGCACTATGCTACTATAACTACTGTGTGGGGGCACTATGCTACTATAACTACTGTGTGGGGGCACTATGGGCACTATAACTACTGTGTGGGGCACTATGGGCACTATAACTACTGTGTGGGGGCACTATGGGCACTATAACTACTGTGTGGGGGCACTATGGGCACTATAACTACTGTGTGGGGGCACTATGCTACTATAACTACTGTGTGGGGGCACTATGGGCACTATAACTACTGTGTGGGGGCACTATAACTACTGTGTGGGGGGCACTATGCTACTATAACTACTGTGTGGGGGGCACTATGCTACTATAACTACTGTGTGGGGGCACTATGGGCACTATAACTACTGTGTGGGGGCACTATGGGCACTATAACTACTGTGTGGGGGCACTATGCTACTATAACTACTGTGTGGGGGCACTATGCTGGTATAACTACTGTTTGGGGGCACTAATGGGGAATAACTACTGAGTGGGGGCACTATGCTCCGCCCCCCAACAGCCGCAGCGCCCCCCCCCATCCAACGACCCCCCCCCCCCCGGGCCCTGGGGAAATTGTCTAGCGAGAAACCGGGCCTTGGTGCAAAAAAGGTTGGGGGCCACTGACCTGGGGGATTCCCATTTGATGCCAGTTTTGGTGCAGAATATCGTCACTTCCCACAGCGTGTGGCCGTGCCCTCAACCAGTGTCACAGCTGATTATATGTATATGCTGATTATTTTGCAGTTTATTTTTGAACTTCACACAGTAACTTCATGAAAGGGGTTGTCCAAGTTCATTACAGATTCACCCCATGCCACCTAATGCTTTAAAATAAAAGATGATGATATACTCGCCACTTTCTCCCTGTCTTTCATAACGCCGCTGGTCAAGTCCTCCACATGCTGTTTGTATTCAAAGCTGCAGCAGTGAAGAATATCTGGCATGTAAATATTGCAGCCAGTATCTATCCTCAGCCATCTAGTGTTGTAGACCGCTGAGGACAGTGACTGGCTGCAGCAGTCATACTCAGAATACCTGCAAATTGTATTCGTGGCAGCCTTGTATACAAACAGGAGGAGGACCAGTGACACTAAGAAATGCAGTGGGAGAAAGAGGTGATTATATATTCATTACGTATTGGGTGGCATGGAGCAGATTTTGTAATTAACTTGGAAAATCCCTTTAAGCGGATTTAAGCATTTTTTGCGGATTGGATTTCTGCCTGTCATTCATTTCAATGGGATTGCAAAAGATGTGGACAGCACTCCAGTGTGCGTTCTGCATCCCGAAGTCCGTTCTGCGGCCCACATAGACAAGAATAGGCATTTCTAAGAAAGGGCAGCGCTGATCTGCAAAATGCTGAATGCACACAGCCGGTACGCGTGTTTTGCAGATCTGCACTTTTCAGACCGCAAAAAGAATACAGTTGTGTGAATGCCCCCTAACTGTATTTTTGGTGTAATTTTCATGTTAAAGGCAGTCTATCACCAGAAAATTCACTGTGCCTTGTTGGGCTAGCTCAGCTGAATGTATTGAAAGGACGAGTTCCTGCTTAGTCATCTCGCCTGGTCCTGTCAATCATAAAGGCATGGGAGGGACTGGCAGGGAAAGCAGGAGGAGCAAGGGTGCACAGGGTGGCTTGGAGCCACCCTCTGTGCACTTAAAGAGGACCTTTCCCCACTCCTGACATGCCTGTTTTAATAGCTTCATGCATTCCCCAGGTAATAACAATTCTGGATCATCTATTCTTATGTCTGTATGTTGTACCATTCCTTTATTATTTGCACTAGAAGTTGTGAATGAATTGCTATTTGCCTTCAGTAAAGGAACAGAGGGGAGGTGACCAGTTGGGGGTGTGTCCCTGCACAGTCTGAATATGACAGCACTGATTGGCTAGAGTCATTCTGTGCAGGTACACACCCCCAACTGGTTACCTCCCCTCTGTTCCCTTACTGAAGGCAAATAGCAATTCATCCATAACTTCTAGTGCAAGTAATAAAGGAATGGCATAACATAGAGACATAAGAATAGATGTTCCAGAATTATTATTACATGGGGAATACATGAAGCTATTAAAACAGGCATGTCAGGAGTGGTGAAAGGTCCTCTTTAACTGCTTCTTTGCATATGGCTATGTCGCTAATAGGGTCCCTGTACACCTTTGTATTGAATAATGCAGTCTACTCTGCTGTCCCGCTCCCATACAGCAAAAAACACATGTGTACCGAGGACAAAGGACTCTCGTTAGGTCTCCCAGTGGATGTATGGAACCCTATGAATATGTTAGTCATATATGCCTGGAGACGTACACCAAACGTAGGGCTCTAATGTCTAATCTTTGTTATTGTACTGAAAGGACTTCTAGTGTTGGGTTTCTCACAGCCTTATTGACACGCGGATTATCTGCGGCGAAAGCTATTTCCCAATAATCTGTCGAAACGCTGGTTCGTTGGATGAAACAGTTGTTTGTGCAGGCGACTAAATTATCCCTGCTGCCCAGAAACAATGCAGCTGTATGAGGATGAGTGATGGCAGTATCAATCGCACATCCTCATACTGTGGAGGTGATCGCTGCATGTAAATGTAGCTCTTCACCCCCACTGAACGAGCAGTCAGTTGTCGGGAAGAAACTCTCCCTTCGTGATAATCGGCTTCTCCTTGGAGAAAAGCCTGTTATGAGCATTGCTGCCTAGCCTGACAAACTTTACACGTGCCGCATAAAATGTACCGACTAATACATCTGATTAGCACATTTTAATATTGCCGTCATCTCTTCTTCCTTCAGTTCTCAGGGTAGGGCTTGCTTTAAGTCCTATATACCGATTTTCATTGTCTGACGGCACGGTTGTCGCTGCCCAAACGAGGAGCAAGCTCATCCGCTCTCAGAATACAAATGAACCTCAGCTTGTAATATCCATTCACATGCTTCAAAGGTAAGGACCTACGGGGGCGCCAGTCTTATGTATGACCAGTTTGTGCTCTCAGGATTTACAGTGTCTGGCAAAGCAAGTCAAAAAAAGCAGACAGAAATACTAGTGGACCATTATCATGACTGATTGTGTTTGTCATGAGCTACAGGTGCAAGGCGTGTCGGGTGTAGGGTTACAGAGACCGTGGAACCAAGCGTGTGTATGGGTGTAAGCTTCTAGGACTGGAGCGCCTGTCTGTGAAGATTTGCAGCACTGAGGTTTTATTACAGCATTTGCAAAACAGGTGTTGTTTCGTAGCTGAGAATCTATAGTTAGCCGGCTTCAGATTGTCCTCGCTGCCATTAGACTTCAGTAGTGGGTTTATTGTTCTATGTCAGAGATCAGCAACCTTCGGCACTCCAGCTGCCGTGAAACTACAACTCCCAGCATGCACACTTACTCGACTGTTACTATAACTCCCACCAAAGTGAAAGGAGAATTTCGGGAGTTCTAGTTTCAGACCAGCTGGAGTGCTGCCGGAGGTTGCTAATCTCTGTTGTATGTAATGACTTGTTTTACGAGGACCTTACTGAGGTTTACACACTTTTTTGACTATTTTCTCCATGCTGAACTTATAATCACACTAAATTTTATAAGGAAACCTAAGTGTTTGGGTAGAAACATTGATCGCTGGTTCAGCACCTGCTACATCTTAAAGGGAAATTCTCATTTCAGCCATTTATGGCGTGTCCACATGGTATGTCTGGTCAAGTCGATCCTATGGCCAGAAATACAGCCAAGCTCACTGTGTTGCTCTGTTTCCATAACTCCTATACAGATAAATAGGATAGAACAGGGAGCTACACTGCGCCATTACCTGTGAGATGTAGAAGCGGTGTCGCTCCCTGTGCTGTTTCCCATTCATGTTAACTCTCGTTCACTGCTTTATCTGGTTGGAAAGCTTGAAACGGAATAGAGTCAGGGGACCTCTGATTATAGCGTGCTTGCGCTGTATTTATGTGAAACTGTAATGGATTTATTTTTCCTTAAAGAGGTTGTCCTGTTTCATGAAGAAAATGCATAAGGGTCCATTCAGACGTCCGTAGTTCTGGTTCTGCAATTTTGCGGAATGGGTGCAGGTCCTTTCATTTCAGCGGGACTGCAAAAGATGCGGGCAGCACACTATGTGCTGTCCACATCCGTAGTTCCATTCCACGGCCCCACAAAAAAGATAGGGCACGTCCGATTCTTGTCCGCGATCGAATAGGTATTTCTAGGGCAGGCCATGTGCAGTCCGCAAAATTAGGAACACACATCTGTATTTTGTGGATCGGCAATCCGTGTTTTGTGGATCGGCAATTTGCGGGCCGCAAAACACTAAGGCTCCATTCACACGTCCGTGTTTTGCGAATCCGCCACGGACACCGGCCATGTGCTTTCCGTAATTTGCGTACCGCACATAAAATAAATGCCTTTTCTTGTCCGTGTATTCGGACAAGAATAGGACATGTTCTATTTTTTTTGTGAGCCGCAGAACGGAAGTGCGGATGCGGACGGCACACTGTGTGCCGTCTGCATCTTTTGCGGCCCCATTGACAGTGAATGGGTCCACCCATTGGGACACCATTTGCGGACGTGTGAATGGGGCCTTATGGACGTCTGAATGGATCAGCCTGCCGTAGTGACTGATGAGTATTTACCTAGCCGATCCCTCACCAGACATCTTACTGACAACACGTGGTTGGCTGCAGCAGTCATGCATTGTAAACGTGACATCACCGCTGCAACCGGCTAAACATTGCGTGGCAAAGAATTGCTTTAATGTGAAGGGGATCTGTACAAGGATTAGTCCCATTGTCATATAGTCCGGATAAACCTTGACATTTCTATGTGGAATTCGTGGAAATAAGTGGTTTGCAGCCTGGGATGTAGATTTTATTGCATAATCTATTGTGAGATCTGTTTCAGATCGGTGAGAAAAATGATATATATTGTTCTTTTTTTGTCTCCCAGAGAGCAGAATATATGTGGAATGAATCAGGACATGACTGGACAAACCATGGGTAAGACGTTAGACCCTGTCTCCAGCAGCCCAGCTCATCACGCAATGTGCAGCGGGAACCCCGGTCAGGACATGACCATAAGTAGCAATATGAATTACGCCATAAATGGCCCAAAGGAACAAATGGGCTTGTCATCTGGCAGATATGTTGGCTCGGGAGGGATGAACCATGTCTCCAGCATGCAAGCTGCCACTCCTCAGGGTAATAACTATGCACTCAAAATGAATAGCCCTTCACAGGGAAGTCCTGGCCTGGGCCAGGGTCAGCCTAACTCTATGCTTTCTCCAAGGCATCGTGTAAGCCCGGGAGTGGCAGGAAGTCCTCGGATTGCACCCAGTCAGTTTTCCCCTGCAGGAAGTTTGCATTCGCCAGTTTGTAGTAGCACAGGAAATAGCCATAGTTTTGCCAATAGCTCTCTGAATGCACTTCAGGCTCTTAGTGAGGGCCACGGGGTTCCTCTTGCCCCACCCATGGCATCACCTGACCTGAAAAGCGGGAATGTACAAAATTCGCCAGGTAGCATGAACCCGCCCCAGCTGAGAAAGATGGGGAGTGTGGACGCTAAGGAATCTTTCGGGCTTTATGGGGAGCAGCCCGATGCTGGAGCTGTGCAAGCAGAGACGAACTGCCGCCCATCAGACCCGAAGGACTGCGGTGACAGCATGGCTCCTGGCGGGGACAAAATGGACGGGTCTAACAGATTGATGGACAGCAAAGGCCAGACAAAACTATTGCAGTTACTCACCACCAAATCTGATCAGATGGAGCCCTCGCCACTTAACCCTTTGGGAGATACAAACAACAAAGACTCCTTGGGACACTTTGCAGCGAACAGTATGTCTGCCTCAGCACATGGAACCTCACTGAAAGAGAAGCATAAAATTTTGCACAGACTTCTGCAGGACAGCAGCTCGCCTGTCGACCTGGCCAAGCTCACGGCAGAGGCCACTGGGAAAGAACTGAATCAGGAGTCCAACAGCACAGGCCCTGGCTCTGATGTTACTATAAAGCAGGAACCAGTCAGCCCCAAAAAGAAAGAAAATGCACTACTTCGTTACTTGTTGGATAAGGATGACAGCAAGGATAATCTAGCCGACATCACGCCCAAGCTGGAGCGCCTGGAGAACAAGATGGACCCTGCGAACTGCACCAAGCCGGCATCGGTGAAGATTGAGAAGGAGGAGCCCGTGTTTTCATCTGATCAGGTAAGAGCGGAGTTATTTAATACTGTTTGCTTAAAGGGGTTGTCCGCTTTTGTTATATTGATGACCTAACTAGGATAGGTCATCAATATCGGATCGGAGGACTACTGGCACCCCCGCCCATCAGCTCTTTGAAGAGAACGCATCTCGTACGAGCGCTGCACTCTCCTCACCGTTTACCTGCTCGCTGTCGGTATTGCAGCAGCGAGCAGTATAATTACAGCTCCACCGTCCCATTCACTTCTATGGGACGGCTCCTTCCAATACACTTGAATAGGAAGAAGCCGTCCAATTGAAGTGAACGCGGATGGCAGAGTTGTAGTTCCACTGCTCGTACGAGCTCTGCGTTCTCTTCAAACAGCTGATTGCCGAGGGTGGCAGCACTCTGGTCCCTGCGGATCTGATTTTGATGACCTATCCTGAGGATACATCGATATAACAAAAGCGGACAAAATATTTGCTTTTTTATGGAAATATCAATTTACACATGCATCTTTAAAGAGGACCTGCCCCACTTCTCTTGATATGTCTGTACTTGCATTCCCCAAGTAATAACTGGAGCTCCTATTCTTATGACTCTTTGCTTTGTCTGCTTCTGTTATTCCTACTAGAAGTTTATAACTATTGCCAGCAGTTGGGTGTACCTGCACATTGTGGCACTATGCAATCAATGCTGCCAGTGTCAGACTGTGCAGGGACTTACCCCCTAATGGTAACACCCAGCTGGAACTGCATTGCAAATTGCTTGCAATTCATTCATAAACTTCTAGTTGGAATAATAGAAGAACAGCGCAGCATAGTGCCTAATGATAAGAGGCTCCAGAATTGTTTTTACATGGGGAAGGCAAGTAGTTACTTCAGCAGACATGTCAGGAGAGGGAACAGGTCCTGTTTACAGGATTCAGGTTACAGGATCCCGATGCCTGCAGCCATATGTATACAGTATGACTATCTACATCAATCACAAGCCATCATGTGGATAAATCATATGACCTCATTGTCCATATTTTTATCAGTGGGGGTCCAGGTGCTGAGACCCCCGGCGATCACTATTACAAGGGGCAGAAGCCCTCCACAGAATTTATTTCTATGTGGAACTGCTTGGCTGTCTTCGGATAGTGAAGAAAGTGATGTCTATGGACTTTTATGACTCTGTCCTCGGCCCAAGCAGAAATTATGGTACCCTTCAGAGCACATGGTCACTGTCAGCCAAAGCTAGCCCTGAAAAATACTGGTCAGTCAGATGGGCCGAATAAACCACTGGTTGGATTGGAGCCTTCCATGTCGATCCCCGACCCTTCACCCCGGTTCTTAAAGAAGAATGTTATTCCATGTCCTGCTAGAAATGTACATGATATAATCTGTAGTGAATGTCATTTTCTTACCAATGGCTGTATGTGTGAGTTATATCTCCCTGATGTTTCTCATCTGTGTCATGTTATTAGGAATTAGACCCACCAACTCACACAGCACCTTATGTGTGGACAGGAAGTCTAATTTTCTATGCATTCCTATGGGAGCCTCACTCTCAGTCTGATAGGAATGAATAGAGCAGTGACTGGCTTCCTGTCCTGGGTCAGTTGGAGGTCAGGGAGTTGGTCACATGACCTAGCTACAATAAGAAGAGATGGGATAACTCACAATTTCATTCTCTGATAAGAAGATGACATTCACTACAGATTATATCATGCACCTTTCTAACAGGTCAGAGAATAAAAATGTTTGCGAGAGTTCTTCTTTAAAGAGATAAGTTATCACGTGATCTCTCCTACAATATCCCGCTGTCTTCGGGAGCTCTGGCTCTTTAACTGCTCTGCTACCAGTCCACCTGATGTAGCCTGCAGTCTATAGAGGCACCGGGATTACTCTGTCGCTGCCCGTCAGGACGGTTGTATTTCTGCAGTTCTGTGCTGTACGGTTTTTCATGCTTTTAATGTGTTTTATCTTGATGTGGCATGTATGGTCAGTACATTCACGTTATGCTGAATATTGGTATTCCTAGGCAATACATGTGAACCATATTTTAGGCTATGACTAGATGGCAACTTGTGACTCGTTCATGCCAAATGTTGAATGTGGTCGCGTAGAGTAGGGCTGGGCGATCAATTGGAAAAAAAAAACCTGAAATGCCGACTGATTAATCGACATAATATTGCCAATTATTTAAATGATTCTCATCACTGCCGGCGCTTGTTACTCTCAGTCTCCCCTCCTCTGCTGTTTAGATGGTTCAGGCCGAAGTTCCGGGGGCGTGTCCTGTTTATGACCAGTAGGTGATATAGCGTAGTATTATATCTACCGCTCCAGAATACTGCTGTGAAAATGCGGGCTTGAACTTTGCTGCCGTAATTCATGCCTGTTGTCCTATTACAGTCTAACGTGTGGAATCAGTCATTTATAGCTTGGCCTATAGCCCATTCTGATTCCCCAGCAGCATTCCCTGCTTGTTCAGTGTCTGCACAAAGCCTGCATTTTGGGAAGTGCTATCTTTATGAGCGGCCCTGTCACAGTCAGCAGGCTGGGGAATCTGTGACCGCGTTTTACTCGGCTGTTCTTGTAACTCCCATAGAAGTGATGGGAGGATTCTGGGAGTTGTAGTTTCAGAACGGCTTCAGGTTGCTGATCCCTGCTGTAGGAAGCGTTCATATCTGTATTCGTGTTTTTATTTTTTTTTCCTGGTAAAATGATAGAAACAAAAACAGACCCTTTTATGGCTGATTGGGTGCGTCCGGCGAGGTTTGTATCTGTCAAATGTGACCGTTTTCATTTCCAAATGACAGAACATAAAAACGGAAGCGCAGGCGCAGATGTGAACAGAGCGTTAGAAATCTTTCAGAAGTGCCGCCCCTCTCTACTGAAAAGGAGCAAAGTCTTTAAAGCTGTGCTGTCTACAGAGCCTTGACTATAGGGCGGTAGAACATTTTCCTCCTTTTGGAGTACTGCTCGTTTGCCGTCCTACACCAGCTGGATCTCCAACAGTAAAACCAGTAGCTTCCAGTACCGCCATCTTTATGTCTGGAGGGACTGACTAGAAATGATACCAGATGCAATAAGAACTGGTAGCACTGGTGCCGTGTAGCACTGGGGTCCAAATCCGACCAAGGACAACATCTGCACGGACGTTGCATGTTCTCCACGTGTTTGTGTGGGTTTCCTCCCCAAAGACATACTGATAGTGACTTTAGATTGTGGGCCCCATTGGGGACAGCATGTCATGATAATGTCTGTAAAACGCTATATAAAGGAATAAATTTTTTTTAAAAAAGCTGCTTTTAAATATGCAGCAAGACACAACAGCGCGGCCTGAGACATAACAGCAGTGTAATCAGATTCAGGGCAGTTTCTTCGCATCCGTCTGTGAGCCGGCGTGTCCTTCCTCAAGGTTAATCGCAGGTACCGACTGTTCTTTACATGCCGGACAGAAACTTTGCTGACCTGGGATTCAAAGGGAATTGTCTGCTGAATTAACCCTTTCATGCCATGGCTAGAGATGGGAGCTGGCCGTAATACGCTGTTTCCATAGCTCTTGCGATAGTCAATTTAAGCTATAGAAATTGTGTAGCCCCGCCCCATTGTCTTTTTCTGCGACTCCTCCAACCCCTGTGTCATCCAAGGGTTATTCTTTCTGATCTCAGCCATGTGTGACCCAGGTGGGAATAACAGTGGTCAATACTGCGCCGGTGCTCCCTGTAAATTGGTGTTTTTATAGTCCAAGGCCAGTGCACCCGCTCATATTATGGCTCCGTCTTGTACTGGGCTGCTGTAGAGGTCCATTCACAGACATGGAGGCCATCAGAGCCTTTTACTGCAGTGCACGGAGGTAGTAGAGCTCTTTTAATTTAAAGAGTTGTTTCGCTAAAACTATTCTACATTTTTCAAAGCTGTACCTGGATATAAATACTTTGGCAGTTGCCTGTAATTAAATATTTCCTTCTATATAACATCTATCTGTATAGCGCCACCTGCTGTTTGTTCTTTTCTTTATTTCTCTGTCCACCCTTCAACTGCCACCCACCATACCAAATGCAGTGACACAGAGAGGGCTGCAGTGGAAAGGATACGCCCCCTGAGCTTTGGCCTGAAGAAGTCTTTTCAGAACAATTGAAGCAATGAATGAGGAGATCTCTGCCATATTTTTCAAGACGCACCTAGGATTTAGAGGAGGAGAATAAGGAAAATAATATTTTTCATCAGACCCCCAAGCTCTTTCCGTCCCCGGACCCCCGCCGGTCCTCGGGTCCGAGCCCCGCCGGCCCTCGGGTCCGAGCCCCGCCGGCCCTCGGGTCCGAGCCCCGCCGGCCCTCGGGTCCGAGCCCCGCCGGCCCTCGGGTCCGAGCCCCGCCGGCCCTCGGGTCCGAGCCCCGCCGGCCCTCGGGTCCGAGCCCGCCTCGGCGAGCCCCGCCGGCCCTCGGGTCCGAGCCCCGCCGGCCCTCGGGTCCGAGCCCCGCCGGCCCTCGGGTCCGAGCCCCGCCGGCCCTCGGGTCCGAGCCCCGCCGGCCCTCGGGTCCGAGCCCCGCCGGCCCTCGGGTCCGAGCCCCGCCGGCCCTCGGGTCCGAGCCCCGCCGGCCCTCGGGTCCGAGCCCCGCCGGCCCTCGGGTCCGAGCCCCGCCGGCCCTCGGGTCCGAGCCCCGCCGGCCCTCGGGTCCGAGCCCCGCCGGCCCTCGGGTCCGAGCCCCGCCGGCCCTCGGGTCCGAGCCCCGCCGGCCCTCGGGTCCGAGCCCCGCCGGCCCTCGGGTCCGAGCCCCGCCGGCCCTCGGGTCCGAGCCCCGCCGGCCCTCGGGTCCGAGCCCCGCCGGCCCTCGGGTCCGAGCCCCGCCGGCCCTCGGGTCCGAGCCCCGCCGGCCCTCGGGTCCGAGCCCCGCCGGCCCTCGGGTCCGAGCCCCGCCGGCCCTCGGGTCCGAGCCCCGCCGGCCCTCGGGTCCGAGCCCCGCCGGCCCTCAGATCAGACATTAAAAATACATTTCTTCTGGCCCACGCTGCTCTCTGACCTTCGTACAGGCAGTCAGGACAGAGTGCAGAGCAATCTTGGAGGCTTCCCTCGCCGCTCCCCATGCCTCCTGCATGTTGATGAATTCCATAATGGAAGCGGTCATTAGCATTCAGACTATAAGACACCACTTTTCCTTCACTTTTGGGGGGTTAAAAATGCATCTCATAAACCAAAAAATACAGTAATCGCCCAGATTTATATTTGGGGATGCTCAGATTGATCTCCAGTCACATTTGGGAGAATCAATGTGGATAATATTCCCCTATTGTAGCGGGCCGCTCATCTGGAAGCATCACCATTCATTCAACTGGTCATGCTGGTATATGCGGTTCTACAACAGAAGACAAAACAGAGGTTTTTAGGATCTTGGAGAACTTCTGGTTAATGCTGACTGCGGATTGTTCCCAGAAATGTTAGATCTGCCGCTCGCATACAAATTGTTCATCTTTTCATGCAAATGTAAAGGGCCGTGCAGCGCGTTTCTGTTCTTCTTCCTGGATGGCTGACATTTCTCTAATGAGGCTAAATGACTCTTCTACTTCCCCTCTCATTAAAGAGTGAACACGTCTCCATAGTCGCCGGGAATGTACTTTTCAGACGCTGGATTCGGATAGGGTCCGGGTGAATAAAGCGGCGGGCACATAAGTGCGCCCACAGGTATAGAAGGAAATGTCAGCGGCACAGGAATCCCTCCCTATGCAAAGCAGCTGCCATGGCCTGATGTGATGCGTCATTTCTTTCCACCACGGCCTCTGAAGTGTAGGTGACGGGCAGTGGGAAATCACTAAGCAGCCTCACGCCCATTCATCAGCCTAAGGGAAATGGGGAAGTCGTGGGGAAAGCTTTCTCGTTTTCTCCATTGCTGATAGTGCAGTCAAGCAGAAGCTTAAAGGTGGCCGTACACCTGAGAGAGCTGCTGGCCAAACAGTCCCCGGGACTCCCTGCATTCGGTGCCGCCAAGTTTGCATGTGTTCTTGATAGGCAGTAGGGAATAAGCGGTTGATCTTCACATGAAATCCAATCTGCCCGAGCCTCTTTCCCCCCACATTTGCCATTGTGGAGAGTCTGGACACCCCCTTACACAATGGCAACATTTATCGACCACCTTTTGCCACTCTTCTTGTCTTGTGCTAGCACTGGAGGAGACATATAAGGGGCATATATAGTAGACTTCTTCAGCCTTTTGGATTGCAGTGTGTAACTGGAGGTGATGGCGGTAGAGACTTTCTTTCTTGCATTTAGGAGTTTTAGGTTTAGGGCCCTCCGAGCGCACCAGTTTGCATATGATTAGATTACAGTTTAGGTTTAGTGTCCTTTTAAAGAGAGAATTGTGCAAAGTTTAGTAAATGCAAAATTTTTGCTGCAGGTGCCCATTGAAATGTAGTATATAAATGTAATATATAAATGTCCCATGAAAAATATTCTACAGTTTTCAAACCAGCACCTGGAGCTCAATACGTTTGTAATTGCATGTAATTAAACATTTAGCATAGTCGCCGAGTTATTCAATAAAAGCTATCTGTATAGTGCCACCTGCAGTTTGTTTTTCTTATTTCTTTGACCTGCTCACTGAGAAGGCCGCACATGTTCAGTTTCATCCTTCAACTGCTTCCTGAGCTGTAATGAGGAGATCTGAGACACGCCTCCTGAGCTGTGATAGGGAGAGCTGAGACACGCCTCCTGAGCTGTGATAGGGAGAGCTGAGACACGCCTCCTGAGCTGTGATAGGGAGAGCTGAGACACGCCTCCTGAGCTGTGATAGGGAGAGCTGAGACACGCCTCCTGAGCTGTGATAGGGAGAGCTGAGACACGCCTCCTGAGCTGTGATAGGGAGAGCTGAGACACGCCTCCTGAGCTGTGATAGGGAGAGCTGCGACACGCCTCCTGAGCTGTGATAGGGAGAGCAGACACGCCCCCTGAGCTGTGATAGGGAGAGCTGAGACACGCCCCCTGAGCTGTGATAGGGAGAGCTGAGACACGCCCCCTGAGCTGTGATAGGGAGAGCTGAGACACGCCTCCTGAGCTGTGATAGGGAGAGCTGAGACATAGCTCCTGAGCTGTGATAGGGAGAGCATGGACACGCCCCCTGAGCTGTGATAGGGAGAGCTGAGACACGCCTCCTGAGCTGTGATAGGGAGAGCTGAGACACGCCTCCTGAGCTGTGATAGGGAGAGCTGAGACACGCCTCCTGAGCTGTGATAGGGAGAGCTGAGACACGCCTCCTGAGCTGTGATAGGGAGAGCTGAGACACGCCTCCTGAGCTGAGATAGGGAGAGCTGAGACACGCCTCCTGAGCTGATAGGGAGAGCTGAGACACGCCTCCTGAGCTGTGATAGGGAGAGCTGAGACACGCCTCCTGAGCTGTGATAGGGAGAGCTGAGACACGCCCCCTTAGCTGCTGCAGACAAGAAACTCCCCTTGAGCGGACAGCTTGATATAAATCTAGCAGAGCAATGGATGGGGAGATCTCTGGATCCGTGTGAGGAACAGGGCTGGTTCTAGCTTAGAAAGAGATTTTCATGTGCTATATGATGTACATTAGTCATGGAATAACCCCTTTAAGGTCCAGGTTGGTACGTGGTCACTAATATCCATGCCAGGCTTTACCATCCAGATGTAGCGTGTCAGTTTGGGGAAGTAGCACACCCCTGTAGTTGTATAGGGAGATAATAAATCTTATATCCTGGATGACGTGTCAGCCTGGAGGCCTTTCCTGCCTCTGACCGACCTGTGATACCCTAGCCCCTGCCTCTCAGACAGAGCTGTCATACTAACATGTGTAGAACAACCAGATGGGCTCTTGTGAGACACCGGTGTGATGTACGGTATGTCACGATGCTAGATTAACGTTAGGTGGAAGTATAGGATTACAAGGGAATATTATGGGTGAATGCTGTGAGGTGGCATTGATTAGATTTTATTTTAATATTTTTTTAGACCGGGAAAATGTTATAAAAAGGAGGAAAAATTTAATAACACAAAGTTTAACAATAGTATTTTTTACGATATGTCAGTATCAGATGGGCAAGGGTCCAACTGTTTGAAGGGGCTGCAAGTATTGTGTATAGATCTGCCATTCACAGAAGATGATGGTCACAGCTTATCTACCCCCCTCCCTGCACCGATCACAGAACAGGCCTAGAAAACGTATCTCCTGTCCATTGGTCATTTATGGAAAGTAAAATGAAAAGAAAATCTACAAAAAAAATTGATTAGAAAAAAGAAAGATGTAATTCCAGGGGATGTCTCTCTATTCAGCAAAGGGCATTTATCGCATAGAGAAAGTTAATACAAGGCACTTACTAATGTATTGTGAATAACCATGTTGCCTCCTTTGTTGGCTGCTCATATCCAGGGGTTACGACCACCCTGTAATCCAGCAGTGGTGGTCGTGCTTGCACACTATAGGAAAAAGCGTCAGCCTCTCTGGTGGCCAGGAGTGCGCATTGGACGATGCTTTTTCCTGTAGTGTGCAAGCACGACCACCACTGCTGGATTGCAAGGTGGGCGTAACCATGGAAACAAGCACTGTATAATGTGATGGGAAAATTCATACAGCCAGCAAAGGAAGCAACATGGACAATCACAATACATTATTAAGTGCCTTCTATTAACTTATTCATTTTCTCTACATGATAAATGTCATTTGCTTAAGTGAGACAACCCCCTTAAGGGGTTAATGTGACAGTCTTGCCAATGTCTGTTACCAAATTCAGATAATTTCTGTGGCGTTCTCCTGGTTTGGATCCGTTGTGGAGCAGTTACGGTTGTGACCCGGGATTGCTGGCGTGTTCTCCGCCTGTGCGTCATTGGTATTTTGCCCCCATGAAAGCGCAGTAGTTATTTTAGATGTTTAGTATGATTAAGCTGTAATGACTATCCCTCCTTATGTGACAGAAGTACTGTTTGGGTGATCCGGGGGTAGCGGTGCCATCTGGACCACTTGGCTGTTTCTGTGCTTTTCAAGAAGTGTTCTGGGACTTGCCCGTCTGCCGTTTCATTGAGAGCCATTACTCGGACCGGGCGGCCCAGATCACAGCTGGTTATGCTGTAGAAGAGGCTTCTTGCTGTGCGGCAGGTTCAGTGTTTGCACAAGGACAGAGCCAAGAAAAGCTGACATGGAGGCACGGTGCCACTGTTAACCCTTCCCGCGCTGCCGCCTCTCGTGCTCGGATTCCTCTCCGTCGGGAATATCCCGGCCTCCTTTCTGGCTCTCGCTGTATGAAGTGGCGTTCATTCATTGTGGTGGTTCACCTGTCCCTAGATGACCTAGATACTTCACATCCCAACATTGTCTTCTCGCAGACGCTGAGCTGTGTGACTTGCTGACGTCAGTGCCTCTGATCACTGCCATTTCCCTGGCACGTTACTGGAAGGAGAGATTTCTGCCATCTCCCCGCCCGTGCTTTGATGGCAGAAACGTCACAGCCCAGAGGACACGCTGCTCCTTTGGTCTGCGCGTGCTAAAATCTCCTGTTTAAGTAAAAAATGACTACTGTCTAATATCTCCTGTGGCTTACTAAGGTCATCGATGACGGTATGACACTGGAACTATTAGAGATGGGGGCGTTGTTGGGTGAAATGGTTAATAAGCCACTAAGAAGCAGAACATGTTCTTTCCCAGTGACCACCCCACAGCCATTAAGTCTTGTGACATTCATTCATAGTAGTTATACCTGGGATGCTCAACCTGCGGCCCTTCAGCTGTTGTAAAACTACAACTCCCACCATGCCCTGCTGTAGGCTGATAGCTGTAGGCTGTCTGGGCATGCTGGGAGTTGTAGTTTTGTAACCATTGCAGGGCCGGAGGTTGGGCATCCCTATGTTATACCATTTCACCTTCTTCCTTAAAGGGGTTTTCTAAGACTTTACTACTGATGACCTAGTATCTGATCGGTGGGGGTCGGACACCCGGGACCCTTCCGATCATCTGTTTGGGAACGCACCGGCGCGCTCAGTAGCTCAGCAATCTTCTCACAGCTTTACCTAGGCCATGTGACATCGCGTTCATTGGACACGTGGGCCTTTGGAGTGAATAGGGCCAAGCTGCGGTACCAAGAGCAGCCGCTATCAAATGGACGCCGCTTGGTCAGTAGGGAGAAGACCACGGCTCATCGGCGAGCGTCGGACCCCCACTGATCAAATACTGATGACCAGGTGATAGGTCATCGGTAGTAAAGTCTCGGGAAAACTCTTTCAATTATGGGGGATGTTGGTGGACTGGTTTGCCAAGCTGGGAAAACCAGTAATGTCCCGTGCGGTGATGGCGGGCATATTGGTTATAAATAGAGTTGAGCGAACGTGCTCGTAACGAGCACTGTACTGCTTGGATCCCCTGCGCTCGCATGGGCGCAGCCATCCGGATCCGTTCTCTTCACCCGACTGCACCCGACAGATCCGGATGCCTGCGGCCATGCGAGCGCAGGGGATCCGAGCAGTACAGTGCTCGTTACAAGCACGTTCGCTCAACTCTAGTTATGCCTTTTTGGAAATTTATCACAATAGAATTTGAATTACTTGACGGGAGAATTAGTAAGAGTTCATCAGTCTGACATCTGTAGGATTTAGGATTATACAAGGTAGGTAGCCTTCAGGAAGACCGCACGGACCAACTTACGGTTTTACTCAAGGAATGTCTACTTGTCTATCTCTGCTCCGTCCTCTTGTGGTTTTACCTCACATTCTGTTGCAGTTCTCGGCTGGATTATCGTACTTTCTGTATTATCAGATGTCAGATTAAAGGGATTTTCATGTATGATGCATTAGACGTTGCAGCGAATATTTAACCGATTTTTTAAATTTTTTTTCCTGTTTTTGAAGCTTTTACCGACCAGCTCCGATTTGGACAACTTGGACGAAATCCTGGACGATTTACAGAACAGCCAGTTAAACCAGCTTTACTCTGACACGCGGCCTGATGCGAACTCTGTCGATAAACAGGCCATCATCAATGACCTGATGCAGATCACTGGTGATAACAGCGCAGCCCTACCTCCCGGCGTGCAGAGGCAGAGAGCTCTCCGGCTACAGCAGAGCAGTAAGTCTCGGACCCTCTTCCTGATTGTGTGCGTCTCGCTCGCTCCGAGAGCACAGAGCAGTTGTTTTCTTTGTGTTTTGCATACAGTAATAGATATTGTTTGTCAACAAGCATCGCCCCCTGGTGCTTACTACAGGAAAAGCAGGAACTGATGCCAAACATGCACTTATTCTGTTCTCTTTCCTGTTGACTTTGTATAAGATATATATATATAATCTGTGATAACCATGGCCATGTGTGCTAGCAATCTTCTCACCCTTTGCCCACTCAGTGTTCAATAATCCCCATGCTGCACAGCTTCAGCTTGGAAGACTTTTACCAAACCAGAACGTCCCGTTGGAGATTGGTTTACAAAACCAGACCACTGCTGGATCCTTTCAACCCATGAGGAACACCAGCCCCTTCTCTGCCATGCCACCTTCTGGAATGATCAGCAGTCAGGGAATGATGGCCGGCCAAGGCGGAGTGGGCAACAGTAGTCCTGGTAGGTGACACACATGATGTTTTTGTATGTGTATGTTATCAATTGGTGCAAGGTTAATGGTTGCTCCTGGAAGCTAGTCTGCCCTTTAGTCATAGGAGGACATGGAATGGTTTTACATACACTGGCATTCATCTGGCCTGAAGAAGTGGTGTCTCCAGGAGCCACATGAAATATGCTTTTAAGGCTCTATTCGGATCTTAGGTTGTTGTATATTCAGCATATCCACCTGTAAATCTACCAATGCATACACATGGGGACCCCCATGCACCTGGCGTATTCAGAAAGAGTATCTTTTTGGCATATGCTTGACCAGAATTCATCAGTATACCATTTATTGTATAGGAAAGCGAAAAGAATATATACCAAAAGTTTTCCTTCATGGCCATATGTTTGGAAATGTCTAATACTATGCCAAGAACCTTGACAGGAACATAAAGCGTGACTTATGAGAGCGGTAAAATATTATTTTCCCAATATCATAATTTCATCACATGGTAAAGTCACTGCAAAATGATATTTAGGGATTATCTGAGCACCTTAATTCTTTCATTAGAGCTCAAAAACAGTGAAACCTGGGGAAATCTCTCACCAAACACAGATAAAAAGAAAAACTAAAAACTGCAGTACCTTGTTTCATAAGGAAACCTGCTAGCAAATGTAAGTCTCGTCCACTAGGGGGCGCTATTATGTCACTGTAGAGCAACTTAGAAGCTTCTGTGACTCAAGTCTCTCACTTAGGTAATGAAGTGCTCCCTCCTGTGGTCCTATAAGAGGAACGTGTAGTGGACGGAGCCCTGCTCCCATTGAAATCAGTCAGAGCAGCACTGCAATGACGAGCTAAATCCTGTACAACGTACACTGAGCTAGCGATCAGCTAGTGATAGACCAGGGGTAGGCAAATTGCGGCACTCCAGCTGTTGTGAAACTACAACTCCCAGCATGCACACTTGCTCTGCTCTAAAAACTCTCATAGAAATGAATGGAGCATGCTGGGAATTGTAGTTACATAACAGCTGGAGTGCCGAAGGTTGCTGATCCCTGGGATAGACCATCATTTAATAAAAGTTGGGCAACATGGCAGTCCTTTCACCTTAGGAACATTAGACTTCTGGAAAGGTGAATTACCAAAGGTACAGTATGTTAATACATCCTGATAGATTAGTGTTGGGGAGGCTCCTCAGGACAACCCCTTTTGTATGCTGTATCAGAGCCCATCAACGTCATAGATGCGGGGTCATGAGCTAAAACCTGAGGCCGCTGCAGGAGACACGAGCGGTCACACAGACCTGCGCTGGAGTTAGACGCAGGACCCACCCTAACTCCAGTTGATTGTCAGATGCTTCTATGTTTATTAATAAGCTGTACATTTAGATTTTACCAGTAAAAATGACTACAAAATTTTGACTATTTTTCAGGAATGATGGGTGGAAATGGCCCAAGGCCAGCTTTACAGTCAGCTGAGTGGGGTTCACAGACGGCAAATGCTGTGAGGGCAGCGTGTCCCACAACTAGCAGTCCCATGAACCGGCCAATGCAGAGTATGATTCGCAGTCCAACCTCAAGTATTCCAATGAGGCCCACCAACCAGGCGTGTCCCAGGCCAATGATGCAGTCCCCTGTTATGAGTATGGGTAAGTCAGACCGAGCCGTGTAGTAGCCTTCATGTGCCCTAATATTCCTTCTGCACAAAGAGTGTGATTATTACAGTTGGTTATTTCATTAAAACAGAAAGAAAAGCAAAAAATGTGGCTGGAAGAGCTTACGATAAGGGCTCATGCACACAACCGTATGTATTTTGTGGTCCGCAAACAGGCGTGCCATCCATGTTGGATCCATTGTAACAATGCCTGTCCTTGTCCGCAAAACAGACAAGAATAGCACATATTCGTTTTTTTTCTTTTTTGTGGAACGGACATACGGAAACGCAGTGCTCACGGAGCCATTTCAGTTATTTTTGCAGACCCATTGAAATGAATGGTTCCATCTATGGACCTGTAGAAAAAATGAAAACGGAAAAAAAACCTGTTTGTGTGCATGAGCCCTTAATGCTCTCTTCTCCGTAGAGTTGACCATAGAAATGAACCATTGAGCTTAACTGGATTCTTTTGTTTCTTAAGGAACTTCTGACCTAGACATGAACCTGACTGGACCACCGTATACCCAGCCACAGGCGCCTCCTAACCAAACCGCTCCATGGCCTGATAGTATTTTGCGTATTGATCAAACGTTCAACAATCAGAGCAGGTACGTTTCTTACCGATCATACAGCATCCAGTTTTGTACATTAAAGGGTTATTCTCATTTTAGACAATGGTGGCATATCACTAGGATATGCCCCCATTGTCTTATAGGTGCGGGTCCCACCGCTGGGACCCGCACCTATATCCAGAACGGAGCCCCCGAACTGAATGAGGGCGCACTGCGCATGTTCAGCCGCCCTCCATTCATTTCTATGGGGCCGCCGACAATAGCCGAGTGCTGGCTCAGCCACTTCCATCGGCTACATAGAAATGAATGGGAGCGGTGGCCGCGTTTGCGCGCTGCGCTCCCATTCATTTCTATGTGCGCAGCGGGGAGCTGCGGCTGGTGGTGGCCGCAGCACTCCCCGCTCCGTTCTGGATATAGGTGTGGGACCCGCACCTATAAGACAATGGGGGCATATCCTAGCGATATGCCCCCATTGCTTAAGATGAGAATAACCCTTTAATGTTCAAAGTAAAAGCAGCGAGTTTAAAAAGGCGAATTGAAAAACCATTATAATAACTTTTATTCCCATGAATGTAGATTCACTGGAGACACTACACATTCAATTCCAAATCAACACAATAACAAAATGTAACCAGTGTGTGCTAATGCTTTACAGAAAGTATAGGAATATTAGGTTACTTTCACACAAACGTAAAACGCTTCTGTTACTGATAATACAACCGTCTGCATCCGTTATGAACTCTATTGAAAGTCAATGCGGGACGGATCAGTTTTCTACCAGAGAAAACTGATCCGTTCCCATTGACTTGCATTGTGGGTCATGACTGATCCGTCTTGCTTCGCATCCTAGGACGGAAAGCAAAACGCAGCATGCTGTGGTTTTCTCTCTGGTATGAGAACGGAACTGAATGCATTTAGGAGCACTACGTTCTGTTCAGTTATGTTTTGTCCCCATTGACAATGAATGGGGACAAAACGGAAGCGTTTTTTTTGGGTATTGAGACCCTATGATAGATCTCAATACCGGAAAATATTAACGCGAGTGTGAAAGTAGCCTTAGACTATTGCAAAGAAATAGCAGTGCCATCATTTTTCTTTTAAAAACTCAAAAACGTAATTCATAAAGCGAAAGATTGTTTGGGATTGCTCTGAATTACTGAACTAATATTTGGTGACACAGCTATTGTTTGAGACATCTGTGTTGCATAGAGTCAACTACCTTCCGGCATAGTGTTGGGCGATATACCAGTATTCGTGATATACCGCGGTATTAAGAATCGGCAATATGGCGATATCGCTGTTTCTTAATTGCCATGGTATTTTAGTCACAGTTGACAGTGCAGACTGCTTCTAAAACGTCCTGTGCACATTACACATCAGTATGCTGTGCAGTATGATAAAGGAAAAATAGAATTTTTTTTCATAATTTTTCTGTTTTTCTGTAAATATTAAAAAATATATATTGTATCCATCATCTAACGGCACAAAAGAAAGGTCTAAGAAAATAATATCAAATAGAAATTAATCAGTTATTTGCAGTTAAAATGACCCATTGCTACAACTGAAAAATTGGCTTAGTAAGGAAGGGAATAACCCTCTGGTAATTAAGCGGTTAATAAAAGTATATTCTTCATCAGAACAATGTCTGAAATGCACTAAACATGTACAACATTTGCCTCCGTCCGGCCAAAATGAACACATTGTAATCCGCAGAATGAATGCCTTTGTCAGTGTAAGTCCCCCCCTCCCCCTTACAATTAATGATACAATTACTCAGATTGAGCGGCTTGTTTGTCCTAATTAATTTTCTCTAATACCCGACTACACTTACAAGTAGATTATTTACTATATAGAAATATCACTTCTACCAAAAACAGTGATTTATCTGGATAATGATGCTGGACTGCTGTTTTTTGAACGTTACTGTATATGACTGAAATGTGACAACATGAGGGAGGCGGTGAGAGAATTACATTCATCACACTTTCTATTATTTGATATGTGATTTCTCATTTTTAGGCAGCAATTCAGTTCATCGGAAGACTTGCTTTGTCAACCCCGTTCATCGGAGTCTCCAAACGAGGAGGGGAACCTCCTTGATCAGCTTTATATGGCTTTGCGAAATTTTGATGGTTTGGAAGAGATCGATAGAGCTCTTGGAATACCAGAACTAGTTAGTCAGGTACATTCCTGGTTAACACTATACTTTCTTTTTTAGTTTATTTATTTCAAAATCTTGGGATATGTATCTTAATGCAGATCATCTGTGTTTTTTTTTGTTTAGAGTCAGACTGTTGATCCAGATTCATTCGTTAGTCAAGATTCAAACTTGATTATGGATCAGAAAGCTCCTATCTTCAACCACGGGTACACCGCTCAGGGCCAGATGGCTCAGAATAGCTATGCTCAAATGCCGGATCCAAACTTCCACCCTATGGGACAGCGTCCTAACTACGGAATGCTGCGCATGCAAACCCGGCCCGGATTGAGGCCCACTGGTATGGTACAAAACCAACCAAACCAGTTAAGGCTCCAGCTGCAGCACCGGCTCCAACAGGCACAGCAGGTACTCTTATTGACATTATTTGTATCAATACTTGCAGTATGTTCTCATCTTGAATGTCAGTATGGCTGGGTTCACATCACGTTTTTCCCATCCGTTTATCGTATATAAAAAAAAAAGTATACGTTAAACGGATGCCTCAGACTGATGCCATACAGTGGCACCTGTTCATACAATTCCATTATAAAAAATAAATGTGTGTGTATATATATATTAGATATATATAGATACATATATAGATAGATATATACACATTTTACTGTTCTGTGTAGGATACAATAACGTGGTGTGCTATGTTTTTTTTTTTTTTTTTTTTCCTAACGTATACGTCAAACGGAGGCATAAAATGTGATGTGAACCCTCCCCAAGGTTACGTGAACATCTTTGGCGCATATGCCAAGCATAGCTATAGGCCCCATTCAACTTGTGGAAACCCGTTTTTGTTCTGCTGTATTGAAAAGACTAGTAAACTGTACTTTTCTAAGCAGAGGCAAACGATAAAAAAACAAAAACTGATTTCTGCTCTCTACTCATTCACAAATTGGACAGTCGCGGTACCACCAAGTCCCAGTGCCCATAGAGGTGATCTCGATAGAAGATGGGTTGCAGCGTAGGCCTGGGGTGGAAGTAGTAATACATTTAGAATGATTCGTAAAGCCTCATTCACACGTCCGTGTCCGTGCTCAAATCCATGAGGAGGCGGTCAGTGAGGCATCCGTGAAGGATCCGTGTTGGGTCCGTGTTTTGCTGTCCGTGTTGCATCCGTGTTTCACTGACACTGAACAGCTGAAAAATAATTTTCAAAGCATCTCTTCTTAATGATCAGTGCAACACGGATGGCATTCGTGTTGCATCTGTGGTTTTCACCGACCCATAGACTATAATGGACGTGATGGATCCGTGAACACGGACAAAATAGAGGATGGATCCATGCTGAAAACACTGACCTACGTACTGTGCTAAAACACTGATGTCTGAATACACATTAAAATGAATGGGGACGTGTGCTGTCTGTGGAGAACACGTACAGCACACGTCCGTGAAACACTGATGTGTGAATTAGGCTTAACAAGGGAAGACTTTATTGTGATATCGCATGAAAATATTCAGGTGAACGGACAAGCAAAGTAAATTCATCTGCATTTTATGCTGAAGTAATGACTGAAACATCAGGACGTTTCATCCCTCATGGAATTTTCTAGTAGAAACTTCTGCCTGTGAACTGACTTTGCACGTCGATTCGTCTGATCATATTTGTGTGATATCACAATAAAAGCCTAACTTATTACCTTTCATTCTGGGATGTGCTGTGAGATGAACAGTGGATAGGGGGGGTCAGCAGCAGCGGACACTCATATAAGTTGCACTCTCACTAATTTTCTAGATTGTAGCGATGGTGCAGTTTCTTTACAGCTTACACTCCCTTTCACTTGTGAATGTGAGAAAAAGGTGTAATTACCCAGCACCACCACTACAAGTTAGACAGCGTGCAGGTAGGGATTGAATTGGACGCAGCCCTTGAACAAGCACCATGGCCTCTTCATGCAGCTGATCAGCAGGGGTTCCAGAAGTCAGACCCCCGCCAATCTTATATTGATGTCCTATCCTGCAAATAGGTCAGCAATATCATGACGCAGCACAGCCTCTTTAAAGGGGTATTACTATCGCAGACAATGGGGGCATATCGCTAGGATATGCCCCTGTTGTCTGATAGGTGCGGGTCCCACCTCTGAGACACCGAGACCGGAGCAGGGAAGGTGGTGGCTGGAGGACCCCGGGTTTTCCATGGTCCGGCCACCACCAAGCACTTTCCCTGTAAGATTGAATGGGAGTGCAACTGCTCCCATCCGTTTCTATCAGTCCAATGGGAAGCGTTCGGCTATTTTCAGCCACCCCATAGAAATCAATAGAGGGAGACTGCGAATGTGCAATGGGCCCTCCACAATCTTCAGGGGTCTGTTCTCAATGTAGGTACGGGTCTTGAGGTGGGACCCGCACCTATCAGACAATGGGGGCATATCCTAGATATATGCCCCCATAGTCTGAGATGGGAATACTCCTTTAATGTTATAACAGTCTGAAAATGCATGTGTTCTTTAATGTAACTGGAATTCGCTCTGACTTACTCCAGTTTTCTTGTTCCTTAACAGAACCGGCAACCACTAATGAACCCTATGAATAATGTCTCCAACATGAACATGTCTATGAGGCCAGGAGTACCAGCACAGATGAGGGAGCAGGTAACGTGCAATGTAGTGCATATTGAAAAGTCAGCTTATTTTCTGCCTGCTGTGAAGCTGTATAGAGCCACACATGATGTAAATCATGAACTGAAATGAGTGCGATTTCATCTTCCATATTGTAGCCTCTTCTAGTAGTTGTAGGTTATTAGGAAAGTTAATGCCATAAAGTATGCGTGATATTTGCTTTTTATAATGAAGCTGTATAAGCTACCTAAGCAGAAGAAATATTTCTCCTCCTTTTAAAGGGGTCGTCTGTCCTAGGAGATGACAGCCCTTATGGTCGTAACATTTGGCTCATGAAAAAAAAGAACCACACTCACCTGTGGCTGTTGTTGTATGGGCCACACGTTAGGATCATAGGGATTGTTGGCTCCTCGGCCTTTAGCATTTTTTCCTCACTGTATGTATATTAATATTTGGTTAATTTGCACATAGAAACAGTGTAATATATTTTTTGTGTAATATATTATTTATTAATTTGTTAAAAAAGAAACATTTTGTTAATTCTGTCAAATGTATATGCAGGCGCCAATCAATGCACAAATGATGGCACAAAGGCAAAGGGAGATCTTGAGTCAGCACTTAAGGCAAAGGCAACTTCAACAGCAGCAGCAAGTGCAACACAGGGCCATGATGATGAGAGGACAAGGACTGTCTATGCCGCCAAACATGGTGGCTTCTGCAGCCATGTCAGGATCAATAAGCAGCCCTCGGATACCACAAGGCAATGCACAGCAGTTTCCATTCCCTCCGAACTACGGTACTGGAATTCCATCCCCACCACCTTTCACCAGTCCTTTCTCCCCAGTGCCCCCCAGCCCTGGGTCACAGTCGCTGTCTCACAGCTCTTTGCATGGCTCCCAGATGAATCTGGCTAACCAAGGGATCATGGGGAGTATGGGAGGACAGTATGGGCCTGTCTTGAATCCCCCAATTCAGCACAATGCCTTCCAGTTTGCCAGCTCAGGTACCACCTTCCACTTTTAAGTGCAGGTCTTGCTTTAACCTCTTTAGTGTCGCTCGGCCTGCAACCTATTGCAAAGCAGTACATTGCAGTCCAGCCCCTTACCTATGACGGGGTTTCAAGTATCAGCAGTCTTCATAGGCTTGACGAGTTCTTGGAAGTGACTGGGTGGCAAACAAAGAACCAGTCTTTGCACAATGGTCATGGCACGTTTTTCACTCTTATATTTGCTAGAATTGTGTCTCGAGATTTTATCCTGATTTACGAATCTGATCCCAGTAAATGAATCCTTCCTACGAAATAATAGCGGACTCTGTCTGTAGTAGGCAGTGGATTCATTTCAGGCATTTACAAGAGTGAAAATAGTAAAACCTCTCTTGATCCCTGCAACGGAAGTACGGTTCCAAATATGAGATGTTGAAGTATTTAACTGCATGTAATTACTAACATGTCATTAACATCCATTGACCAATCTAATACATCTCCTAGATTTGTTTTAACCTGTGAATACTAGGCCAGTACACTGAATTTGCCAAGCCTATAAACATAAACGAGCTTTGTCACTACCCTGCATTACTCCTCTGCTGTGTCTCTGGTGTTGAGCTGTCGTGTGCTTAGATTACATCTTCATCATTCTACGCGTTGCCTATATGTCTTTTGGCTTGGCTTCTTCTTGTGTGCTTCCACTGCCAATGTCTCGTGTATTTATGGTGGGCGATCCTGCCGCCACTTACCTATATGTAAACTTTAGTCGTACTAGGACTAGATGACAGAGCATAGGCGGACTCTCCTGACATTACGCACACAATATTGCTGAGAAGGATATATACATCGTACACACAGCCAGGAGTTTAAAGGGCTTCTCCAGGCTTTTTCATATTGATGACCTATCCTCAGGATAGGTGATCAATATCAGATCTGCACGGATCAGACACCCGGCACCCCCACCGATCAGCTGTTTGAGGAGACGGCTCGCTGTCTGCATGTGCCATCTCCCTTCTCTCTTCCTGCTGTCCCATAGACATGCAGCAGCAGATCCGGATGGGAGACGGCACAGCTCATCAGCGGGGGTGCCGGGTGTTGGACCCCCGCGATCTGATATTGATGACCTCTTTAACTGTAGGCAGTCACATCCAGGCTTTGGACCGGCGTAGATGCCGCGGCCTCTCTGCCACTTTGTTCTTCACTGAGCTTTTGTGAATCTCACCACTTTTACATAGTGTTCATGAGAACTGGGGAAAATAACAAAAAAATTTATTTTTTTTAATTTCTTTTGGATTATGGGGGCATAGGTAATTTAATTTAATTAATTTCCTACTATCTCAGCCCAGAGTGTAGTTTATAGAAAATTATTTTATTAAAGTGCGTCAGACAAGGGAATTCACTGTTAAACGCGGCAAATCTCTTGTAGGTCCACTTGATAATAATGAAATCTTTCACTTAACGATCCACTGTTTCATTCTGGAGAAAAAGTACTTTTAATCCATATGCAGATGACCAGTAAAGTGCACCGAGGGCGGGCCCAAGCACCCTTCCTCTGCCAGACCCTTTCTCTCATGAATAGGTCCAGGAGAGATGACTATGAAGAAACCATCCCTGTCGATCAAGGGGAGGGGGAGGGGCTGGCAGGAGGAGCAAGGGTGCCCCTAGTTGCTTGGACCTGTCCTCAGTGCACTTAACTGCTCATTTGCATATGGGTTAAAAACAACATAAAGCAACAGATCACAAAGTGAACAGCGTCCTCACATTTAGCTGAGCTAGCCCTGCAAGATGTTGTGCATGGTTTAACAGTGAATGTCCAGGTGACGGACCCCCTTTAAAGTTTGCAGGAGCAATAGGTGATTGTCAGTCTTCACTTGGGTTCCTATGGTTTTGGGTTCATGCTTTTGTCCCATTTGTGCTGTGCTTTGAGTCTCCTGTCTCTTCGGTGGGTGATAGCGGGTGCTTTACAGTGCTCGTCTTTCTGTTTGCTGTGTTGCATGCCGTGTGAAGCGTGTCCAGAGACTAAATGAATGTGTTCTATAGGAATGAGCCAGCAGTCAGACCCTGGATTCACTGGGGCAACCACCCCTCAAAGCCCCATTATGTCACCCAGAATGGCCCATACCCAGAGTCCCATGATGCAGCAGTCACAAGCCAACCCAGCATACCAGACAGCTGACATGAATGGATGGGCACAGGCAAACAATGGAGGAAACAGGTATGAAGCCGGGATACTATTACATGCTTAACTCCAGGTGCACATATATTGAAGATGTAATATTTGTGTTTTTAGTAACTTTATATAATGTTTTTTTTACCTTTTTAGTATGTTTTCACAACCATCTCCACCACACTTTGGTCAACAAACCGGTGCAGGCATGTATAATACCAATATGAACATCAATGTGTCTATGGCGACCAATGGAAATGGCATGAATAGCATGAATCAGATGGCTGGACAGATCAATATGACTTCAGTGACCTCTGTGCCTACATCAGGGCTGTCCTCTATGGGTCAAGAGCAGGTAACATATTTTTAACTGCCTTTCAGAATCCACAGTCTAAGAACCCTGTGCCAATGCACATTTTAAAAATTTTCGTTCCATCTTGATTTCAAACCAGATAATCGGGGCCTTGACATAAAGGCAATATTGTATCTTAGGCCTTGTGTAGGGACTTACATTATAAGAGCACAGTAAACTGTTAGGGATGTGTCTGGCAACAAGCCTGTCATCTGTTCTGATGATAAAGTACTGTCACAGTCCGTAAGTAATATATGTTTACAGTGTAGATTATATACTGTATTTTTCGCTCCATAAGATGCACTTTTTCCCCCCACGAGTGTGTGTGTGGGGGGGATGGCAGTGCGTCTTATGAAGTGAATACTAATGAGCCCATCATGGAAGCACTCAGTAGTACACAGTAGGACCAGTTAGCGGTGAATAAAGCGTTCTGGCTGCTGGCTTTACACACCAGCGGTCCCTGGTCTTCTGCCGGAGCCACGCTAGGCTATGTAACGTCAGGAAAAAATGTACATAAGTGCTGCAGGAAAAGTGCTCTCGATCTCCAGAGTGGTGGCACTGTCCAGAGCTGGAGAGGTTTATTGCTTTATTTCATGTCTGATATGAAGTTTGAGGGTCTGATCTGAGGTCTGATGAGAATAAGGGATCTGATGTGAGGTCTGATGAGAATAAGGGATCTGATGTGAGATCTCATGAGGATTGGAGATCTAATGAGAATTGGGGGTCTGATCTGAGGTCTGATGAGGATTTGGGGTCTGATCTGAGGTCTGATGAAGATTGGGTATCTGATTTGAGGTTTGATAAACATTGGGGGTCTAATCTGAGGTTTGATAAACATTGGGGGTCTAATCTGAGGTATGATAAACATTGGGGATCTAATCTGAGGTCTGATAAACATCTCGGGTCTGATCTGAGGTCTGATGAAAAATATTTTTCTTTCTTATTTTCCTCCTGTAAACCATATATGTGTCTTATAGAGCAAAACATACGCTATATATATATATATCTATGTAAAATTATTTCCAAAGGTGGAGCTGCCCTTTAAAATTCAGCAACTGTTCTTTAAAAGAGAAAATCACTTAGTAAAGGGGTTGGCTGGTCTCCTATATTGATCACCTATCCTCAGGATAGGTGATCAATATGAGATTGGCAGAAGTCTAACTCCAGGCACCCATTCAGATTAGCTGTTTGAAGAGAATGCAGCACTCGTGTGAGCTCTGCATTCCCTTCACTGTTTACCTGCTTGCCGACGACCTCACAGCAGCAAGCAGGTATAATTGCATCTCCTCCTTCCCATTCACGTAAACGGTAAGGCAAAGATGGAGTATAACTGCTCCTTCCCATTGAAGTGAATGGGGCTGAAGAGCTGCCATTTCGATGGCGAGCAGGTAAACAGTGAAGCGAATGCAGCGTTCTCTTCAAATATCTGATCTGTAGGGGGTGCCTGAAGTCGGACCTCTGACAATCTCATATTGATGACCTATGCTGAGGATACAGAAAATTGGCCAACCCCCTAAAAAGAATTTTGTATAGTTTTATCCATGTACATTGTCACATTTTTGTTTTGGTTTGTGAAGGATGTTGGTAATCTGTAAACTGAAAGGCATGGATTTGCTTACGTTTCTAGGTTGGTGATCCCACACTGAGAGGAGGCAGCCTCTTTCCAAACCAGCTACCTGGAATGGATATGATTAAACAAGAAGGCGATGCATCAAGGGTAAGAGAGTGGTCAGAATGTGATTGGGAAAATGTGTTGACGCCTACTTAAAGAAGAACTCCCGCAAAAATTTTTATTCTCTGACCTGTTAGAAAGGTGGATGATATAATCTGTAGTGATTGTCATTTTCTTATCAGTGACTGTTTCTGTGAGTAATAACCTCTCTTCTTATTGTAGCTGGGTCATGTGACCAACTCCCTGACCTCCAACTGACCCAGGACAGGAAGCCAGTAACTGCTCTATTCATTCCTATGGGAGCCTCATAGGAATACATAGAGAATTAGACTTCCTGTCCACACATAAGGTGCTGTGTGAGTTGGTGGGTCTAATTGCTGGTCACATGACAGAGATAAGAAACTTCAGGATGATATAAGTCAAAAATTCAGACACTGGTAAGAAAATGACATTCACTACAGATTATATCATGTACATTTCTAGCAGGACATGGAATAAAATTTTTGTCTGGAGTTCTTCTTTAAAAGGGGCATGTTAACAGTTTTTCACTCTACAAATCAGAAACCACTTACAGTATGTCATCCATTATTTTCAAAGGCAAAAACGCATTATTAGTGCAGTTTTTTTTTTTTCGGAAGTGCAATTTAATTTAGTGGAAACCCTCCAAGTAGCTGCACACTGATTAGCCCTATTGAATGGAGCTAATGTACAGGCAGATTTCATGGCAGCGCAGCCTCAGATTTCTGCAGCAGTTGCTGGATTTGAAGGTGCCCACTCCTTCTTTCCATTGACATATGCCCCATAGACATTAGCAGGTCGGTCAGTCCAGGTGAAATTGGTGGGCTTTGCCAGCGTTCACCTAATGTATATCATCACCTTTACTCCCACAGACTGCAAATGGCCTCTGCTTCCCTTTTCTCTTTTACACAACCAATTGGACAACGGCGTTCCAGAACACCATATTTTTAAGCTAATTTTTTTTCCCTGTTACATATCCTATTATAAAACTTTTTTTTTTTTTTTTTTTTTTTTTTTAATACTGTGCTCCAAATCCCTTACATGACTCTGGAATAGATCTCTGTATCACAAAAATGTTCTGATTTGTATAAAGATATATCATAAACTGAGTGAACACAGAATGATGGACCAAAAAAAAAAAACACGGCTGTACTGACCACCTCTACAGAACATGAGAACCCACCAAAATGATTGGAATGCAAGCCAAGCGATGTACTCCGTTATCTCTGGCAGGCCCATAATGATGAGTGGAGTGGCAGGGCGTATGCTTGAACTGCACCATTCGTTTTCAGGACACACCCGTTCAGTCTCAGCAGTCGGACCCCATCGATCTAATAGTTGGGAGAAGGGGATAAATTAATATAACTGTAATGCTCCATATCTTTAATAAGGCAGTTGACACAACCACTGTATTTTTCAATATATTTACATACTGTATATTTTTAGTAGTTTGCTAGATACTTTGCACAGAGAATTGCAAGAGACCCTGTCACCACAAAATGCAATGCTTAAAGGGAGGTTAGAACAAAAGGATTACACATATAAAAAAATCACACAAATATAAATGACCCCTCTCAATTAAGCATACGACTCCAATAAAGTAACAATAACCTACAGAAAACCACAACGAGTCCAAACTAGCTCATAAATGTAGCTTTTATTGAAAAATACATGTATAAAATACAATAACATTAAAAATAGAGACAAAGAGTCCAAAAAAAAAAAGACTATGTGACTCTCCTGGATCTCCAAACTACCCCTATTCATACTGTACACAAATATAAATAAAGTGCTGCACTATTATATCAATAGATTAAACCTGGTGTATAACAATCGTATTATACAGGGATAAATGCAATTATAAATCCCTAATAAGAGGCTCAGCAAAGTCTCTAATCACAGTATATAACACACCAAGTATTAATAATATCAAGTCATTATTTCACACAGCACAACATGGCGTAAAAAATATGGATAACATACCCAAAAAAAGCAGGATAGTAGGGTCCAGGAGAGCCACACACCCCAACGCACGTTTCGGCCCCACGCCTTCCTTCAAGTCAAGGTAAGCCCGCCCCCTAACCGTCCCCTCTCTTTTTTGATTGATAGCCTGGAGTGCGGCCAGGATCGCAGAAGTCTAGCGCATGCGCGGTGCGCTCCTTGGTAAGACGCGATCCTGTCTCCGGCTGCCCTGTTAGCCGGGCTTCAGTGGCGCACTGCGCATGCACCGGCGCCACTGAAACCCAACTAAGAGCAGCAGCCGGAGACAGGATCGCGTCTTACCAAGGAGCGCATGCGCTAGACTTCTGCGATCCCGGCCGCACTCCAGGCTATCAATAAAAGAAGAGAGGGGGACGGTTAGGGGGCGGGCTTACCTTGACTTGAAACTGACCAGCAAGATAGCGTTCATAACGCTTAAAAGATCGTTTTTCTAATCTATTCAGCATCAGACTACCGGATCAAACATATGATTATGAACGGCATGGGGGCTATTATAAGGTAATACTGGCGGGTTTATATGCCCTTTTGAGGTGACAGGTTCCCTTTAAGCACAACATTATAGAACAGGAGAATCTGGGATTTATGTATAGTTTTATGGAAAAAGATTCAATAAAACCTGTAGTTTATACATTTATATCTCTTCTTGTGAATACCTATTTGTACAGGAGGGAGGTGTAATCAGTGATTGATTGCATTGTGTGCATACAGAGATAACACCTCCTCCTGTACCAATAGGTATTCACAGGAAGTGGAAAAAGCAAAGACGTAGAAATGACAGGATTTTACTGAATCTTTTCCCACAAATCTATATATTAATCTGCTCAGCTCCTCCTGCTCTATAACATGCTGCTTTCAGATTTCATTGCATTGCGTGGTGACAGGTCCTCTTTAATGTTAAATTTAAAAAAAAATGACCCTAGTCCCCATTCGCCCATTTAATTGCATTTAAATTATGGCAGAAATTCTATGAATAATTGAGTATACTGCTGGAAAGAGTAATGGTTGTGAAATGACTTCACAAACTTTAAACTTGCAGAGCCACCAATTAACCTTGGTATATGGCTGGTCTGTGCAGCCTGTTCTCCTCCAGGGCTTAGTACTAAAAGCAGTGCAGTGTTCAGTGGGGTTCAGCTTTGTAAACTAATGTAATGATGTCATATGTATGAGAATATATTACGCAGTACTGAAAAACTCATCATCTATAACAGAGCAGGATTGCTATTTTACTATGCGCTTTCACAGATATATGGGAACCCAGTCTTAGTTGTGTAGATAATAAAATAAACCATACTTTCCTGCAACAGTAAGTCCACTATACTCTACTGAGGTGCTGTGCATCTTTAAAGAGGCCACCAATCCCCTGGGTGCCAATTACGGTAACCCGCCACATCTGGGGTCCTGCAGGATGCAACAAAATAAATCGCTCCTGGATCTTAAAATATCTAGACTTTCACTTGCTTCTGCACAAGAAGCCAAAGTAAGCATCCCTTAGATGTGCTGGTCACACATCCACAGGATAGGTGATCGTTACGTGATAGATGGGGGTCTAACTCCTGGCACCCCTGCCGATCAGCTTTTTGAAGAGACTGCAGCTCTCAGGTAAGTGCTGTGACATCAAGTCCATCAGTCTCACGGCCTTTGTGCAGCTTAGTCGCACTCTGGTGATTGGAATTGAGCTGCAAGACCAAGCACAGTTCTATACCATGTACAGCGCTGTGCAGTGCTGGCCAGAGCACTATGTCCCCTCCATAAAGCTGATCAGCAATGGTGCAGGAAGACTTCCACCGATGAGAGATATTAATGGCCTACCCTGAGGTTTGATTATTAATATTTAATTCCATAAAACCCCTTTAACCCTGATAACTCCAAGCTTAAAGGGGTTGTCTCACTTCAGTAAGTGGCATTTATCATGTAAAGAAAGTTAATACAAGCCACTTACTAATGTACTGTGATTGTCCATATTGCCTTCTTTGCTGGCTGGATTACTTTTTCCATCACATTATACACTGCTCGTTTCCATGGTTACAGACTACCCTACAGTCCAGCAGCAGTGGCCGTGCTTGCACACTATAGCGTCAGCCTCTCTGGTGGCAGGCACTCACATAGGCTAGTGCTTTTTTCCTATATTGTGCAAGCACGACCACCACTGCTGGGTGGTCTGTAACCATGGAAACGAGCAGTGTATGGAAAAATATATCCACCCAGCAAAGGAAGCAATATTTGGACAATCACAATACATTAGTAAGTGCCTTGTATTAACTTTCTGTAGATGATAAATGCCACTTACTGAAGTGAGACATCCCCTTTAAAAATAATAGTCCACGTTCTAATACATTACATAAAGTGTTCCCCTTCCCCGGCCACGTGACACCGGCCTTTAATGTCAACAGGCTTTTTCAGGCCTGCCTTTTTTATGGTGATCGTAACTCTTTATTTGGCGCGGTGTAAATATTTAATGCGAACATTATTTCTGTTTAAGTAATAGTTTAATTTTACCGCCCCATACCCAGATTTTATGTGATGTTGGGGATGATTTGTTGTGCTAACCTGTCTTTTAAACAAGCCAGATTAATAATTTAAAATGTGTCCCCATTAGTCACTGCCGTATACATAACTATAGTCATTCCTCTTTAAAAGCCAGTATGCCTCTTAAGAGCTCATTCCAATGAAGCTTTATGTGGTCCATAGATATGGTTTTCTACCATGGCAGATGGTGACATTCAGGCCTGGTGTGGGGTCACTTCTATCCATGATTGTCTTTGGCTGGTCAAACCTACTGTCTACCTGTTGTAATAATCACCACCACTGTTATCACACCGCAACCACCATGTTCTGTGTGCCCTGAGGACATCTTAGAGGGACATCTCCTGCTTTTGGTGGAACGCTGTTGATTCCATATGTGGCTACCCGTAGCTTTTTGAGGGCTTGTGAGTGAGTCTCCTAAAATGTAAATTTCATGCACCTGCCATATGCATAGCCGAATTTCCTAAGCTTCAACTGCACGAGAACGTAGGGTTCTCCAATGGTTCTGGTCAACTTGGGTTTTACCATAGTAGAGGTCTTCAGACATTTAGAAAACTGCCAGGACTAAAGGCAGAATCCTATAAAGGGCAATGACTGTCCCTTATTCCGTTTATGCTTCCTGTTTTGATGAGGATTTTTTTAACTAATTGTATTTTTTTTTCATCACTTTGTTTTAGAAATACTGCTGACCCTGAAGATGCTGGGGATGTGCTGTCCTTCTGCTGACCATTGTGAACCTTTCTCTGGTCTGGAAGAGTTTGGTCACTTTGGCAGTTCATATAGACTGGTGTGAGATGCCAGCTTGCAGGCCCTTGTAGAGGTGACCTGACCTGCCTCCAGATTCAAAGCTGAAGTTGTGTTTTCCGTGATGCAGCCTCTTCACCAGGCAGTGTGGAGCTAGAATACAGACCGGCGGCCCGTCTGTTCACTGCATTCACCTTAGTGCGACTTAGTTTCCTGCTGTGGAGTCATTATGGACAGGCAAATGTCATTGGACTATTTGAAATGAATGTATTTAATTGTATGTATTTAAGAAAAACTATGCTTTTTTTGTTTTTCATTTTCCTCTTTTTCTCAAGTTTTTGACACTGGTTTCTAACCTTATATTTCTTGGGCTTTTAGCCCAGTAGATACTTTTGCTACCACATGAAGGCTTTCCCCCCCTCCTTTTTCCCCATTTTGGAAATGTATATTTTTTATTTGTGGGTGGGATGTTATAAATTTATGGGTGAAAACCAGGTTATTACTAAAATGCACCAGAGCAAAGCATGATTAAATCAAGGCACTATGGATAATTGTTCTGCACCGACACAAACTGGGTATTTCATGGAAGAAAATGGTTTAAGTAGGCAGGTTTTATTTTTGACTACTCTTTTAGGGGTTGATATTTTTCTGAAGCTAGTCAATCGTAGCAGGGAGTGTACAATGATCTCTGAGGAACGTATATATTCTAGAAATTATATGTGGAACAGCCTTCTGCTGTCTCTCTCAGTGCTTTGCTGTGCATTATAATTACATGTAGCTGAATGTGAATTTTTTTTTTTCATTGGAAGTGATAGGGTGGAAGTACTTTTACACCTGTTTTGCAAATCCTCTTATAGTTTATTAAATAGTCACTAACTTTTCACACAACTTTGCATAAATCAATAGTATGAGTGGCCACAAGAAACTTTGTAATATGTTTTATCAGTGAGAAATGTCTAGTTCTCCTATCATCAGCAACCCACCCCCACTAATGGCTTCTGACATTGAAGAATGCCTTTTTCCCCATTCCGGATGGATCACCTCTGCAGGAGAGTCAAATTACATATTTCAGTGCAAGTCTATGGAGTGAGCAGGAATCGAGGAGACACAAGCAGACTACACAGCTAAATAGGTTATAGCTCAGCACAAGTGCTTTGTTCACAATCATACAGGTCAGTACTTCTCAGTAGTGTCCCTGTTATCCTGGGTCTGCTTCTGAGTTAGTATGAGAAAGTTAGGAAGCAGATTCTCCTCTACTTTTAATGTGTGCAGTGGATGGCAGCTTGTGTCCACCCATCAAGTCTGAGAGAACTGCAAACCAGATATTCAGCAAGCACAGAGGAAAATTGCTAAACAAATTCCAGATACAAGAGATACGAGTAGTATTGATTCATGCAAAATGTGTCGAAAGTTCAGTGACGATTTAAAGAACAAGCATGTCGCTTCCAGTTGCTTTCTGTGATGCCACTTCTACATACTGTTGAAAGAAAACTTTGAGGCCAAGAAGGGGTTAATCCAGGTATAGCCTCCTCGTCTTGAATTCCTTCCCACCACTGCTGAAATATTAACTCATAAAGAATCTTTATGAAATCCAACTTTTCCAAACTCTTCAGGTTTCATTTTCCTATAACAGGGTGGATATTTTTTATGGTACATAAAACATAGCTTCTGTGTAACCGAGCAATAATTTAAGTTGAAAAGAGTTGTTTTTTTTATTTGTAAAAGTTTTGTTTTGTAGAAAAAAAAAATAAGAAAAAAAAATGTTGTCAGTTGATAAAAAAAAAAAATAAAAAAGGTACTTCAGTATTAAATAGGTCATTTCTGAACTGTGGCCGCTGCGTGGTTTTCGTGGTCACGGCGCTTTTGATAGAACTAGTTTGTAGTTGTAACCCTTTCTAGATTCAACGTCTTGCTTCAAATCCTTTATAATCTGAGGTGTACTAGTCTAGAGCGCATCAAGACATTTTTGTACATTTTTATCCCTAGAAATGAGAACTGTTATTAGAGGAAAACACCCTGTAAATTACTTTGCACACTGTTGGTGATGAACCCATCAGGCTCTTGCACACAGCACCATTTATATTTGGATTGATTCAAGTAGACCCTGGAGATGAAAATTGGTGAAAGTCCAAGCAGCCTTGTAACGTTCGTGTCCTCCTCCAGGTAAACATATATGACAGGGGGGCCATCTGTTCATTGGGTGTGTGCATTGCACTAAACAGGTATGGGCCTGAGAACACCTTTAAGAACACAAGGTCACTAAGCTTTTTTAATGTTGCTCATCCCATTATGTATTAAAGTTATTGTCCCACTATTTGTTTATTCTTTTAGGGATCAGAACCGCATAAAAAACCCAAAAAACAGAAGTGATACCTTACTGACCCCCAGTGCTCCCATTTCAGGCCTTCCCAGGTCTCTGTTGGTCTCTCTTGATGCACAGGAAATGACCCCTTAGCAAGTCACTGCTTACATAGTATCCAGTCGTAGCGTTAACCGTCCCTGGTGGCTGCGTACGTAAACTCCGCTCATAAACAGATGCACAATTTTGAATGTAAGACCTCGGCTTTACCTGCAAAATCAGGTGGCCACATTGGGCAGAGTTTTGTCGTCAGGACATGTAAACATGGCCTCAGTGATTGGCTGAGTAGTTTTTTTTTTTTCTGCGATGAGGGGGACCAAGAAGTAAAAACCAGATGGGAACAAGGAAGCATGGTAAAGGAGCCGCAGGGGTTCTCTAAGATCTCTCCTTTTATTTTTCTTACTTTTTATCACTTTGCCCCTATGAAAAAAATTAATAAATTACCAGCTGAGCAAGCCTTTTAAGATGACACAGTCATATTCTGTTCAATATCCAATTTTTTTTAAATTAACTTTTTAAGACTTTTGTTTTTGGCTTGGTCATTGTTTTCCAAGCATATGGTAAAGTTTTATAAAATGTACCTGCCACCCAAAGGGAAGATAATTTGAGGCTAATGCGTTCTTATGAACTGGTAAACTTTCTTAAGAGGGTAACTTGGTTTAGCAGCGACGTTTATTAAAGGTTTTATATTAGTAAATGTCTGCGCTCACATACCATTTTCTTTCAGTCTAAATGGATTCATTATTTTGCATGGATTATTTTTTTTATAGTGGTCAGAGATGTGTTTTAATACAGAACACCAAATCCCCTACATAAAACTGAAAAGATGACATTCTCGCAGCCCGCAGCTACCACTAGAGGGAGCCCCGGAGCTGCATGAACTGTACATTGAACACAATAACAAAACAGTCAGATGTTGCTCCCTCTAGTGGAGGCCTCAGGTATTTAAATCTGTTCAGGGATTTTGGAGACCCCTATGAAAATATGTCAATTGGCACTGAATTTTGAATCTATAAAACAAAATGGCTATAAAAGTTGAAGATTCATTCGATTCCCCTACTACCTGCAGTACCAGTAATTTTGGTAGAATTACGGTTGTCCCCAATGGTTGAATTTTTTTCCACACCTAAAACCATAATCCCCTTGCCCCCTGTTGATGGTGCTGTGCATCTCCCAGTCCTGCTTGAGTTCATATGCTTTTACACACGTATACCTCACTTGGCTAATTCACAAAGATAACCATGTTCCTGTTTAGAACAACCAAGTACTGAAGTTTGATAATGCAGCATGTCCAGGCATGTGGAACTGCAAGAATTGCACTTTTTGGACATAAATATAATGTAAATTATTAATTTTTATCTCCAATCACCCCCCCCCCAACCCCACCTCCCCCCAGTCCATTTTCAACAGATCACGTTTCACACTGTACTGTTTTTGGCGCAGTTCCTTGTACAGGCCTGTTCTCTTACACCATTAAAATCTTTCTAGAATTGTGTGGTCCGTTTTTATTCCAGCTGAAGTGTGGCTTCTATCACTTCTTTCCTTCCTACCTGTAGGTTGCATCCATTTTATTGAGCACCAGATCATACTTTTACGTATCGCATTTGTACAATGCTAAGCGGAGAATGTGAAAGTCAGATAATGTGAAATCTCTTTACCTTTTAGGGCCAATTAAAGAAATATAATCACTTAGGGCAGAAAACAATGGAAAATGGTCAACCTGAAATACATTAGGATAAATCTGCCACTACATAAACAACCATTTTGTAATATGTTCATTTGGAGAATATTTCCCTTTACAAGTCCTCATGAGCTGACAGGACAGAATTGACCGCAGAGTACAGGCTGCCTTTAGTGCAGCCTATGTTCTGTCTATGGGGTTAAATAGAAAACCGCTTGTTTCTGCTGAATCGGAGGCCATGGGAGATCTACCGTGGCTTCCCTGCTAAGAGAATTGTTGGTTAAGGCTGGTTTCACACTCACTTCACAGTTCTGGCAGGCTGTCAATGGGCCCATGGGCATAGCGGTAACATCCGGCAGTCCCGGATTCAAAGAGGTCCAGAAAGCTGTTCTCTGCCAGAATAACATGCTGTGAATGAAAGAAGTCGGACCAGTTCTGCCCCTTTTAATTGTACAACAACAGTCCCAACCTTGTCTAGATCTATTACCGCTGTTTTTCAGCTGCAATTTCTTAAAATTATACTCCTTTTTAGCAAACAAAGATATTTGCTACTCCAAGGGGTAGAAATGCACTTCTTATGAGACTTTTTGATCTTGCAAAAGAGCACAAGCATGGTCCCCTTAAGTAGGGACTGAATCTTAAAGGAGGTTGCCTCATCACCCTTTTCATATTAAAGCATGGATGTCAAACTGGTGGTGTACCGTACTCTGGACCCCTTCTGTTAGACTGGAGGACTTGGCAGAACCTCCTGTGATCACCCATTCTCTCTGAGAATACCAACATTGCTTGCAAATTTCACCTGCCAATGAGAACCAGGGGAGGAAAGCTGCAACATGAGAAGTGCTTGACCTGATTGGAGTTGTAGTGCTCCATGTGCTTGTCTCTAATATGGCTGTTTATACACTCTGAAAGGATCCTTTTAACTAGAATTTACAAACCCTGGGGTATGGCACTTTGCATTGTCTTTTCTTACCAAGATATAACTTGTTAATTCATAGGCACACCACAAATGCAAAGGTCTTTAGTGGCAGCTCTTCTTCCATCTAGCTCCCTGAATATTTAGCAGAGCCAATGGAGTTTGCATGGCTCCTTGTGCATCTTTGTAACGTTGATCAATTAATACATATTTTTAAAAAAACTGTAGAGAAATGAAAGTGACAAAACTAATAATTCAATGCCAATTGTCTTCGGTTGCGGCCCTTTAACGGTCCCTGGTGTCATCGTTCTATGCGAAATGCATTTATTGATTCTTCGTTCGTAATGCACCTTTGGTTATGACGCACTGACTTACCTCCTGCAGATCAGTGGACTAGTGTTCTCCTGAACAGGACAATCTTTTCTCTTCTATTAAACAGAAAATACACTTGATACAAGTAGTGGCCATGAGAACGTGTCCTCTTCGTGGAGCGTCCTAAGCATTGCATCCTGCATTCACCAAGGCAGGCTGTAGTAAAGAACCAAAACCAGAATCTTCTCAAATCTTTCATTGTAACCTGTTTTAGAAAAAATAAAGCCCTAGTTCTGAATTTGTGTGCATCCTTTCATATTCATCAGGGCCAATATGAAACTCAGAAGTCATATTGAAGATTTAATTCCACTAGCTATTTAACGGTATCCACACCACAGCTGTCCCCTTGTATAAAGTAGGGAGGGTACAGCATCCTGCCAAGAGATCAAGACCAGTCTGACCAATCAGTTTCCAGTAGAACTCCCATCATTCAGTCTGATCTACTGCACATCCTAAGAGTTAAGTGACTCATCCAGTACCCCTCTCTTCTAAGTCTAATTTAGCTGTCTCTATTTGCTTCATAGCCCACTTTCCTTGCCACACAAATAGTCTCACTGTCCTGAACTGACCAATGTTTTTGAAGTTTTTAAATTTTCTTTTATTTTTTTGGGGGGGTGGAATTATAATGTACAGTTTTGGGTGGGGGCATGACTTGTTATTACCGGTGGCTTAATTCCACTTTATAGAACCCAAAGAGTCACAATCAGTTAGGAAACTCAACAAAAGCCATTAACTGTAGGTGTGAATTGGACATTTTTGTAGCGTTTGTAATGTCGAGTGCTGCCTATTTACAAGGAAAACATTGTCTGCACAACCTGTAACTGGCTTTTATTTTATTTTTTTATTTTTAGCTCCTTCCCCTTTGTCAGCGCTGAAAGATCTCCATTAAGTTGCTTGATTCTAAGCCAATAACCTGGATGAGTCTGCCCGGCGCTCACAAAGTACCTCAATTGTTTTGTGTCTCTCTTTCCTCCCACTTATTTCTTTAGAGACTAAAACTGATTTATTTAAGTTTCTTACTACAGGTGAATAAAAATAAAAAAAAAACGTAAAAAAAAAAGCTACGTGCAAGAACCTCAAAATGCTAATGAAAATAGCATAATGCCTTAGATCTGTTTTTAAGTATTGTATATTCCTACATAGCTGTTTGATGTATTATATGTGTATAGTATATTGTGTACATTTTGGAACAGTGACTCCATCAGTCAGGGTGGACCTCTTTCCAAAAATCCTTTTAATTGTATTCTCCGCCATCTACCTATTTTCCTGTTGGTTGTGAATTTTATTTGTACAGCTGAACTCCTCTACAGAAATAGTGTGTGTGCGTGTGTGCATTTACATGGAGTAAAAGAAGTGTACAAGGGTAAAAATAAAGCAATATATAAAACATGGTTCTTCAGGAGAAAGCTTACAGTATTGCAAGTCTTGACTCTTTCTTCGCTTCCTTTGGATAGTTGAGTTTCCTCTAAACCGCTCTTTGTCTCACCTGCATTGATGTCTATTTCTATAGTGTGAGCAGTTTATGCAAAGGTAGATCTATTTAGAGAGATTTTAAATACTTATGCAAGTTAATATTGCTTTGCTGATGCTTATTTGCGTATTTGATGTCAAATAATGCTACTGTAAATAAAGAATTGTTACTGCATCAATTAATAAATTTTAATGCCTTTTGGGTTTATACAGTATGCCTGGTCTTTTTGTCTCAGGCCATGATTAACTAAACATGTTAGACTTGTGTTTGGCTCATATGAATATACATGCACTCCCTGGAAATAGGCATGTCAAAGGGGTTGACCAACCACCAAGCTATTTAGAAAGGCTATGGACCTCTTGGGGCAATTTTTTGTTATTGTATTTTACATAGGGTTAAAAATCAGTCTATTTGCAGACTTGCTCATATGAAGCCTTATCTGTGATCTCCTGACCTCATAAACCTCACTTTAAACGGGTTATGCCATGAAATAAGAAATGAAAATCATACATCATGCAGTACATGACAGTCCCTTTCTAAGAAAGGTAGAACCAGCCCTGTACCTCACATAGCACCAGAGATCTCCCTATTCATTGCTCCAAGTGCTAAATTTATTTCAAGCTGGCTGCTCTTTTACTGTAACTGACACAGCTTCTAACAGAAGATAAGGCTGGAGGCAGTTGAAGATTTCAACTCAGTTGGTCCGACCCAAGAGAATCATCAAGAGGATAGAAGAAAACAGTGGCACTCACCGAGATTGCAGCTTTTATTGTTCCATTTCCAAAAACATGGTGAATCCACGTACAGCACAGCAAAAGGCAACAGTCGTTTCGCGCTTCCTCAGGCAGCAACTGAGTTGGTTCGACCACCTCTCTGACGTGGTCAAGAAATAAGGAAAAGATGTTTCTGGGTAATAGAGCTCATTTGCATCCCTTTCTTAGAATTCCAGAGGAGCTTGTATGGCCTATAAGTCTCCTCACGGCGATTAAGGTGCTCTCTCCCTAAGGAGATATAGTACCCCCAAATCCTGACTTGGCCCCCTCAACCAGTTAAACCGTGAGGGTGAAATCTGCAGCATGAATCCACCACATTGCCACTCCTGAAAACACTGACGATTTTCTGCACACAATTTCACTGCGGAAAATCTACAGCATGTATGCCATGTGTAGCTGTACCCTTTTTAAGTCCCACTATGGTACTTACTATGGCATTACACTGACGAAAGGCAATTGTGACCATGGCATCTGAGGGGTCAAACATTGGGGCAGTGTGCAGCGCTCCAGTTACCCAAATGGCTCCCCTGTGGTGAGATTGCAGGAACTTTTAAGTTGCTATGGCAGAATTGGGCCTTCTGAAGGCTCAGAGCCTTGCCATAGCGAAGTTCCTCACCCCTCTTTCCCCATTTTACAAATGAAAATAATGAAACATTAAATATCAGTGTGTCCCAAAATATAATAATAAGGGTTGAGAATTTTTGGGCTTTTTTTGTATTTTTGGATAGTGAAGAGAAAAGAATGTGAAATAGGTCTGTGGGGAGCAGAGCTATAGATTATTAACTTAAACTTTAAATGAAGGAAATCTTCTGCTTTCCCCCATAGGTGTTCAATACACCTCTGAAGAAAGTGAGTTTGAGGTGTGTCAGTATTGCTTTAATCTGTGTTGGGAATTTCTTCTGGGGGTGCAAGAAAAATGTAAACCACCATAAGACAGAACAGCAGGAGAAGGGGTGTCAGATTGTTGAATCCAAGTTTCGGTGAGAGCCAACAGGTTAAGAGAACTTGAAAGAAAGAAGTCATAAATATTGGGAAGTTTGTTGCACACTGACCATAGGTTTCAGAGCCCACAGTTAAAATGGGAAGAAAAGACATACAAACATGTTAATGAGGTTTGCTAGGTTTCTATGAGTGATGTGGAAGGGGTTAAAATTAGCAGAAGCAGGTAGACCAGGGTTAGAAATGTCCTCTGAAGTTGACAGCAAATGGTTCAGTGCTTTGTAAGAGTGCTTTTTGTGTTGTATGATGGGACATGATGAGGTAAGTTGATGCAAGAAGTTGAATAATGTATGTAAGCTGTACATGGGTGAGGGAAGAAGTGAAGAGCAGGGGCGTAGCTATAGGGGGTGCAGAGGTAGCAGTCGCTACCGAGCCCAGGAGCCTGAGGGGGCCCAAAGACCCTTCTGCTGCATAAGAAGACACACAGAGCACTAAGGGAAGGGGGGCCCAAGCTGAACTCTTGCACCAGGGCCCATGAGCCTTTAGCTACGACCCTGGTGAAGAGCTAATGCAGACAGAATGCACTGGAGGAGTAGCATGATGGTAAGTGTAAGGAAAACAGCACATAATAAAATGAACATAGATACAACGAATAAAGTCAGTGAAATATTAGCAAGTGTAGCTTACGTTGCATAGCTGTCTCCTGCCCTAACTGCACTGCTTAACTGCAGGACACTTTGTGCACAACAACACTGGATGATTGCTGGATGAACACTTTGTCAATGATGACACTCTAGATGGATTTACACTGCACAATTGTTGGGCTGATTATTCGGACCGAACGTTAGTATGAACTCTTGTTTCGATAGTATGCCCATGTAAATTTGCTGACAATTACCTGATAAACTATTGAAATTGAAAGTGGTCCCTGACCCCCAACCCCCGCCCCCCCCCGGGTTCTTGATTGACAGGGAACAGTCCATGAATAGCCATCTCGCTTGGCCCTGTCTTTTAAGAAAGAGAGACACGGGATGGCAGGAGGAGCAAGGGTGCACTGGTTGGAGCCTCTAATGCTATGTGAGGAAAAGACTGTCTCTCCAATTCAACATTCGCAAAATGAGATCTATGGAGCCAGTCAAGGACATATCTAAAATTTGCATCAAGACTGTACAGATAGATGGCTGGGAAGCTGAGTCCTCCCATAACTTTTAGTAATTGTAATTTTACCAAGCTAATATAGTGTTCTCTAGCTCTACCCCCAAATGTCAGAAAGGTCTTCTGAAGCAATCAGTTTTATGCAGCAGGAGAGGTAGTGTTTGGAGTAGAAAGAGTAATTTAGGGAAGGTGACCATCTTAATAAAGTGACACCCGAGAAGGAAAGAGCGACATGTTGTTAGGAGTGAACCATGGAAAGAAGAGATATTCAACTTACAACTATCAAGAGGGATTAGCCGGTAGTACAATTCCTAGATACGTGATCGATTCTGACCGCCAGTGAAAAGGAGAGGTATTGCCCGCAATTGTCTGGCCATACGAAAAATAGGCAAAGCCTAAGATATATCATCTGCAAAGTCTAGAAGTTTAGTTTCATAGTGGCCTACCTTAATCTCCTGGAGGAAGGGTGAATAATACATGCAATAGGGGGTCTAATGAAATATTAAATAATAATGGTTAGAGTGGGCAAACCAGCCTAATACCCCTACAAATAGGGAAAGAGGAGGATTATATATTATTTACCCAAATCATTGACAGGCTGAAAGTACATCATCTGGATAGGTCATCATTATCAAATCGGCGGGGTCTGACACCCGGCACCCACACCAATCAGCTGTTTGAGGAGACAGCACGTGCTGTACTCACGTGCCGCCTTCTGTCTCTCTTCCTGTTCCCCGCTACTTTGTCATAGACATAGCAGCAGCAGAAAGAAAGATGGGAGATGGCACCTGGACACTGCGCGCACCGTTTCCTCATACAGCTGATTGGCGGGGATGCCAGGTAATTGACCCCGCCATTCGAATATTGATGACCTGTGACATTTTGTCTAACACGTGGATTTATCACAATTTTATACTAATTGTTGCAATAGATGAAAACCGCAGTAAATATTTACACAAAGAATTGCAATGTTGTGGATCTAAAGTCCTCTCCTCATATCAATTTATGCCCGAATGTTTTTCCATAGCTCGTGGGTGAGATTTGTTAAATCTCAGCCTCTTTTCTGCTAGCGTAATGCACTGTGAAGTTTCTGCTTTGCAGATGTAAAATCTGTGCATTATCCAATAGTAAAAGCCTGGATGACCCCTTTAAGATTCTATTAAGATAAAACCAGGACACACGGTCAAAGGCCTTATAGGCATCAAAGCTTACCAAACTACTCTTAGTGTGTCTTTACGAGCGACAATACGATATAGCCGTTATAGCCATTCTTATATTAAACGCAATAGATTTCCCATGAAGGAAGTTTGATTTGGGCATATAACACCCCGCAATATAAGCTGCAGGCTATTGGCCATGAATTTGGTAAAGAGTTTAAAAATCGGAATGAAGAAGGGATATGGGTTGATAAGATCATTAAACCCATCGGGAATAATTTTAGAAGAAATAATGTTAAGGAGGTACTGAGCAGCCTATAAAATTTGCTACTAAAGCCATCAGGACCCAAGGCTTTGGGGAGTTTTAATGTTTTCATAAGTTGTAACACTTCCTCTAAACTGATAGGGCATTTAAAACATTTAGCTGATCCTCGGATAACTCAGGCATTTGTGCCTGCTGGAAAAAAGTAGAGTTCTCTTCCTTGTGATCAAGAGACTGTAGAGAGACACATAAAAGTCCTCAATTCTTCACTAATGTCTTTAGGTTGCATCAGCATAGAACGCAAAAGGGTTCTTAGAGAAGTGAATCTAGTAGAGGCCGAAACGGTCTAGTGAGAGAAGCTAATAGCCTGCCCGGTTTGTTTCCCCAGTGAAAATATCTGTTTTTGGTAATTTAAGTCAGTAAGAGCCGTTTCACGGGCCAACATATCTGCACAAGCCTTTGAGTAAGTTTGACGGGTTTCTGGGGTATTAAGCCATTTAAACTGCCTGTATGCTAGGGTGAGCTTTTTCTGGGCCACATATAAGGATTCTGTCAACCTTTTCCGTTTTTAGGATATGTAGAAATTAACAGCCTTAGAGGCAGACCAGAAAAGATTAATGTCAATGAGCTGCATTATCTAGCTTATATGAGGCCCAAAACCCTTCCAGAACAGATTTGAATTCTGCAGAATGAAAAAGGTACGAGTGAAACCTCCATTGTTTAGTACATGGGAGCGGAGTATGTATGATTGTTTCAAAAACTATGGTGGCATGATCCAAGATTTATATATCTAAAATATTTGATGTGGAAAGAGAAGGAAGTAAGGAGAAAGAGAGAAGCCAATAATCTAACCTAGCTTGGTAGTTATGTTCATCAGAATAGTGTGTGCAGTCATGATCCACTGGATGCTGCAGGGCTAGGGATCAAAAAGATGTAAACGATCTATGAGCAACTTATAGGTTTGTGAGTAGGAATATGTGGGGCAGGTTGACTGCTTGACCTGTCCAAGACCAAATCGTGAACTATATTGAAATCACCTCCCAGCACCAGGTTTGATACATCCCAGCTAGAGATTACCTCTAGAAGAGAGGAAAAAAATGAGGGATGAAGCATATTGGGTTCATAAACATTCACTAAGAAGTAGATAGTCCCTTCTATATACACTTTAATCATGAGGTACCTGCCCGGTGGGTCTTCGAGGGTATCTAGGATCTCATGTCAGATTTCAGAATTAAAAAGAATGGTCACTCCCCTCTTTTTCTTGGAAAAAGATGCATCAACACAAGTGGCAAATCTCCTGCTATGCAAAAGAGGATGGTTATAAAAAAAAAAAAACTATGTGGGTTTAGGCAATGTAAATGGTTCAGAATTCACCTGTGCTTAACCAGAGAATTCAGCCCCATTAACATTCCATATACACTATTCCAAAGTGGAAATCATAGACGTAGCAGATACTGCAGAGGTAGCCATTTAACCAATACCCGTAGGAGGAGAAAAGAAAAGTAAAATATTAATGTAAGCAGAGACCCAACCCATCCCAGTGAGCAGACAAGAGCATCAGGTCCAACATGATATAGTGCAGAGGACTGTAACCCCACAAAAACAAGAAACAAAAATAATTCCTCACCAGAGGAACAAATCATTATAAATGTCAAATTACTGATTATTGATCCCTAAAAAAGTAAACCTATAAACAAATGCAACAGGTTAGAAAAAATTACACAACTGAACAAATGTCGCCATCATGTAGAAGAAGGCGAAGAAGTTCCAGGGCTTTTTGAGGATCCTTAAACATCCACTCCTTGCCATCCAGATGGAAACATAGGATTGTAGGATACTGAAGACTAAAGTGTAGATTCCTGGCCACCAGGATTTTATAAGCTCTGCGTTTTACAGCCAGTGTGGCGGACAAGTCCTAGAAAAGTTGCAGCTTGTTGTTCTTGTAAGTGACAGATGAAGCTTGTCTGAATGCTGCCATGATCTTTAAAGGGTTTCTGTCACCAGAAATAACCCTATTAAACCAAGTGTCATTTGCAATGAGCAAATGACACTTGATGCCAGTAATGTTACTATTATACTTCTCAGTAACGGCGTTTTGCTAAAAATAGCGATTTTATAATATGCTAATGACCTCCCCTAGGTGCAGTAGGCGTGAACCTGCACCTAGGAGAGGCCATAATAACGCCTCTTACCACGCCCCCGGTCGCGCTGATTGACAGGGCCGGGCAGCCAGCTCTTTCGGCTCCCGGCCCTGTACGAGCCCGAAATCCCGCGCCTGCGCAGTAATGAAGCCGGGACCCGGGCGGGCGCCGGCTCTCAATGCGCGCTGATCGCAATGCGCAGGCGCGGGATCAGCGCGCATTGAGAGCCGGCGCCCGCCCGGGTCCCGGCTTCATTACTGCGCAGGCGCGGGATTTCGGGCTCGTACAGGGCCGGGAGCCGAAAGAGCTGGCTGCCCGGCCCTGTCAATCAGCGCGACCGGGGGCGTGGTAAGAGGCATTATTATGGCCTCTCCTAGGTGCAGGTTCACGCCTACTGCACCTAGGGGAGGTCATTAGCATATTATAAAATCGCTATTTTTAGCAAAACGCCGTTACTGAGAAGTATAATAGTAACATTACTGGCATCAAGTGTCATTTGCTCATTGCAAATGACACTTGGTTTAATAGGGTTATTTCTGGTGACAGAAACCCTTTAATTTATTTTGGCAATTGAGGACTTTCAAGATGACAGGCCGCTACTGGTATTTTTGTTCATTAGGTCACGTTCACATCTTCACTGTGAACTCTGGCAGACTGCAGGAGTTCACTGTATGTGGCATAGCCGAATTCCACTGTGCACTGCCGGACCCTGGCTTTTGGCCAGACAAAAAAGACTGCATGTGGTATTTTTTTTTCTCTGGCCGAAAGCCAGCACATATGCCAGATACAGTGACTGGAACAGAGTGCCAGAGTTAACAATTTAGATGTGAACCCAGCCTTTGGTGGTGTTTTCATTTTTATTGCTTCTTTTCAAAAATGCAGCATTCAAAAAATAACAAAAAATGCAGGTAACCAAAAATAAATCATATGTACTACTAAAAAAAAACAAACAAAACAAAACAGAACATCAGAATAAATTAACGATCATGGCAACAAATTTGTGTAGCCAAAACCAGAAGTGGATCCAGCACAAAGAAGTTATATTTCTCATTCTCTTCCATCTCACTTCTGGCTTTGGCTCAAAAACTGCCACAAAAAGATGTGTGTTAAAACACCTTTAAAGGGGTTGTCTATGATAAGACAACACTTCACCTCCTTCAGCTCTGTCTGCTTTATCTGTCTCCCCATGTCAAGTAGAAAAAGACTGGATATAATCTCAGTCAAAGAAGCTAACTATTCTAATAACGGAAACCAATGTGCATAGCGAAAAGACTGAAACATGATAATACTACATTGTATTGACAGTACAAACACACAATATAAAACTTTCTACATTAATATGAAACCCATAAATAATCCAATGATAATTTACGACTTTTGTGCCACAGGTTCAATATATTCCATATGATGAGGGCAATTAAGAGCCTGAGTCCCTGTGGGAGGCAGCCTAATCCTCATACGTGATGCCATGGTGCAATAAATCTTTTGTGACGTTGGCTCATTTACAGCAGTGACTGATGTCCATTTATTTAAGCTGACTTTAAGTGACTGCTGTGAGCGTCCTCCTCCTTTTTCTTTTAAGGGCAGATGTTAGGAAAACTGCACAATGGCCTGAAGACAGCAGAACTTTATTCTTCCCTCTCTTTGGTGACAGAGAAGAGGGCGGCTTCTATTATGTGCTCATGTTGTTTAGTTATCTCCTTTCATTCTTTTCACTCCTACGTGTATTTATCTGAGCAAAATATGGGTTGGAATCATCAGAATCATTTCCACAAGCCTATGGCTGGTCACAATGTACAACCTGTTAGACATTGCAGGGTTTACCGTATCGACAATTAATGAGCAAAAACAGCAGTAACAAAGACCCTTTAGACTCTACATTTCCCAAGCCCAAGTCCTCCTCATGGCCACCAGCCTTGTACATTACGATCTGATGCTCTTAGTATTAATGGATGCAAGCAGGGGTGCACCTAGCCTTTCTGCTGCCTGCGGCGAAAACTGAAACGGCGCCCCCTCCCCATGCCAATTTCTTAATCTAACCCTTTACCACAATCAAGGCGCTCAATCCCCATGGCCCTTCTGCTGCCCCCTCTTGCCTCTACCTGGTGCTGCCTGAGGCAATCGCCTCACCTCGCCTCATTGGTGGTGCACCCCTGGATGCAAGGTGCTTCGGGTTCTTAGGTGCCCTCCTGAACTCAACTGTATCATTGTCTTCAGGATGGTGATACAGTTGAATACTGTGGTAAAAGTGGCAGTATTTTGTGCTGCACTGTGGCATTTGCTTCTCCTGATGCAGTATTTTGTGCTGCAATGTGATATTTGGTTCTGCTGGGGCTGTATTTTGTACTGCACTATAGTACTGCAGGCTCCGTCTACTTCTGTTGTCTCTGCCTACTTGTGTTGCCCCCCCCTTCTGTCAATGTGGACCCGTCTACAACATGGGGGGTCGCAATCTTCTCTCAGCTGACCAAGCACAGTGCTGTATATTGCATAGCGGCTGTGTTTGATATCACGCTCAGCCCCATTCACCTCAATGGGGCCAAGCTGCAACTAGGCCATGTGAGTGATGAATGTGACATCACATGAACTAGGGAGAGCGGTGAGAAGGCCGTGTCTCTACTGCAAGCCCCAGTGCCTTCTCAAACAGCTGATCGGCGGGGTCCTGAGTGTCAGACCTGCACCAATCATATACTGATGATCCTCATCTTAATACCGTTTTTGTCACTGTGTGGCATTTTATAAAATATTTTTGACATTCTATAGAGAAGCCTATGGAGAAAAACTAGCCATACTGACATTTTTTTTTATTATGCCCGTAGTGTGACATCACCATGTTTACCCCTGTATTAACACATCACTAAATTTATTTTACACTTTCAAATATACCCGATGTTGTCAGGTTTACATCTATGTAGATAAATATTGTCTGATGCTATTTCTTATGTATAAATATGGATTGTTGTCTTTGGCCCAATTAGAGAGTTGTCACGAGGGGGTAGACAAGGGTAGTGTGCCCTGAGCTAACCCCTCCTTCTCTCCCTGCCTACTTGCCTCAAACGGCCCTAGGTAGCCACGGACAACCACGAAGGCGGTCCCTACACTGTATAAGTGCGCAGGAAGGGAGAGGGTACACAGGGACAGACAAAACACAGACGTAACAAACACAATATAGAATGGTCAGCTAGCCGGGTCAAACACAGGAGGTCACGTAAATACCGAGGGGTCAAGCAGAGAGAAGTCAAAAGTCCAAAGTCCGAAATCCAAATCCAAGTAAACAATCCAAACTGAGAACGCACGAGCACTGATCAATGGTGTAAGCAAATCACAGGCGATTTGAGAGGGCAACTGTCCGGCTTTAAAAAGCCCTCCAATGGGTCATGTGACGGGGCCAACGTCACATGACCTCATTTGCATAATGAGCGCTGGCCTAACGTGGCCAGCGTTCAAATATGCAAAAGCTTTGGTCATGCGGCGTGGCCAGCGCCACATGACCGATACATGAGGTCCCCAAAATAATAATAATAAACTCTGAGCGCTGGCAACGGGCCAGCGCTCAGTACCGCCTACTGCTCGCGTCTAGGGGGGCGGGGACGCCGGGCACCCAGTGTCCGGAAGCGCGCCCGGCGCTCCCCGCCTTTCATCACTATGGAGACGAGGACGCCTGTCGCGTCCTCGCTCCATAGTAGCGGAAGTCCGGCGGCGCTGCATGCGGGGAGCGCGTCGCCGGCTTCCCGTAACAAGAGTTTAATATACCTACTTTAATAGTTTAATAGTGTACTGTGACACTGCCGTGTTTATTATCGATGTATTGTAATATTATTGTGCCTGACCTGTGATATCACTGTGTTCATTATCCCTGTATTGTCACATCACTGGGTTTGTTATACAAGTATTGTGATTTCACTGTTTACTACAATTGCACTGCACTGTCACATCATTGTGGTTATTATACCTGTACTGTGACATCACAGTGGTTTATATTTGTACTGTGACATCACTGTGATTATTATACCTGTATTATGACACGCCTGTGGTTATTATCCCTGTACTGTGACATCACTGTGGTTATTATCCCTGCACTGTGACATCACTGTGGTTATTATCCCTGCACTGTGACATCACTGTGGTTATTATCCCTGCACTATGACATCACTGTGGTTATTATCCCTGCACTATGACATTACTGTGGTTATTATCCCTGTATTGTGACATCACTGTGGTTATTATCCCTGCACTTTGACATCACTGTGGTTATTATCCCTGCACTATGACATCACTGTGGTTATTATCCCTGCACTATGACATTACTGTGGTTATTATCCCTGCACTGTGACATCACTGAGTTTATTATCCCTGTACTGTGGCATCACTGTGGTTATTATTAGAGATGCAAGCGCAGGGGAGCCGAGCGGTACAGTGCTCGTTTCGAGCACGTTCGCTCATCTCTAGTTATTATCCCTGCACTATGACATCACTGTGGTTATTATCCCTGTACTGTGACATCACTGTGGTTATTATCCCTGCACTGTGACATCACTGTGGTTATTATCCCTGTACTGTGACATCACTGTGGTTATTATCCCTGCACTGTGACATCACTGTGTTTATTATCCCTGTACTGTGACATCATTGTGGTTATTATCCCTGTACTGTGACATCATTATGGTTATTATCCCTGTACTGTGACATCACTGTGGTTATTATGCCTGCACTGTGACATCACTGTGGTTATTATCCCTGCACTGTGACATCACTGTGGTTATTATACCTGTACTTTGACATCACTGTGTTTATTATCCCTGCACTGTGACATCACTGTGGTTATTATCCCTGTACTGTGACATTACTGTGGTTATTATACCTGTACTGTGACATCACTGTGGTTATTATCCCTGTACTGTGACATCACTGTGGTTATTATCCCTGTACTGTAACATCACTGTGGTTATTATCCCTGTACTGTGACATCACTTTGGTTATTATACCTGCACTGTGACATCACTGTGGTTATTATCCCTGCACAGTGACATCACTGTGGTTATTATCCCTGCACTGTGACATCAATGTGGTTATTATACCTGTACTGTGACATCACTGTGGTTATTATGCCTGCACTGTGACATCACTGTGGTTATTATCCCTGCACTGTGACATCACTGTGTTTATTATGCCTGCACTGTGACATCACTGTGGTTATTGCCCCTGCACTGTGACATCTATGTAATTATTATTCTTTTCGTGTTACATTACTGTGTAATATTATTGTCTTTATTATAACTGCGCTGCAAGATCATTGGTTCTGTGCCTTTTTGTAATATACTTTCCAAGGACATTGTGGTTTTGTGGGAAATGATTCAATAGCACTTGTATTGTATTCATTTCAAGGGAATCTGTCAGTAACTTCCCTGTTTGCATAGACATATAACTGTGGTTCTCCTGATTAAAACTCAGTTTTTTTCTTTTGTTCATCTGAGGCTTTATTCCCAAGTCATGATATTTCTTCTTAATATCCAAATTAGGAATTGGGTGCAACAAGGGCATCACCATTGCTCTTGTTGCACCCAAGCTCTGATCCTTTCTGTGGCCAGCCCCTCCCTCACTGCTTTGCCACTGCCTGGCCCTGTCAATCAAAGTAGCCAGAGAGGGGATGGCCACATAAAAGGCGTCGAGCATTGGTGCAACAAGAGCAATGGTGATGCCCTTGTTGCACTACATGACTAATTTGCCTATTAAGAAAAAGTATCATAACTTGGGGACAGAGCCTCGGATCACCAAAAGAAAAACTGCAAAAATGCGGATCCGCAATACCACGGATGCCACCCGCCGTGTGTTTTGCAATTTGTGGAACACATGGCCGAGCGCCCCGTTCAAAACGCTGTTGCGGACAAGAATAGGACATGTTCTATAATTTATTGCGGAGCTGCGGCTGCCTGCTCTAATAGAAGTGAATGGGGCCACATCTATTCCGCAATATTGCGGAATAGATGCGGTCCCATTCACACAGTTGTGTGAATGGGCCCTTAATCAGGTGAACCCCGGCTATGTGTCTATGCAAATAGTTGGATAGGGAGATCGCTGGTGACAGATTCTCTTTAAATTCAAAGTCAAGGAGGCGTTCCTAGTAACAATTGACTGTGCATCTAATATGTAAAGCTGAGCGTAGGTATGTCCACTAAAGGAATCTGCACTGTCGCATTTACAAAATCACTAAATTTTGCACAGCCACCTCCTGTGACACGGGGAACATCATAGACTATGTTTTGAGTGGAAATTTTCACCCTGTGCTTTCCAATTATCTGCTAAAAAATATGCTTAGTAACCTAACCGCCAAACTACAGGAGCCATTGTCTGTTGGCTGTTGTGGCAGTTAGCCTGGATATTCATCAGGTTGTATATAGCAACCAATCACAGCTTTGTTTCTATTTTGTTACAGGTCATTAATATGAGCTCTGATTGGTTGCTATATTCAACGAAGGACATTCTTAGTCCAAGACAGCTTATGTGTGAGTTAATATGATTTTGGTTGCGACGCTTAGCCAAAGTTATTGTAGAGGCTGATGTAACTCACATACTAATTCTGTGGCATTTTATATACTGTCAATTAAAGACAACAGTGCCCCGTAAGAAAAGGAATTTGATTGGGCAATTGTCGTGAGATGCTAAGAGAAAAGCCATATAAGGGGCCGGATTATTATGGAAATCACTGTTAATGAGACGGTTTACTGTGGAGGTCACAAATAAAGGGCGGGCCGCTGTAGAGGTCACTGTTAAAGGGGCGGGTGCTGTGGAGGTTACTGTTAAGGGGGCGAGGGATTGTGGAGGTCACTGTTAAGGGGGCGAGGGATTGTGGAGGTCACTGTTAAGGGGGCTGGTTATTGTGAAAATCACTGTTAAGGAGCCGGGGTACTGTGAAGGTCACTAATAAAGGGCCGGCCACTGTGGAAGGCACTGTTAAAGGGGTGTTCACTGTGGATCTTACTGTTAAGTGGGTAGGCGACTGTGGAGGCCACTGTTAAGGCAGCAGGGTACTGTGAGGTCACTGTTAAGGGAGTGGGGTACCGTGGCAGTCACTGTTAAAGGGGCGGGCACTGTGGAAATCTGTTAAGGAGGCAAGGAACGGTGGAGGTCACAGTTATGGGGACGGTCTGAAGGTCAGTGTTAAGGGGTAGGGTGCTGTAGAGGTCACTGTTAAAGGGAGGGGCCCCTGTGGAGGTCACTGTCAAGGGGTTGGGGTGCTGTGGAACTCACTGTTAAAGGGGCAGGCTGCTGTGAAGGTCAAAGTTAAGGGGGTGGGCTGCTGTGGAAGTCCCATTTTAAGGAGACGGGGCACTATGGGGGGGTCAGTGTTAAGGGGTGGGGGGCTGTGCAGGTCACTGTTGAGGGGGCGGGGTACTGTAGATGTCACTGTTATAGTGGATACTGTCGATATCTTTTGACAACACACACAAACATTACATGAAATAGATGAAATATACCCATGCAAAGCTGGGTCCTTTTGCTAGTATAATAGTAGGTGCCAATCACTGATAGGACCGCCTCCTTGATGTCAAAGCTAAGAATGACCAGGAATTTGAGTGAATGAATTACAAATTTTACTGAATTTATTCCATCAAAACTATATATGAATCTGCTCACCTCCTCCCACTGTATAACAAACTGCTGACAGATTACACTACATTTTCATGGTGGCAGGTTCCCTTTAAATGATCTATGACCCTATTATTGGAAATATGTTAGCATTTATGAACAGTTTTGGTGTTTTGCCTGAATGATTCATTTTAGTAAGAATAAAGGCACTAAAGCATTTTCCCATGTTATTAAACACGAGCAAAAAACCTTCAGCAATTTCCACAATGATTCATATTCTTCTGCAAGCCATGCATGTTCTTGTCATAATAAAGTGCCACTATGTGGACAAGCTTAGGAACTGCACCATTAGAATAAATCTGAATATGCTGACAAGTTGGGTGCAGTTGTTTCATTTTTATTGGTATCCCTGTATTGAGGCTGGTTTCACACATATTGTTATTTTTTAGTTTTTGCTGATTTTCCCTTTTTTTTTCATTTTAGTAAAAAAGACACCTCCAAATACTAATTTGCTGAATGATAGGCACACCACTTTACTTGGAAAGTATAGGTATATAAAAAAGTTTATTACAAAAATGAGCATACATAATGAGCAGACAATAAAAATAGTAAAAACAGAATATAAATCAAGAATATATACATTAACAATATTCAGTTCATAGACCAAAAAAATCAATCAATTCATGAACTACAAAAATAACTCAAAAAAGATGCTGTAAATCCGATGATGCTATTAAATATTCATATAATATTGTTGATAATAGTGTCTTAGCTTCCTTGAGTACTGGTTTGTTGTGAAAGTAGGATCCTGATATTATGAATTAGGGCCCTAATATGAATTATTAGTATATGTAGTAATTGTATATTTTATACTTTTGTACTAATACAAATATTATCCTGTTATACTGTATATAACTATACTTTCCCAGTAAAAAGGTGTGCCTATCATTCAGCAAATTAATATCATTCCATTATTGGCCTGAGTATGCCAGTGGATAGTGCACCCTCCTTATATCCATAGTGAAAGCCAGGTGAGCCCCTTCACTAATACACCTCCAAATATTAGCAGTATGTCTATGTGAATATGAATATGAAATGCAGTACAAAGATTCTTTTTGTTTGTTTTTGTGGCATTTTTCTTTCCCTGTGTTGTGACTGGCGTTTCTGAAAATAGCAGCATGCTCTAGCTATGGCATTTTTTTTGTGCCATAGACAATAAAGCAGGGCTGATTGTGAGGGCTGTCAAATACAGGTTAGGACCACCCACTAGGCTCCTAACCACAGAAAGAGCAGAGAATTAAATGAATAATGTACAGGTTAGGGCTCATTCAGACGACCATATGAATGGGTCCTCATCCATTCTGCGGATTTCTAATGTAGGGCCAACCACGTGCGGTCCTCAAAATGCGGAACGCACATGGCTGGTGTCCGTGTTTTGTGGATCCGTAATTTTCAGACTGCAAAACACTATGGCTGTCTGAAAGAGCCCTTATACTGAATCTTTTCCCATTAAACTATGTATCAATCTGCTCATACCAGGTTCTCTCTATAGCCAGAGTCGGACTGGTCCACCAGAGTAACTCTGTTTACAGGATCCTCTGGTGGGCCCAGCCCCATTGGGCTGCCTTTTGAGGCAATATCTTGCCATTAGGGTTTATTTCTTTGATTCAAAAACTTTGATTAAACTTTATAGATGATATAGGGGTTGGGCCTGACAAATAATTTCCCTCATATCACTAGGGTGAATGACTGATGTACTCGATGGCTCCCCAGATCATCACACCAGCAGCTGGGGCAGTGTGTTGCTCCAAAGGAAAGGCAGGATTGAAGCGCTCACCACAAGGCCTCCATACTCGAATCCAACCATTATTAGATCCCAAACAGAACCTGGATTTGTCTCTAAAGACGATATGGCTGGGGTCCATAGAAGTCCAGGTTTCCCATTCACACCATTGCAAACGAAGGTGACGGGGGCTGGCTGTCAATGGCAGAGCATGTAATGGGTGCAGTGAAACAAAATCTCCTTCTGTAAAGTGCCTGGAAATGGTCCAGGCAGAGACAGAGGTGTGTAAATAAGGGGCCACTTATGTCTAGATGGTGGACAACGAAAGTGTGGGAGCTGCTCATGCATTTTGGCAGATCAAACTATCCTCTCTACTGGTGGTCTGTCTGGGCCATTTGGGGCCTATTCACCATGTGTGCGTGCCCTCACATAACCACTGCTTCCAACACCTCCTAACAGCTAGGTCAGGATGACCTAGATTGGGGGTAGTTGCTCAAGACAACCATCCTGTCATCCTGACCAACAGTCTCATCCTGACCAACCCTTGTCAAAGTCTGTCAACTGGACAAAATGACTTTGAGTGTGTCGTTAACGATCTCTCACCAAGAGGTACACTACCCAAAAGTAGCCCCTGAGAGCCTTTTTATAGGGAAGGTGGAAGCACTTTTATGCATTTATGTGGCAATATGGATAATCACAATACATTAATAAGTGGCTTGTATTAACATTATCTACATGATAAATGCCACTTGCTAAAGTGAGACAACCCCTTTAAAGAGTACCTGTCACACTGAAACCAGTGCAATCTGCAGGCAGCATGTTATAGAGCAGGAGGAGCTGAGCAGATTGATATAAAATTTAATGGAAGAAAATTCAGTATACCGTGAGACATACATTAAAATCTCTGTTCTTTCAGGGCTCAGCAGCAGTCTTTTCAGACAGTCTTTCAGACATTTTCAGACATTGACAGCTACAGTGCCTTGTGAAAGTATTTGGCCCCCTGGAACTTTTCAACCTTTTGCCACATTTCAGGCTTCAAACAAAAAGATATAACATTTAAAATTTTGGGTGAAGAATCAACAACAAGTGGGTCACAATTGTGAAGTGGAACAAAATGTATTGGATCATTTAAACTTTTTTTGTAATAATAAAACTGAAAAGTGGGGCGTGCAAAATTATTCGGCCCATTTACTTTCAGTTCAGAAAATTCACTCCAGAAGTTCATTGAGGATCTCTGAATGATCCAATGTTGTCCGAAATGACTGATAAAGAGAAATAGAATCCACTTGTGTGTAATCAAGTCTCCGTATAAATGCACCTGCTCTGTGATAGTCTCAGGGTTCTGTTTAAAGCACAGAGAGCATCATGAAGACCAAGGAACACACCAGGCAGGTCTGTGATACTGTTGTGGAGAAGTTTAAAGCCGGATTTGGATATCAAAAGATTTCCCAAGCTTTAAACATCCCAAGGAGCACTGTGCAAGTGATCATATTGTAATGGAAGGATTATCAAACCACTGCAAATCTACCAAGACCCGGCCGTCCCTCTAAACTTTCATCTCAAACAAGGAGAAGACTGATCAGAGATGTAGCCAAGAGGCCCATAATCACTCTGGATGAACTGTAGATATCTTCAGCTGAGGTGGGAGAGTCTGTCCATAGGACAACAATCAGTCCAACACTTCACAAATCTGGCCTTTATGGAAGAGTGGCAAGAAGAAAGCCATTTCTCAAAGATATCCATAAAAAGTCTTGTTTTCAGTTTGCCACAAGCCACCTGGGAGACACACCAAACATGTGGAAGAAGGTGCTCTGGTCAGATGAAACCAAAATCGAACGTTTTGGAAACAATGCAAAACGATATGTTTGGTGTAAAAGCAACACAGCTCATCACCCTGAACACACCATCCTCACTATCAAACATGGTGGTGGCAGCATCATGGTTTGGGCCTGCTTTTCATCAGCAGGGACAGGGAAGATGGTTAAAATTGATGGGAGGATGGATGGAGCCAAATACAGGACCATTCTGGATGAAAGCCTGTTGGAGTCTGCAAAAGACCTGAGACTAGGACTGAGATTTATCTTCCAACAAGACAATGATCCCAAACATAAAGCAAAATCTACAATGGAATGGTGCAAAAATAAAGGTATCCAGGTCTTAGAATGGCCAAGTCAAAGTCCAGACCTGAATCCAATTGAGAATATGTGGAAAGAGCTGCAAACTGCTGTTCACAAACGCTCTCCATCCAACCTCAAAGAGCTCGAGCTGTTTTGCAAGGAAGAATGGGCAAGAATTTCAGTCTCTAGATGTGCAAAACTGATAGAGACATACCCCAAGCGACTTGCAGCTGTAATCGCAGCAAAAGGTGGCGCAACAAAGTATTAATGCAAGGGGGCCAAATAATTTTGCACGCCCCACTTTTCAGTTATATTATTATAAAAAAAGTTCAAATGATCCAATAAATTTCGTTCCACTTCACAATTGTGACCCACTTGTTGTTGATTCTTCACCAAAAGTTTAAAATGTTATATCTTTTTGATTGAAGCCTGAAATGTGGCAAAAGGTTGAAAAGTTCCAGGGGGCCGAATACTTTCGAAAGGCACTGTATCTATGTATAAACGCTCATACAAGAAAGGCTGTCAATCACTAATAAGATGGGCCAATTGGCTATTAAGTTCAGAAAGAGCAGAGATTTGAATAAATAAATTACAAGTTTTACTGAATCTTCTCCCATAAAACTACATATCAAATCTGCTCAGCTCCTCCTGCTCTATGACATGGTGCCTGCAGATAGCACTGCAGTTTCATGGTGACCGCTTTCCTTTAAGGGACTATAGCAGCTAAAGAGATATGTAAAGGACTTTCATAAGGTCATGACATCTCAACCTCATTGAGTTTTAAAGATGCACAGTAGTTTGGAAAATCTGCTACCCTGGCATCACATTTGTGAAACTTTCCTCTAAATGCTCTGTGAAGCCGGTGGCTTGTATTCAGTAGCCACGTGAATCCTCAGTCACTGAGCTCCTTGCCTGGAGTATCCTTGGCGAGTGAAGGAAGAGTGACATCAGGTCCACTATGGATCTGTTTATACAGGGCACACTCCCTGCAGACCATTAAGTGCTTGTAAAGTCTGACTGTCCAGCATGTCTCCTGTGTCTACAAAAGCTGAGACTGGAGCATTTGAAAGAGCAGAACGTAATTACTGGGGGTATTAGGATTTCTTTGGCAATTACTAGGGAAATTAGTTTAAGTATTTTTCATTGACCAGATAAAGGCTTTCTTTTTTTAGAATTGAGAGCGTGATCAGAGATAAGAAAAAACAGCATAAAACACACAAAACTGCTGTATATGCAATGATGGATATTGGCAACCATTCATATGACAGGATAAGTAAAAATCACATTGAGGAGAATGTAGACGTGCCAACTATCTATCTATCTATCTATCTATTTATCTAATATCTATCTATCGTTCGTGTTTATGAAATGTTATCCTTGCAAATGCAGTTTTTTATTTCTTGAGTGTAAATAATGACTAATCGAATCCGTGTTTTTTATACATACTGTATCAGATCTTCATAATGGGTGATTTTAGAAATAGTTAAAAATTGTTCCACATATGTTGCTGTAAATTTATTTCAAAATCTGCATATGTTTTTAAAACTCCCTTCCAATGTGGGCTGAAAATCTGCAACCACTCTGCCATGTGTGAATGTGACCAGTTCACAGTGATTAAATCAATAAAGCAAATTTAAAATAAAATCTAAACATTATTGCTGGTCAGTAATTAACAATCCGGGAGGAAGGGGGGATAAACTGAACAAGTAAGTAAAAGAATAGCATTTTTCCAATTGATCCCCAATCACAGGATACAGACCCAAGAGAATGACGGATCCTGTTTAAGGAGTGTCACAGAAGTGATAAGATCTCCATCTGATAAGTAGTGTGAGATTAACACCTTCCTAGTTCTTTTTTAGGCTCTTAATTGTCAGATTATCTCTTATCACTTGTGTGTTACTGTGTCTCTAATTACAGTGAGATGTCCAAATACAAAACCTCAATGCCAAGCTGCTAATGAAAGTGTGTGCTGAGGTGGGATGGCACTTACTGACAAGAGCAGCAAGGGATGGGTTTGATCCTGAAACCAAACATAGACTTATATTGAGTGACCGTTGTGGTTATACACAATTTCTGTGCAAATTTATTGGGCTATGGCTTCTGCTGTAAAATGAAAAACTCTAAGGGGGTCATTTACTAAGCTAAAATACGCCTACATTAGGCATATTTCAGGTACAAATGGTGGTGTGATGTGTTATTAGGTTGATTCCAAAGTGAAAGAACACTGGTTTCGAATCCAGGAGCAGCCATGAAGATTTCCCAAGAAAAAAGAAACATCATCCAGCTCTGCATGATGTGAGGCCATGACAGTTGGAAAAATACAAAATGAAGTCCGTCCATCCATTCCAAAGCCAAGAGGTGGACATCCAGACAAAATATTGTAGTCAAAAGTCTGAAGTTCAGGTTCCTATTGCACTTTAGAATCTGTCCCCTCGTACAGTGTATGGGAGTACAGGTTACCCTGGGGCCGCACCGAACACTATACAGGCTGGGGCATCAATCCTCCTGCCTGTACCAGTGCTGCTCCGCTAAAGCTTGGCATGGATGTGCTACACTGATGAGCAAAAGCATAACAATGTTTTCAACTTTTGACTTTCAGGCTCCATATCTCAACATCAACTGTAGATTTGATCTTGAGACTACCATCATTTTATAGACAATCATTTTGGCTATCTCATACATGAATTGGACTTGCATATGATTAGTTCTGCAGATTCTTGTCGTGTAACTGCATTGTTACTGTTTTGCTCGTGGTGGTGGAGCAATCTTTTTCTTCTTGTATACTACAAATTACAACCTGTTCTCACATTCTCACACAGCACTGTATGGGAGTACAGATTCTAAAATGCTATAGGCACTTGAACTTTTGGTGCGGGACTCGCAGCATATAGCTGCTTGGATCTGCAAAACTATGGATGTGTGATGGCTCCTAGAAATGAATGGGTCAGTGTGCTAGCTGTCAAAAATGCAGATTAAAAATACAACCATATTATGCAGGCCTAAAAGTCATTATTTCCTAATAGTTTGACCTTTTAGTAAACCTTTCGAATATAAAGATACATCTAATAATAATAATAATAATATGGTTAGTACTATATACAGAGAAAGTATTAATACAAGAAAAAATCTACTTGTTGCTAAATGTTAATAAACAAGCAGCCAAATTGATTTCAATTTTACTGATCTTTGTAGAGAATAGAGATGAGCGAATCTATTCACCGATTCGTTGATTCGTATCGAATCTTGGAAATTTTTAGCTGCGAAGCAAATCCGAATATTAGGTAATTCGCTTCGGCTTTGTACGCATTCGATACGTAGTTTGTCCTATAAATTATACGCTATTACTACGTATAAGTTACTCTATACGCTGATGCGTACAAATTCAATTCATTAGCAAACTTTTACTGTTAGTTCGTTTATCGTGCGCAAAAGCCCGGGAACAAAGCGGTCACCTGACCTAGTGGGCAGGGCTTGCTCTGATTGGCTCAGGCTCGGTAAGCCAGTGACGAATCACTTCTGCTGCGACTGCTGAGGTGAGCAGAAGCACTGTGTGTGAAGTTCTGAGACTCTGAGACCTGTTTTGTGAAAATTGGGGTGTAATTGCTCTGGGATTCCATATTACACATATCAGGGATACTGCAGGGCAAGTGCAGGGCCAGTTCAGGGCTAGTAATTAATCAGACAGGGAGAGAGATAGGGAGAGACATGGAGATACAGGGACAAAGACCAGCTGCAGGGCCACAGAGTGAATTGAAAAATGTCTGGAATGGATAAGCAAAATGGGTCCAGTTCCAGCCAGTCCTCGAGCTCTAAAAAAAAGGAGAAGGTGGCACAGGGCTGAAGTGCCAAAGGACCTGTAGCCGGAGCATCTACTTGTAGTATTCGCAATACTTGACCGTTGTTCCACCGGGCTAACCCACCAAAGTGCAAAATTGTAGTGGAGGAGAAAGTGGATGAGGTAGTGGAATGGATGACACGCTCATCTCAGTCTCAGCCAGATGATCTGCTGTCATCTGCTGATACAGTATCCATATGTAGCCAGGGGTCAGACTCAGAGCGTTCCTCCTGCTCCACCATTCCTCTCCGGCAAAGACCCTCATTTTCATTTCTCATGCGTACGTGTTCAAAGAGGTTGCGTACCTTTTTTACCTGAACGTTCGTTATTAGTGCACGAATGTTCGCTAAAAGCCATATAATTACGTACATTTTGTACGCAAATTCAACAATCTATTTGTCGAATATACCAATCGAAAAGTTCGGCGAATGTTCAGCGAATAAAATTTTGCATGATTCGCTCATCTCTAGTGGAGAACCACCATGAAGATAGCCAAAAAGATCAAAATTTGGAGACCTAAGGATAAGGGCGATCAGAGTCTTTTTAGAGATCTGTGATTATTTTGCAGTTCGGTGTCAAAAACAAGCACTGATCAGAATTTCTGGATGATCAAAAATGTATTTATACAGTATAAGAACCCTATGGCCATGACATATCGGAGCCTTCACTCTCTAGAACTGTCCAGGAGGATTATGATGGATTATGTAATCTCCTGGGAGGATTTAATAGCTGCGAAGATTCCGTAAACATGCTGGATCTTTTGTGTCATTTCAGCTCCTATTACAGGCAGGGGTGGATTAATGGCCCAAAGGCCCTGGTCTGTTCCTGAAGCTTGGGCCCCACAAGTAAAAAAAAAACTTATATTGCACATTATACCCCACAAATCCGAGTGCTAAAGACTATTTAGATGGACATTACATTCAGTACAAGAGTATGTACTTCTTATATCCAGTGACATTTCCTCTAATTTAGACTTTCCATTGGGAGCAGGCTGCCATGATGACGTCTTTCAGCCACACAGGCATCTTAGATTTCTCGCTTTTTCATCATCCTCCCCCTCCTGGTGTCACAACACTGTTATCCTGCTGCTACACCCAATACTATGTCCTCCCAATGGCCACAGATACTATACTGCAGAAAAATTAGTGCCATACAGATAGCTCCTTCCCATAGTAATATTACTCTCAAAAGAGAGTAGTAACAATTCTCTCCTGGACTGCCCTCATTAGTAATAGTGCCCCTGACATTGACCCAATAGTGATAACGCTCTCCAAGAGTATGCTCCATAGTAGTAGTAGTAGTAGTGCCCTCCATATTGTGACCACTAATAATAATGCCCCCATAGTGTAGCTAGTAGTAATGAAGCTCATCTATAATTCTCCCAGTAGTAATAAAGCTCCTGTATAAGTTATTCCTGTAAAGACCTCAGTAGTAATAAAGCCATTCTATGGTGGTCACAATAGTAATAATGCCCCCTATAGTGCCCCCAGCAGTAATAATTCCCCCTGTAGCACCCCCAGTAGATACTCCGCCACCTAAAGTATCCCCAGGAGTTATAATGCCTCTATAGTCCACTGTTGCACTATATATGCACTATTATAATATATATGCACTGTTATAATATACCCCCAGTAGTGCCCCTAGTATTCAGATTGCCCATATGTAGTCCCTTCAGTAGCTATAACATCCCCCTTGTAGAGCTCCCAGTATTTAAAATGCTGCCTTATAGTGGCCCCAGTTGTTTTAGTGGCCCCAGCAGTAGTGACAAAGTAAAACAAATTAAAACAACCTCACTCCCACCGTCTGCTATGCAGGCCAAAGATGTGTTCCAGCCTATAACTAGGTTGCCTGCATAACGCTGCAGGCAGTCATGCTGATATCATTGCCTTGCGACTAACTGCACTGCTCTACTGCCTCACAGGCTTCACGCCTGTGGCCTATGACAGTAAGGCCTCTTTCACACGAACGTTGTGTTTTGCGGTCCGCAAAAAAAAAAAATGGATGTCATCCGTATGGCATACGTTTTTTTTGTGGATCCATTGTAACAATGCCTATCCTTGTCCGTTTTGCGGGGCTACGGAACGGGCATACGGGTGCGGACAGTATTTTTTAAGGACCCATAGAAATGAATGGGAAAAATGCGGATCGGAGCCCGCAAAAAATACTGTCGTGTGAAAGGGGCCTAAATGGCAGAAATGGGAGCCATCCACTCCAGTACTCTGCCGCAGTATTCAAATGAAAGGCACTGGGCAAAACATTTTTGTTGTTTTTGCATTTGTTCTCCATTTTGAGCTGTGCTAAATTACTGAAAATACAAAATACACTGAACCCAGAACAAACGCAACTGCTGAACAGAGGTGTGTTGTACAAAGCACAAGATACCGATGAAATTTAAAGGAGTATTCCAAGACTTTACTGTCAGACAGGCCATCTATATCTGATTGACAGGGGTAAACTCCTGGTACCATCCACTGCAGTAACCGATTCCATCCACTACACAAAGGAGCAGATTGGTGCAGGTACAGGGTGTTGAACCCCTGCCAGATATCAGAAATTGATGGATAGGCCATTAATAGTAAAATCCTAGCCACTCCCTTTAAGAGAAATCATCTATCACATAAAGGGTCATTTTACTCCATGCATTTTACTCCACTCTTTGATATCCACTGCGTCTCAAGAAGATGTTCTTAATGTATGATGAGATGAGGTGTGTTCAACAACAACCCCCCCCCATCCCCCGTGCATCTAAATCAGAATCCACTCCATTCCCTGGCTGATGTAAATCTTATTTATCCTGTATGCCAGGAAACCAGTTAAATTATAGTGAAAGTGCTGGGACTGATGGCACCGTCCACATCTCGCCCCACCACTCCATAGTGGCAAGCATGGCCCACAAGCACCTAAATTTAGGCACATGGCATGGGCATTCAAAAAGTTGAAAAATGCCAGCTCTGCTCTCTATGCACCTGCCGCGCCCTGTCCACTTTGATTGACAGAGCCAGGCAGGTGTGATCACGTTTACACTGCCTAGACCTGTTTCATAGGTACAAATCTGCTGTCCTTTAAATGAATAAATTGTAATTTTTACAGAATCTTTTCCCATAAAACTATATATCAATCAACCTGCTCTATAACATGATACCTGCAAATTACTCTGCTTTTTCGTGCTGATCAGTTCCATTTGAAGGGGTTTTCGGAGTATTTAATACTGAAGACCTATCCTCAGGACAGGTCATCAGTATCTGATGGTTGGGGATTCAGCTGTTTGAAGAGGCTGTGGCTCTTACCAAGCACGGAGCCTTCCATTGGATAGTGGCTGTGCTTGGTATTGCAGCTCAGCCCCATTAACTTGAATGTAACGTAGCTGCTCCTTGACCATCTGACTGATAAACGTGATGTCATTGGCCTAGTAGGAGGCTGTGGCTCTCACCGGAGCACCGTGGTCTCCTCAAACAGCTAATCGGCAGGGATTCTGGGAGTCAGACCCCCACCAATCTGATAGTGATGACCTATCCTGAGGATGTCATTAGTATTAAATACTTGTAAAACCCCTTTAAAGCTTTATGTGAAGGAGCCCTTGAAGGAGATCTGAAAGATAGTGTATGGAGATGCCTAGTGTGAATCTGGTCTACAGATACAATAAATCCAGCTGGAAAACAGTGTCATTTGCAGTAAGGGAGCGTCACTGCCTGCTGGGACTTGTAGTTCCACAGCTTCTGTATTAGAAGGTTTGAGTGTGCACATCCCTGCAGATCCCCTACCCTCTCCTTTGCAGATCCCCTACCCTCTCCTTTGTGCTTTGCATGTGCTAATGCCCAATGATGGGGGTAATGAGGGAGATCATTGGCTGAAGCCTCAGGTCTGTGTACAGTAATCACACAGTGTGTAAGGATCCAGCTCTCCCCCTGCTGCTCTAGGGTGTGCAGTGCAGGGTGGGGACCTATAAATATGATAATTATGTATTATCATCTCTACAAGACTGCTGGTTAACCCTGCAGCTACCAGATCAGCACGGACGACAGTCATAAAAGTTCTGACCTTTCCACAACTGTGTCCCCTGCATATGCCAACCATTGTAATACTGCGCTATGATGATGCCTCACAGGGAGCTGGAGGAGCAGGCACCAAATTACACTGACTGTATGGGGTAGGAATGTAAACATATGATTGAAAGGAATATTCTTCATTGAATAAAAAATTAATAAATATAGGGGTGTTATAGTAATTTGAGAAATAAATATATGCATAGCTTCTGTGCTGTGTGAGCAGTAATATAAAATAGTTTGTGCCCCTCTGAATCATCACATAGAAGGATATGTATGGAATAATACATAATGTCCAATCATTAAAGAAATGTATTGTACTGTATGTGCTGTAGTGTAAAAGTATAATATGTAACACACAATAACAGTGACTGATGGTAAACTAGAGCTCCTCAATAGCATCTGCCCGTCCTGCTCCAGATTAGTTCAGGATTGAATCAGATTTTTATAACCTACATAATATATAATAAACATGATATACAGGATACATATAACAAAACTAATACATAAGAAACAAATAATACAAAAAAATACACAGAATACATGCAACACAAATAATAAATATAATACACATTACACAGACATAATATATAACATAAATTTATATATTACACAAACTGTATAACAACTAATAGAAAAAACGTAAATAATACGTAGAACTAAAAGATAAAATGCAAATATACCACATATGATAACTATGATAATACACACAACGCAATTAATACATTTAATACACAGAATACATATAACAGAATGATATATACATGTAATACAGATCATACACATAAAACACAAGTAATACATATACTACACAGAAAACATAATAACTAATGGGTAAAACACAAGTAATACATTTAATACACAGAATATATAAAACGAATAGATAGCAAAAGTGTATATGATGTACAGAATACAAATAACATATAGAACATATGATATACAAAGTACATGTAAAAATAATACATATAATACATTTACAAATTATACATATACACAGACTATAATACACAATAATATGTATCAAACAGAATACATAGTACAGATAATTTATATAACAGAATGCATACATCAAACACACACTACAGCAACACTAGATATAAATGATATTATAGGTAATACAAACCATTCATATGAGTTTAACTGTATAATACATTTCCAAGTTATTTTAACTAATCTGTTTTGGGATAAATAGATAATATATATATATATATATATATATATATATATATATATATATATATATATATATCAGAAAATGGCAGCACCAGAACAAAAAAACTAAATAAAATTTGAAGAGGTTGCAGCCTAATGGGACTGGACTATTGCCCAGAATAAATGCAAACAGGCAGCACACTCAAATAAGTAAAAAAAGAAAATGTTTTATTCACCTATGGGTGAATAAATATTTTTCTTTTTTACTTATTTTAGTGCGCTGCATATATATATATATATATATATATATATATATATATATATATACTTCATGAGTATTACATTCTGCTATGTGTTTTATATTGTGTGTTACATTATCCTGTGTTGATGTGTTAATATTCCAGCTATCAGTGGTGTGTAAATTGTATCGAACTATTCCTTTAATTTAACTAATCTGCATTGGGATCGATAGATTTTAATTGAATATCTTTAATTTATTGTCAGATAACAGACTGCCCCTGTGTCATCAGTGTGACCATTGTGTCCACAGAGAAGATACAAACCATCAGCCAAGTAAGAAGATCAAATGTAATAGCCAGAAATAACAGCAAACACGTCACTAGTTCTGTATGTTTATAGAAAGCTACCATCCTCCTCCTCCTCACCATAGTATATCCAGTCTGATGATTTTGATGGGGCGTCTGCAGATTACATTAAACGTATTGACCCCCTTTACTGGTTGTGTAACAGCTGCTTCTTGTATGCTGTATGGCAGAGGTCTGCCATGGGTTTGGTGGGATATATAGGGGTTTGAGGGGGTGGACTCAGTAAACCTCATTACATATCATATGTGAGGGCAAGGCTGGCTCTAGGTAGAGACAACCTGTAAAGCTTCCTGTGGTGAGGGGAGATAAACAGCTCTGGGGCCAATGAATGCAGTCAGACGAGTGGGAGGAGGGGCAGATACTAGATGGTATTGAAGAAGACTTGTGGTCCACTCTGGTTTCTATCCCCCTCCTTCTCCTCCCTTTTAACCCATCTGCCTTCATTTGCCTTTACACACATGTAAGACCCTACAGTCTGCACAGACATCATCCTAGCTCCAGTACCAGGAGATGGCCAGGAGGACAGGAGACATCACACCTCACTAACATCTACACTGAGGTCTGTAGGTTAGGAAGACCTGTCACCCCCCTGAAGTCTTCTCAGAAGATCTGTAACAACACAGTAAGTATAACACGCATCAGGAACAGAATAGGAGTTATCCTCCAGATTACTGCTGCTGGGTCCAGGAGTTGGACACCCCCTGTGGGTGGCTGCTGCCGCTCATAGCTTAGGGTGTCAATGCTCCCTCCTTAATGTGGAGAGATGTGTTCATTATTGTGACCTTTCCCCTGACCCCATGTTCCTCTCTCTCTGCGTGTCACGACCCTGTTGTGTCTGAGCCATAGGCTGCCATTGATCTGCTCCTTCTATCAGATTCATGGAGCTGTAAGCTCCTGTGCTCAGCATCATCCAGCCATCATCTCCAGGAGCTTCTAGTAATAGACTGGTTAACCCGGGATGTGGAGACATCACCTCTTCTATCTGGGAAGGAGAAGTTGTGATCCTGGAGGTGGCACCTGTGTCCTGATGAGGTGCATGTGTTTTATGGACCAGGAGAATTGTATAGATGTGTTATATCCCAGCAGAGATCAGTGATGGACAGAGGAACTCTGCAAATCCTGAAAATTCAACTTTATACTGACTTTATCGGATGCTTCTATCTATAAATCATCTATCTATCTATCTATCTATCTATCTATCTATCTATCTATCTATCTAATATATGTATACCTAATATCTATCTATCTATCTATCTATCTATCTATCTATCTATCTATCTATCTATCTATCATCTATCTTACATAGTACCTTGATGATGGGATTTACCTTGCTGCTTTTTCATTTTTCTTGCCATCTTTTGGATATAACTTTTCTCAGAATTTTTCTTCTATTTGCTGGATGTGATTATTGTGTAGATTGTCATTAACCCTTTACCTGCTGGGCTAGTAGCAGATCTCTGCGGTACTCTGGTATTCCAGATAAAAGTGAATATATGAGAATGCTATTCACACATCACACATCCAGGCTGCGGTTCCTGCGTGTAGTCTCCCAGGTTCTCCTCTTCTTTTGCCCAATAGTTTAAAACAAGTACCAAAAAAAAGCTAAAATACGCCTACGGCTCACGTGCGTGTATTTCTGTACATTTTTGATAGGCAGGGCGTCAACTAAAATAAACGCAAATGTTTGTGCAGGTGCTTGTATATATAATACTACTACTACTAATAATAATATATGTTCGTTATCAGTTTATTCTGGATTATTTGTATAAAAATTAAATTAAGAAACTCAAATAAGGCATTCATTTCCAGCAGGTGACAGCGCTACAGTAAGAAATGCCGCATGTAATGTTCCCTTCTGCTAATGTACATTAATACGCGTTATTTCCACAATGTAAGGGATATACAGGCGTGAGATGATGTATAATGTGTCACTATGTCCCTGTCAGGGTGAGATTTCCCTCTGTGGTGAGTTCTAATAATGATTACATTTCTCTCCAAACAGGAGCCCAGGATGGCAGTGTCCATGCCCAGCAGTGCCCTCCCTGCCCCCAGCATGGTCTCCTATTACCCCTCATTTATGCCCCAAGGTAACCCATACCTGGGGATCCTGGCCAATACCCCCCACGACCTGTTCCATCCCCTGAAGTCTTTGGGGAGACTGGTCACCAAATCCTCCCCCCTGGGGCCCATTAATTTTAGGGACATATCGTCCATCCTCACCCACAGCTCTCCCCCCGGTGAGCCCCTCTTCCCTCACTCTACATGCCCCGTGTTCGGTAAGGCCCAGAATGGACTGAGCAGTAAGGAAGCCCCCTGCCGCAATAATAGTAATGGGCATCCACTGGAGGCAGGGTTCCTCCTTAATTCTCCACACAGCCCCAAATCAAAGAAGTCCAAGGGGGTGCCTGTAAGGAGTTCTCCCTGTCTGGACTTGATGAGCCAGGGGACCACATACCAGTTCACAGAGGAGGAGCTGCACACTGTCCTGTACGGGTACATCAGCACCCCCGAGGAGCAGAGACCCCCGACCCGCACTGCACACGCCATCTCCGGCCTTCGTATCCCGGACCACTGCACAGGTATTTAATTGTCAGACATTATCTATCTATCTATCTAATCTATCTATCTATCTATCTATCTATCTATCTATCTATCTATCTATCTATCTATCTATCTATCTATCTATCTATCTATCTATCCATCTATCTATTAAATATCAATATCTGTCTAACACTATGTCTTTTCCATAGCAGGAGAGCCCCCATCTCTGGACAGGGAATCTCTGCAGTTACCTGAAGGTACAGATAATTACATGTATTTTCTACTCCATTATACACTGACCCCTGTGTTAATCCCGAGGACTGACGCAAATCGGAATCCGTATATTGTAGGACTGACAGTGCTGAAAACGAAATACGGAGCTTTCCCCCAGTCAGGGGTGTTCAGTACCAGGGTCATCCCCAAAGGGGTGAAATACGGCCCCTTCCAAGGGAGGGTTGTGAACACCAGCGAGATCAAGACCTATGATGACAACTCTGTGATGTGGGAGGTGAGGTGTCACCATTACTACTACTCTCATGTTCTTCCCATCGCTGAATCAGATATTTATAGAATATCCTTACATTTCTTTTTTTTTTTGGTAGTTGAAAAATAGTTCTTAAATATTTCTAAATAATTCTATAATTCTATTTATGATGCTGACATTCCTATTATTCGTATTCTTATTTATTACATATGCTATTACTATCACTGCTACTACTTATAATAATAAAAAGAGGCATTTCCTTTTTTCTCTTTTATTATCTTTGTTTACTATTATATTTCTTAAATGAATATTGTTCTATTACTACAATTATTCTCTTTACATGTTCATTATTGTTACATTCTTATATTTATTTGTCTGTTATTTATTATTATATTATTATTTTCTTTATAGACATTGCTCATCTTCAGCTAACAGACCTGATATTCCGTTCATAAACATTTATTATTATTTCTCTATTATTACAATTACATATATTTATTATTATTATTATTATTATTATTATTATTATTATTATTATTATTATTCTCCTCACACATAGTTATATTATTGAAATGTCTAGATGTCATCATTGTATTATAAATGTACATACGATTCATAAAGGGGCTAGTTTTAAATGTCCGTTTTCCCCCCCGGACAGATCTTTGAGGACGGTAGGTTGAGCCACTTCATAGACGGCAAGGGGGCATGCGGTAACTGGATGGCGCTTGTGAATTGCGCCCGATTCCCAGAGGAACAAAACCTGATCGCAGTTCAGTGCGAGGGGGACATTTACTATGAGACCTGCAAGGAGATTGCGCCCAGGCAGGAGCTGCTGGTCTGGTATGGAGACTGCTACCTGCAATTCCTGGGCATCCCAGTCAGCCTCAAGGGCATGGATGAGGGCAAACCTCCCTTCCAGCAGACTGAAGGTATGTAGGCCACCTACCTGTGTGCTCATCACTGCATTGTAATTGTATTATTCTAATATTAATATAACTAAATAACATAAGACAGTAGAATCCCATACAATGTAATGCTAGATAATGTCATTATAGCCTTACATAACTCAGCAGGATATACTAGACAATAATAATAATAATGATGATAATAATATTTATTTATATAGCTCCACCATATTCAGCAGCACTTTACAAATTCAGAATGATTTAGAATTTGTATATAAAAACAAATAATAGCACAATATAAATGTACATGTCATGGATGTATAGACACCACCTCAACACAATATAAAATGCACATCATATTTGTGGATTATAATATTTTATCCATAATCTAACAGTTTATTATCATACAGTGTAAAATAAAAGCATAATAGATTATCAGAGCATAGTACCAAACATATACATAAAAGGTATGCTATGTTTATAATTATCATTCTTACCACATTGTAAATGAATGGATTGTTAAATATATATATATCAGACCACCATAAGAGGACATAGCCCACTGACCCCTTTGAATAAAAATATAGTACAGTGTAATACAGTACAGTAGAATATAACAATATATATTAGACCATTATGGAATCATATATGAGGACATTAAAATACTTTTTATAGCTCAACTTTATATAAAATATGGTATAATACAATGCTGGATAGTACAATATTCACTTGTTAGGTCCTACCAGACTCTTTATTTATTTTTTTATTTATCACTTTGTAACGTTTATAAAACTTTAATAAACATGAATCAAACATAAAGATGTATTGGACCATCATAGCATCACATATGAGGACATTAGCATACCTGTTACAGCCCAATGATTTTCTATCAAGCTATAGTACAGTATAATACAGTAGAATAATCATAGCATACATCACTCCTACAATCCTACAGTACTAGTATGCAGACACCTTGACTGGCTATCGGCATAATCTGCTCGACAGATAAATGAGTTTTTACTAAATGTGCCGTAATCCTTACTAGTAAAGTCCGGTTGGCAGCTAACACCCGGCGGGTAACGCAGGCTCAGTAATTGTTATTGACATTAGCATATTCTGATGAGCAGGATTATCTGCCCGGTCATTAGCTGCTAATGATTCAACCATTCGAAAGCACAACTTATATTACACTTTGATTCCACTGGTACATGTGCTCTTAATGATTTCCCCTTATTGGACATAAAAAAATAGTTAACCCCCAGGCAGTAATTCCAAGCAATATTACAGTACGGAATCCCTTAGTACATGTTATCCACTCCTGGGGAACCTCAAAGCGATTCCTGCCTCTGATAAGATCACTGCATCTGGCATGGCCACTTAGGGCCACACACCACCAGATCTCTATTGACTACAATGGGATCCGACAGGGATCTGGCCACTTTCTGGCATGTGTCGGCTTTTTGCACAACTTTTTGTCTCTGCCAGAACAGGCTACAGAGTTTATGCCACATTTGTGAACGTAACCTAAACATTCTCTAAGGCCGTGTTCACACTTGCGTTTAGGTTTCTGTCAGAGGATCTCAAAACCGACCAAAACGGTTCCGCTGGATGTTAACACATACGGATGTATCCGTTCTGTTACATTGAAATGGAACAAACCGGATCTGGCACTAAAATGATTGTAAGTCAATGGGTGACGGATCAATTTTTTCTGATCGGAGTTTTGAAGCCGTTTTGTGTCTGGTCAAAAGGAGCAACAAAACGGTACGCATTCTGATCAGTTTTGTACCCATTGATAATGAATGGGGACAAAACTAAACCTTTTTGGTCCCATATTCTGATCCTCTGCCATATTTCAAAACCGGAATGCCACAAAACAAGTGGGAAACAGCCCCAAGGCTGTGTTCACATCTCCGTTTTGAAGAGCTGGCTGCCTGATGCAGGTGTTTTAAGTCCTGTTGCTGCTGTGTTCTGGAGTACCCCTAATCAGGGTTCACAAAATCCCTGGGAATGCTGGTTGGGAAATATTTCACAAGAGTGCGATGTGAGAGCAGCATGTGATGTCTTACCAGGGGTGTCATCCTGTATTTGTCTCTTACCCCCGCAGAGTCCGGAGAGGGATACAAGTGTGAGAGATGTGGTAAAGTGTTCGCCTATAAATATTACCGGGACAAGCACCTCAAGTACACCCGCTGTGTGGACCAGGGGGACAGGAAGTTTCCCTGCCACCTGTGTAAGAGGTCCTTTGAGAAGAGGGACAGGCTGAGGATCCACATCTTACATGTTCATGAGAAGCACCGACCCCACAAGGTGAGTGCAGCCTGGATCCAATATTCTTCTTCTTTGATGATTATCATTCATGAGTGTTTTCCAACCTGTGGCATAGGGGCCACATGTGGCTCTCCAGCTGTTGGCTGTATGTTAAAGAGCTGACCCTAGTAGCTGCTATTGTGACAGCTAATTCTGTTACAGCTAATGTGTCTCAGTTTAATTTTTCCTAAAGTGACACCATTTCTAAGTTTTCTCTCCGTATATTTGGTATCCTGTTGGATATAAATGTTCAGTATATAGTTGACAGCTAAACAGCCTCTTCAGGTTGGGTGGAGGTTAATCTACTAATAGATATTATGTATAGCATATTTATCAGTATAGAACCATGCCATAGGGAAGCGTTTCTCAGCCCAGGAGTAAACAACCCATGTCTTACTCACTATAGCAAGATGTTGGTCCTCATAAGAGATAGCCTGCATTCTGTCCATAGAAAGGATGCTTTGGAACTGAAAAAAGTACAAAGGAGAGCGACTAAACTGATAAAGGGCATGGAGGAAAGATTAAAATAATTACATTTATTTAGTCTTGAGAAGAGACGTCTAAGAAAATGTGTAGAAATCTGAGTCTCACTTCCTTCTGGGATTCATGTATCCCTTGGTTGAACTTGATGGACTTATGTCTTTTTCCAACCATATTAACTATGTAACTATATGCTGATGGTCTTTCGTGGCAATGGCAGAGAAGCTGATTTGCCTCACAGGTTGGATTGCACCAGCTCATTTGGTGAACCTGTAGTTTAATGCTCTTTTTAGACAATGTACTTTCACCATTAGTTTCTGATCTGTAAATGTTTGATCTGCATGTGTACGTGCTGTGTTTGTATCATGTTGTGGTATATGTTGACACTAGGCAAAAAAGAGTGATAATAATTATGCTCAGCTAGGTTCGGCCAAGCATACATGTGTTCTGAAACAGCATGGCAGTAATTTACTGCCAGGCACCTCTAGCAGCTTCTTATCTGCCCAGCCTGCGGCCCTCCAGCTGTTGCAAAACAACTCCCAATGTGCCTGGACAGCCTACAGCTATCAGCCTACAGCAGGGCATGGTGGGAGTTGTAGTTTTACGACAGCTGGAGGGCCACAGCTTGGGCATCCCTGTCCCAAACAATTGGGTATGTTGAAATCCAACATGCATACTCATTTTTGCCCCCACTATAGTCAAATATGTCATAAACACTCTTTTAAGCCATATTCTTACCAATTTGACAAGAATTAGTTATAAAGGGCATGTAAAACAGAAAGCAATACTCTGCAGATACACTGAAAGTGAAAATTGTAGATCAAAAACTGTTGAACTTTTTTTTTTAGAAATGGAGTGGAAAAAACGAATAGCCCAAATTGAGTAAAATGCAATGATATAAAACTTGTCCCAGAAGCTGTTCATAGGTCTTTTAAGCAAATTTTTGTGGAATTACAAGTCCCAGCTGGAAAGGTTCTCTAGCCGATCATCTGCTCAGCATCTTCAGCAATGTCTTACACACACATCCAGGGATTCATGGTCTGTCCTGTACAGGAAGAGTTAAGTGAAGTCATGGGTGGCTGCCATTATCTCAGTAGGCTTTGGCTGGAGGCCCCTTATTTAGATCTGAAAGGCTTGTAAACTGAAATAGATCCAGGTCTGGCACACTGAGACACACTTCCATTTCACGGGCCAGCTTACATTATTTAACAGTTCAGTTGGCTGAGATGATTTTCTTGAGTGTTTTACACATATTTGGAACTAATGCATTGTGTGTAATTTTAGAGATGTGTCTAGGATCAATACATGGTTCCTCCCCCCTGTCATAGACATTGGAACCTGGCTGCACACCATAAACAGGCCCTAAATTCCTAGTGCCCTCTGCATCCACTAAAGATGTATGCTTTGCTTGGCATATTTTCCAATTGTATAAGACTTATTTATTATACTAAATCACAGTTCTGACTATTCACCTGTCACAGGGCCTTAATGAAGAAATAGTGATAAAAGGTATAATGTAATCGCAGACCACCATCATTAAAACTTAGCCTTTATTAGAAAATACTAAGTGCCGTCTAGTTTAGTATAGGCCAATTAGGGCAATGGTCTGGGAAAAGAAGGATTTGATCCTGACTATTTCCCTATATGCAATGCCCTACCTATGAACAAAATGGCCACCCAATAGGGGCGATCCTGTGTTAGGAACCTCCTGAATTCCCTTGGATGGCCCTGACAAGAGAATATAGTCCACCGATGCTTTATCCAAAATGAATAGTGATATTACCAAAAATAAAAAACAATAAAGTCCTGACACAGGATCGCCCCTATCAGGGCGGCCATTTCGTTCATAGGTAGGGCATTGGGTATAGTGAAATAGTAGGGATCCGATCCTTCTTTTCTCATCTCATTGGCCTAATTGACCTATACTACACTAGACGGCACTTTTGGTATTTTTATAGTATTTTTTAATAAAGGCTAAGTTTTAATGGTGGTTATTTATTATACTGAAATGTATTCTAACACCTATTAGTCCAAAGGGGAACTAAACCGAATGTACAAACCAAAACGGTCCATTGCAGTCCATTGCTCTGCAGACCTAAATTGGCTGCATTCAACTGCTCAACGAATTGAGTTATATTAGGGTTAGTGGGCCTTTAAAAATATTTGCACTAGTCTGCAAATTTGGTAGATAAACTTTGACAGCGGGATGAATATGTATTCTGCTGCATTGCTTGTGCATTAAGCTGGCACACCAATCCACCTGGTGTAAAGGTATAGATAACACATTATGAGATGAGTTGTGCCAAATAACAAACTCAGCTGCGTCTCAGTCTGCTAAAACTACTGTATATTCTGCATACTGTCAATTTTGTATTTTGTTCTTTGATTGTTTGATTGACACATATGTACATTTTATTACAGTGCACGGTATGCGGGAAGAGCTTTTCTCAGTCCTCCAGTCTCAACAAGCACATGAGAGTTCACTCTGGTGAAAGACCTTACAAGTGTGTCTACTGCAACAAGGTAACTGCCGCGTTCACACTATCACAGCAGTGCTGAGCTTGTAATACTAAATGCAACTATGGATGATCAAAATTATACGATTGGTATCCTTAAAGGGGTTATTTCAGGTCCCCAGGAGCTTTTAGGTGCACAACTAAATGAATAGTATTGCTCCTGCTGAGTCCTGATCATTATATGTGCCTACTCGCCCCCATTCCTGCACTGTGGCGGTGCAAACCGTCAGTGGAATAAACTAGCAGGACTTCTGAACAGTGCATATAAAACAGAGAGGACTCTGGAGCATGAGCTCAGAAGTCCTCGCAATGTATTCCAGTGTTGGTTTGCCAGCGCACATCGGGGTAACTGGGGGGATCATGCACATATAACCTAGAGATCAGGACTCATATGGAGCAGTACTATTCCTGTAGTAAGTGACAGACTGCTCTGTCTGATTAGATGTTGAGTATTTTATACTGATGACCTATCCTCTGGATAGATCATCAGTATGTGATTGGTGGGAGTCTGACTCCTGACACCATTGCTGACCAGCTGTTAAGCTGCAAGGAGGCCGTGGCACTCACCCACACCGAGGCCTCTTCCAACAGCTGATCAGTGGGGGTGACAGGAGTCGGGTCTCCACCGATCCTGAGGTTAGGTCATAAGTATAAAACTCTCAGAAAGCCCCTTTAAACCAATAGTCTGGGTGGTATTTATCTGATATGTGTGAGCTATGAACTGTACATGCTGACCAGTGTACAATGTAAAATCTAATACTTTGATGGGCCACGTTTGCCGTCTCCATATGTTGTAATGTATGCCATTATATCCATAGGAACTCAGGGGGTCATTTATGATACTGGTGTAAAGGAGAACTGCCTTAGTTGCCCATAGCAACTGATCAGACTCTTCTTTTCATTTTCCAAAGGAGCTGTTCAAAGTGAGAGTTGGAATCTGATTGGTTGCTATGGGCAACTAAGCCGTTCTACTTTACACCAGTTTGATAAATGACCCCCTGAGTTCTTACTTGGTCTATGATTAAGATGATCTTTACCTGAACAAATGGTGGCCATACACCTCAGATAGCAGACGGCAGCTATTCATCTTGACCTCCCCATACCTCAGCACATTGGCCAAGTGTACATTTGTTCTTAATGGGAAATGGGAATAGGTCACCGTCAGACACCTCTGGTGCCAACGTGTGTCCATTGAGAATAAAAGGATCAAGCATGTTCAACATGTCCAACATGTGAGACCTTCCCCATGACGGCTGCTGTTGGGGGAGAGTCAGGTCACCCCCATCCACATTAAACTAGGTTCACATCTGTAGAAAAAGTTCCATTAGTAATCTCGATTGCAGATTCCAGCAAAAATGCAGGCTAATCACAGCCTGCAGTGCTAGATTGTCTGACAGAATGATGGACACCATAACCAAAACCAGTGGTCCCCATTATATTCAGTCTGTGATTTTTTTAAAATGTCTTTCTGTTGCCAGAAGGGAACAGAAAAAGTAAGTATGTCAGGAATGCCAACGGTCACCTACTGTTAACGGTCACCTTAAAGAGCACCTGTAACTTCTCCTGATATGTATGTTTAGTAAGTACTTGCATACCCATGTAATATCAATTCTGGAGCATCTATTCCTTTGTCTCTATGTTGTATCATTCCTTAATTATTGCTAGAAGTTATGAATAAATTGCTAGCAGTTTACAATGAAGGTCCAGATGGGTGTTACTAGTTGGGGATGTGTCACTGTACAGTCTACCACTAGAATGCCAGACTGCAGGGACACCCCCCAACTGGTAACACCCTTCTGGACCTGCATTGCAAACTTCTAGTAATTCATTCCTAAATAGTCAAATTATAAAAGAATGGCCCAACATAGAGTCATAAGGCTAGATTCTCAAGAACTGTTATTACATGAGGAATGCAGGTACTTACTAAGACAGACATGTCAGGTACTTACTAAGCTCTTTTCCAGCGTCCATTATCTATTTACCAGCAGAGACATAGCGTTCAATCCCTGTTGCTGTCTTATGTCTCCAACCTCTGAAAACTTTTAAACTGCTGCAGTTCAGAAGTGGGGCAATTTTGCTTATGTTCGTACCATCACCCACAACAGTCCCACATTGAAAACTTCCTTTTTTCTCTCAATTAGGCATTTACGGCTTCCAGTATCCTCCGCACCCACATACGACAACATTCTGGAGAGAAGCCCTTTAAGTGCAAGCACTGTGGCAAGGCCTTTGCGTCACATGCCGCCCACGACAGCCATGTGCGCCGCACACACATTAAGGATAAAGGCTACAGCTGTACCATGTGTGGACAGAACTTCGTGGAGCTGGAGGAATTCCGATATCACATGCAGATCCACTCCACGCTCTAAACCATCTGCCCTCGCTCCCCTTACCGTGCCAATTCTATTTTATTTCCTTATCGTACGTTATTATTTATTATCATTCAGAAGCTTGTAATATAAAAGACAATATAAGTAACTTAAATCATCCTGGAACATTACACTTTACGTCGACACAGTCTGGTCTGAGAACTAGATGCTTTAATTTATTTCTTTCTAATTTATGCATTTTGACGAGGACGATGTCTTGCACAGAATTACGTTTGTTAAATATATACAGATTACATTGAGTTTGCTATGGCATGATGTGTTTGACTTCAATAAGTAATTGGTAAGCCATGTTTTACTGAAATGTACAATGTGCTGATATTTAAGATGCCTGTACATATTGCAATTAATACAGGGCAACTGGGCAGATATCACCTTGTGAAGGGGCAATTATAATGAGAATGGTGCAGTAATGCAGTAATGGTTGACCACATTTAGAGACTGAGATGGTGCTTACCATATTTTAGGCATAGGGCTGGTGGTTTCACCGTTTAGTATCCGCATTACAGCCGCAACACTCAGACCTCACATTGTTCACTTGAACCGAACTTAGGACAGACAGCCTACATGTAGAGGTGGTTCCCCCTATAAAGTATCGCAATGATGGCTAACCACCAGCACTCCAGTTGTGGTGAAACTACGACTCCCACCATGCTCCATTCATTTGTATGGAGAGCAGCCCAGCAAGTGTGCATTGTGGGAGTTGTAGTTTTACCACAGCTGGAGTGCCGGAGGTTAGCCATCACAGGTATAGGGTATATAGAACACATTAATTCATTCATATAACATGCTATGTAGAATGCAGCCATATGTTGGGAGGACATGGGTCTATCAATTGGCCACAAACAAGCCTACTACCCATTTTCTAGCAACAAAAATCACAAAGTTCAAATAGCATGAAAGGTAACATGACTAGGTATTGGTTAGACTGCTCGGGTCTCCTTATACCCTCACCTTACCTAATTCCTGCTAAAATAAGAGCCAGACCACAGATTCGAATTAATTCGGCCACAGCAGCCGTTTTTATTAATAAATACATACGAAACAAGAATAACTTAACATTAACCCTGAGTAAATGACGAGGGAGGTCCTAAAAGCCCAAATACAATCAATTCACCCAACTAAAACAGGCAACTTCATCTTGCCCCCAGGATGAACGCCAGCTCAGGGGCACCAACTGATGGACGCCTAATAGCACAACTCCTGAACCCCGATGAGAGACCAGCCCCACCCGTGGAGGCCCTCCCATTCCCAAGTACTGCCATCTCCACCAACTTCTAGGATCTCCCATCGCCATGACTGCCGCGACAATTTTCACCAAACCCTTTCCCTTAGCCCCCCAACTCCTATAAAATTATCATTTACAGCAACAATCCCCCTAATTTCCCCAGTACACATATTAACTTATTGTTACTATTGTATCTTTCTTTTCTTTTCTTTTTTTTTTTTTTTATTAACCAGCCTTGTCCCTACCTAATGTTTCCTCTAAGGGCGGGCGGGTGGGTGTTAGATGGCTACCTAAAATTGCAACCTCCCCTAGCTTGCCTCCCCTTTTAAAGCCTCCCACCACACCCCCTTGTAACCCTAGCAACTCCCTCCCTTTCCCAGCCACTGGGCCATTAACCCTTTAAGGGTCAACTCCTCATCAACCAAACCAGCGTCATGCTGGCCTCCCCTTAGCTCCGCCCTAGTCCGGCCATACTGGATCAAGAGTGGAAATAGGGTGCTCCATAGGTCTAAGAAGTATGTGAGTCTCAAGATATGAGTAGGGATGCCGTAGGAACATTGGCTGATAAAGTTGATTTGGGTCAGGTTCTTGGTTTTGGTTTCCAAAACTGCATCAGGAAACCTGAACATGTGGCCTTACCGTTAAGAGAATAATTTGCTGTGTTGGATGTTTTTGTTGAATAATTCACTCTTGGTTTTGGCTTCCAAAATTGTATCAGGAAACCTGAATGTGTGGCCATACCCTTAGGAGAACAATTTGCTGTGTTGAATCTTTTAGTTGAATGCTATCTCTTCACTTAATACACCATTGCTGATCCTTTTTAGCTATGTATAGATATAAATATAGATGTTGACACAATTAAAATTCTTTGGGGTAAGATCTCTTGGTGGAGGGCACATCCCAATGTTATTTTATTGTAGTGGCTGGCTTAGGTCCAAGAAAACTTCACTGTAAATTTTGAGCTGAACCCAGAAGTAGAGAGTAGTCAGAAAGCTCATGGAGGATATATCCTAAGACATCTTCTCAGAGAGCGATCAGAGATATTCTAGTTTGTCTTTTTTATTAGCTTCACCACTTTGACACTCATTGATCTTGTGTCATGGGCTATAATACTGCACGACCTTTCAGTTCATTGTAATAAAAAGCTTGGCCATTATCTGCAGATGGCAATATTAAGCTGATGTAAAACAATGCTTGTCATTCCAGTTCTTCTTCCAGTTCCAGCATGAGTTGTGGTAGCAGAGTACTCACCTTGTAGGTGTGAAGAGGGTCCAATATTTTTTCTCTATAACATGTTTATCATGAATAGTGCACATATGATCGGTCAATGCCTTGTATAGTCCTGTTACAGTCTGTAAATATTAGCTACTATTGCACTATAGATAATATCTAAAATGTACGGCTATATGGAGCAGAATACAGATCTAAGTAAGCATTGGCGAGACAATTATTTTGGCTTTAGGAGCCTTATATGAAACGTTGAGCTGTGCACAGCACAATTTTTAATTCCCTGAGGATTTTCTGGAGGTCCATCAGCAAATTACAAGATGCCACCAATGATCTATAGATACAGGATGTCATAAAATATCCTCTTCTACTGACTGATCTGCAGGGAAGCTGTTGGTAATTTGACATATTCCTGTAATTAAAATTACCCAATTTCTACATGGAGTAATTCTGATAGTAACATTGTATCAGAGATATGCTGTTTTTGTATCTGCAGTATGGACACCTTTAGGAGCATTATTTATTATTGAATTCTGCTTATTTTGGGCTAAAAATAATTTTAGCAATTGTTCTTTATTAAAAATTTTCAACAGCTTTTTTTCTACGGTTTTCAGTTTCAGTGCATTTGCAAACTAGCGGGCTCTCTGCTTCACACTGAATTTATCAGAGAACTGCTCTGTCAACTGGATCTGTAGCCCTTATCTCTGAGCTCCTGACAGCTCTAAGCAATCATTTAAGCTAAATTCTTATCAAACTGACCTGTTAAGAGAGTCTGCTAGTCTGCAGATACTGGAATTGAATGCTGTAGAAGAAAAGCTGTTGAAAATTTAAAAAAGACCATTTGCTAAAATGATTTTTATCCCAAAATAAGTGGAATGCAATAATAAGATAAAATTGTCTATAGTTTTTAAAGCAACTCCAAATAAAAAGTGTGAATAGTGGTTTATATATTTAAATTAGCTGTCCTATCTAGAGAACCCCTGTCTATGCCCTATTAGGAGTATGGACGTTATAGAAGGGGGTCTTCTGCTGGGTACCACCCTCTATGAAGTGACAGTGAAGAGGAGCCCCCAGATGTGGCCCGTCCATGTTTTTGAGCTAATTATTGGGGTATATATTAGTTATTATAGAGGGGGATTTGTCTTGACTTACCATGCAGAAAGCAGATAAAGGGTGTTTATAGGAGCAATGCTGTATATATAAGGTGGTTTTATAGAAATTATACCTTTGCACAGGACAGGCTGTAGATATTCTGAACAATCCATTCTCTACCACTGGTAGGACAGGTCACTGCAGTTTGCACACATTTTGGCTTTGATGCTGCTAAGCACTTTACTAAATGTAGATAAGAATTCCTTTATAACACATAGTAGAAGAAATGTGACTTGCTCTGGAAATTTTTTGGTTTGTCAGATGACTGCATTTTCTTGTTTTGTGTGTTACGGAGATGGCCTTCTGCAATGAATGGTTGTAAGTATAGACTACATGCTACATAATAAAGGCTAAATCTACAAATGGTTGTCATCAATTGAATTATTTTGAGATTATTATTATTTTTAAATTTCTTTTATCAAGCTTTGAATTTATAAATGTATCATTTTAGTCTGTGCTGGAAACATATTGTGCAGCTGTCTAGTAATACTTGTCTGCATTGTATGTTAAAATAAATATAATCTGTATTTAAGGCATATCAAGTGAAGACTTCTTTATATTCATTTACTTATTTGAAACCTCGGACTATTGGACTAGTTAAAAGTTATGTGTGTATGTATATATATATATATATACACTCACCGGCCACTTTATTAGGTACACCATGCTAGTAACGGGTTGGACCCCCTTTTGCCTTCAGAACTACCTCAATTCTTCGTGGCATAGATTCAACAAGGTGCTGGAAGCATTCCTCAGAGATTTTGGTCCATATTGACATGATGGCATCACACAGTTGCCGCAGATTTGTCGGCTGCACATCCATGATGCGAATCTCCCGTTCCACCACATCCCAAAGATGCTCTATTGGATTGAGATCTGGTGACTGTGGAGGCCATTTGAGTACAGTGAACTCATTGTCATGTTCAAGAAACCAGTCTGAGATGATTCCAGCTTTATGACATGGCGCATTATCCTGCTGAAAGTAGCCATCAGATGTTGGGTACATTGTGGTCATAAAGGGATGGACATGGTCAGCAACAATACTCAGGTAGGCTGTGGCTTTGCAACGATGCTCAATTGGTACCAAGGGGCCCAAAGAGTGCCAAGAAAATATTCCCCACACCATGACACCACCACCACCAGCTTGAACCGTTGATACAAGGCAGGATGGATCCATGCTTTCATGTTGTTGACGCCAAATTCTGACCCTACCATCCGAATGTCGCAGCAGAAATCGAGACTCATCAGACCAGGCAACGTTTTTCCAATCTTCTACTGTCCAATTTCGATGAGCTTGTGCAAATTGTAGCCTCAGTTTCCTGTTCTTAGCTGAAAGGAGTGGCACCCGGTGTGGTCTTCTGCTGCTGTAGCCCATCTGCCTCAAAGTTCGACGTACTGTGAGTTCAGAGATGCTCGTCTGCCTACCTTGGTTGTAACAGGTGGCAATTTGAGTCACTGTTGCCTTTCTATCAGCTCGAACCAGTCTGCCCATTCTCCTCTGACCTCTGGCATCAACAAGGCATTTCTGCCCACAGAACTGCCGCTCACTGGATGTTTTTTCTTTTTCGGACCATTCTCTGTAAACCCTAGAGATGGTTGTGCGTGAAAATCCCAGTAGATCAGCAGTTTCTGAAATACTCAGACCAGCCCTTCTGGCACCAACAACCATGCCACGTTCAAAGGCACTCAAATCACCTTTCTTCCCCATACTGATGCTCGGTTTGAACTGCAGGAGATTGTCTTGACCATGTCTACATGCCTAAATGCACTGAGTTGCCGCCATGTGATTGGCTGATTAGAAATTAAGTGTTAACGAGCAGTTGGACAGGTGTACCTAATAAAGTGGCCGGTGAGTGTATATATACCAGATATATATATTAAAAACATATGCTGTTGCATGCCATACAATTATATACAATCACAGAAAAAAAAAGTGGTCTAAAATGGCAGAAAATTACTCAGACCCCATATGCTGTTGCGCATATCAAACCGGGGGAGCAATTCCTGCACATGTGATCCGTTGCTAACAGCAATCCCCAGCAAAAATGCATACAATGGAGGATGCCTGCAGCGGACCACATGTACCACAAAACCATCCTACACAAGGTAACAAATTGTGTGGATGTGGCGAAATATATAATCAAACAATCACTAGTAAAGGTGCACTGCGGCGGTAATGCAATTGACAATATCTGGCTAAACCCTCACACTGATGTTAAAATGAGACTTTCGCCAATATATTCTTATATCAAGAACATACCGGAGCCCGAGCACCGCATCAAGGTATCTCAGAGTGGCTCGGAACCTAACGCTAACCTACCTTGCTGTATGGGAAATTGCGGAAGGAGCATATAGGCCGACACACAGCAACCTACTCCTAGTGACCTCCAGGGTGAAATCACACATACAATGGGAGGAGGGAGGAGACTATGAGCCCCACCTACCAATGACTCATGTGACTCAGGCTACACAGGTGCACCAGAATGTTACCGTAAGATGTAAGTAATGTACAATTATATACATTAATATCTCAGTTGTCAATTTGTCCAGTAAAGCCACTAAAACTAAAGTCACTAACCTGTCCGGCCTGTACACATCTGAACGTGGTCCAATCAGTAACCTTGGCAGCACAAGTGACCTCATGCAGAAGTTTACAGGCAGGGACTTAAAAGGGGTAGTCTCACTTTAGCAAATAGCATTTATTATGTAGAGAAAGTTAATACTTACTAATGTATTGTGATGGTCCATATTGCCTCCTTTGCTGGTTTGATTAATTTTTCCATCACATTATACACTGATCATTTCCATTGTTACGACCACCCTGCAATACAGCCGCAGTGGCTGTGCTTGCACACTATAGGAAAAAGCGCTGGACTATGAGAACACCAGCTGTCTTAGCCACCAGAGACACCTACACATTTTCCTATAGTGTGTAAGCACGACCACCACTGATGAATTGCAGGGTGGTCATAACCATGGAAACGAGCAGTGTATAATGTGATGGAAAAAATAATCAAGCCAGCAAAGGAGACAATATGGATAATAACAATACATTAGTAAGTGGCTTACACTAACTTTCTCTACATGATAAATGCCACTTGCTGATGGGAGACAACCCCTTTAAGGGAGCTGGACCAGACCCTTGGCACTAGAATGGACTGGAGAGCAGTGGACTGATGGAGCCAGATCCTAGTGACAGGTAACAGGTAAGTATGTGTCCCTCCACAGATCCAGTGGGAAAGGGGGGCTTCCTGAACGTGTCCAACAATCCCTGTAAGGCCTTTTTACTTGGGCCAAGGATCATGGCAATTATCAGGAATGTAAACTCCTATGAATACACTTTCTCAAGAACTGCTCTGTGTTAATGTTCCACCAGTCACCAGATTGGTCATTGTGTCGTTCTTGCTGCACGTAAAATCATTGCAGGTCAGTGGCAGATTGCCCTCTGTATACAGAAATATGCTGCCAACAAAAAATGAATCGGTATGAGGACAAGCGATCTCAGAAGAGGGGGAATATGAAGGGAATGATTGCTGCAAGCAAATGCAACTGAACGACTGGGCAGTTATTGGTATTGAATAGTTCATTCCTGATCTTTGCCCAGTGTGTTACCACATGTAAAAAGGCTTGTACTCTGACCATTCTTACAGTCTCTGGTTTGGCCATAACATTAAAACCACTGGAAAGTGAAGTGAATAACATTGATTATCTTGTGTCACACCTAACAAGGGATGAGACGTATTAGGCAGCAAGTGAACAGTTATTAAAGTTGATTTGCTGGCATCAGGAAAAACGAAGGATAGCCTTGACAAGTGCCAAATTGTGATGTCTAGAGCCTTCCGCTGACAGTGTATGCACGAACACCAGACATGAAAGATAAGTTCACCAATGATTTGTTCACTAAATAAATGAACATGAGCAAATATATTTTGATCAATAATTTTTTTATCAATAATTTGTGCCCATCCGCCACGGCAGAGTGACCTCTTTTGTATGGGAACTTCATCTATATAATGCCTTTCCTTGTGCCAGTGGGCCTCAGATTAATTCAGGAGAAAAATGCTCCACATGTATATGCTAGATCTGCTCTGTGTGATATCCCTTCCTGTGCCAGCAGGTCTCCCATGAAAGTAGTCTACAGCTATACACACCACTGATTAAAAACAGAAGTTATTGGAAGTGTATGGACAACTTTAGGCTATGCCCACCTTATGTCTTAACCTTTTCCCGCTTTATGCATTTGGGACCTTAGTGACCAAACAATTTTTAACATTTTTTATATAGCAGGAGATATAACTTTTTATTTTTCCACCGATGTAGCTGTATAAGGTCTTGGTTTTTGCAGGACAAATTTTAGTAATAAGTAATTGATTAACATTAATTAACTCTTTCTGTGGGGATCGGAAAAAACAGCAACACTATCATTGAGGCTTTTTCAATGTAACTTAATTATCTGGGTAAGGATACCGTGGCAGATGGAACACCACTGGACCAAGTGCATGGGTCTGACTTGGGGCCAAATCCAAAGGGTGGAATCGCACTGTGACACACATACCGTATTTTTCGCCATCTAAGATAAACCTTTTTCCCCCCAAAGTGGGGGAAAGATGTCAGTGCGTCTTATGGGGTGAATACTATTGAAGGCAGTCAATAGTATAGCAGGACTGGGAAGTGGTGAATGCAACGCTCTTTGTGTGGGCCAGACTGTCATATGAAAACCGAGCTCCGACTGTAAAAAGGCGTCATCCAAGAATGGTTTAGAATAAAACCCATTAACCACTGCTGTAAAAACATGCATCAGTGGTCATTTAGGGGTTAAAGAAGTTGTGGAGACATTGAATATTGTTTTAATATAATTCATCCTGGAAGTTACTTTTGTAATTTACTTTCTGTTACAAAAATGCTCCATTTGTGAGATATTCTCTTTATTTCAACAGGTAGTGTCTAACACCACCTATTGGTTCGCCTACTTTGCACCAAATTTGCAATAATATTTTGGCACACTTGTTTGATTATACATCATGGCTCTCTTTTCCCTTAAGCCACGTTCCACTCTCTGGTGAGGCACAAAAAGTATCTAAAACACATAATAAAAGTGGTGCAAGGCATGTACACCAGTTTTTTGGGTTACAATGAGGCAGAATTCTGGTGCATGTATCTTAGTAAATCTCCCAAATATGCCCTGCCCAATAACACTGAAAGCACAAGGGAGATGAATGAGGAATCATTTGATTGTATTATAATTTGTCCTGGAAAATATACACAAAAATATTATTTGATTTTGTAATTTTTTAATGTACTCCATAATTATCAATATTCTCTACTACATTCCTATGTCAATGGCATCTTATTGGCATAGTAGCATATTAGAAGAAGATTTTTTATGAAAATAATTTCAGTATTTTTTGTGTGTACAGTATTACTGGTTTACTTGTTAATTTATTCATACTGGTTAGCTAAAGCAAATATTGGGCTATAGAAAGTATTTGCCAGACAAAAGTGGCACTCTCCTTTATTATATACATTGTAAAGTGCACACGAGCATCCTTTACAGTTTCCTATTGTTAGATGTTGTGATTGCATTCTGTTCAGGTTCTGGAAGGGATATGTGTAGGGGCAATTGAAGTCAGGGGGTTGCCCTGTTTGTTTTGTCAGTCAATAGGACTTTGTGTATTTTGGGCAGCAGTGAGGGTCCTTAGAACGGTAATCTGGCACACTCACAGAAGGTTTCCTGTAAATTTGTATGGTCACTTACTTTAAAGCAGGGCTTCCTCTGCTCAATAGAGCTGGAATATTCATGTACATTACTGTAAAATATTGATTGCTTTGTTCCTTAGGGAATTTTGTCCAGCTGTTGGCTCAGCTTTAACTAACAAGCTTTGCTCAGCTGTTATTCAGTGAGCAGTCTGGGGAAGAGTTGCTTAGAAAATCTGTCCAACTTTTACAGACTTGTATATGCACAGGGATACAAAATCTCCAACCTTGGGTGGTCCTAGTAGATAAAAAGATAAAAAATATAAAGTCATTGGTTTGACTTCAATAATTTGCCTGAATTTCAGCTATTTTGTGTATACCATACATATAAATGGATATCTAAAAAAACACAACTTCCCTGCTTTTGTTACTAGTGGTGCTTGTGGACCCTTCAGAATTTGACCTAAAACAACATCAGATTTTTACACAAATCCTAAAAGTAAATAAATCTAATCAAACAAATGAGTCAAAAATGTCAGATTTGGTCATTTATTTATTGGGGAAGTCTGTGAGTGGCAAAACCTTTAGGATTAGCAGATCATTTGAATGTGAAATTAGAGTCAGGTGTTTTCAGTCAATGGTATGACAATCAGCTAAGAGTGGGCAACCTCTTTTAGTTAAAGAACAGGGATCTATCAAAGGCTGATTTTGAGAATACATGTTAGTGGAAGTGTATCATGCCACGAACAAAGTAGATGTCCGAGGATCTCAGTAGAAGAGTAGTTGATGCTCATCAGGCTGGAGAAGGTTAAAAAAACATCTCTAAGTTTGAACTCCACCAATCCACAGTCTGACAGATTGTGTACAAATTGTGGAAATTCAGGAACATATTTACTTTCTCCTTGAATAGACGACCAACAAAAATCATGCCTAGAGCAAAGCGTGTAATAGTCTGCAAGGTTACAAGGAACCCAAGATAACCTCTAAGAAACTAAAGCCTTCACCAACTTTCAAGCTCCACTGTATATTACAAATCCATTAAACATGTTATCTTGGTTTTACCTTATTATGGTAATTCTCCTTTTCATACAATGTTGAGGTGATGGAGAAGACCTGTTCAAGCTAACACCTCCAGTGAAAGGAATTTTGAACAAAACATAGCTGCTGGATTGCAGGGTGGTCATATAACCATGGAAACGAGCAGTGTATAATTTGATGGAAAAATTAATCAAGCCAGCAGAGGATGCAATATGGACAATCACAATACATTAGTAAGTGCCTTGTATTAGCCTTCTCCACATGATAAATGCAATTTGCTGAAGTGAGACAACCCCTTTAAGATCCTGTTGTAGGGTGGTATAAAGCGTTACATCCCCTTCATTATGCTTTATACAATCAATACCAAGGACTGTGACCTGTGGTATACTATATCATCTTTAACTACCTCTAACAGTGTGCTTTACAGTAAAAACATGCACGACTCTATACGCTAGAACTCTATGCATGTGTATTTAGAAAAGTCTGGTGACTGATCAGGTTGCGAGTTGGGGAGGAGAAACTGGAGGGACACATTATGAATGACAATAGGTGATATAATGAGATGGACCTAATTCCTAAACCTTAGACTGACAGGTCCTAAAAACAAAGGCTGCCTTGGTGACATCTGCTTCTCTTTGATTGATTCTGTCGTCTTACCAAATGTTCTCATTTGTGGCGTCACTTCCAAAGTTCTTGTTCTTCAAAGATTTGATTGTGAGCTGTAGGTTTTTCATCTGGTTGAAACGATTGTTTTGTGGTGCATGGGGCAGAATCCATGAAATGTAACCTCAACGCAAATCCTTATTTATAGCAAGGCTAGTTAAATACATGGATATTTTTTGCCAGAAAGGACAGCTAATAGCTATTCCCCTGCTGAGCTTGTGCTTTATGAAATGCTTAGATTTTACAAGCTTTTATGGTTCTTTATTTTAAGATATTTTAAAATGATGTTTAAGTACAGTACAAACCAAACAAGTGAAAAACATGAAAGAAGTAGTTTGCACTAATAGAGCTCAATCTAACCCAGTGATGGTGAACCGTTTAGAGACTGAGTGCCAAAACTGCAACCCAAAACCCACTTATTTATCGCATAGTGCCAGCAAGACAATTTAACCTGTATCCTAAACTAGTAAATCTTATGTGTACTTTATCATTTAGTTATAATACTCTGCCTACATTCAGTGCACTGCTTGTGCGGTTCATAGTGCGCCCTGCGCTAATGAATGGCAGGAAAAGTCTAAGGCATATTGGTACACCATAGACTTTTTCCAGGGTGTGGGTGCCCACAGTGAGGGCTCTGAGTGCCACCTCTGGCACCCGTGCCATAGGTTTGCCACCACTGATCTAATGCTATCTTGATTGGCCTAAGGCCAACCATATATGTTAGATAGCTGCTGCCCAATCCCTTCATACACATGCCTGCTTGGCTGAGCATGCATGTGTTCTGAGTAGAAAGAAGGGGAAGATGCAGCTTCCAGGCTGCTCTGGTGGTGGCTTATCTTCACAAGAACAAAAGAATTGGGCATTTAAAATCCAACTGCCCCATTCTTTACTCCTCTGATATCTACCACTGGGGAAGAGTTGGGAGGCCCCCATTCACATTAGATAGTCAATTAGTCCAGCAAAAATTGTTGGGTTCAACTTGAACACATCTAGTGTGTATCCCCACTTTAAAGTTGTCCATATTCTATTTTTATGTGGGTAAACTGCAGGGAGGCTGTTAAAATAACAAAAACGTTTTAAGGGAATTTGTCACCACAATTCTGGACTATTGTCTATAGTAAACCATGAGTAGTACAGGAGATAAATCCTGATCTGCATTTTTTTAAATTTCGTATTGCTCCCCCCCATTCCTCCATTGTTAGCACTCAAAACAGCTCTGAAATCACAGTCTGGACTGCTGTGCTGTGCTAACATAATGGAAAGGACTCCTCTGCGCATGCACAGCAGTACTGACAATGTATTTCAGCATGCATAGAAGTCCTGACAATGTATTTCAGCATGCACAGCAGTCCTGACAATTTATTTCAGCTCAGCTGGTGAATGGAGGACAGTGGGGAAATAAAAAATAGTGATCTGGTCTCCTTATCTGCTGTACTACTCTTGTATTACTACAGACAGTAGTGCAAGATTGTGATGACAGATTCCCTTTAAACTCACCTTCCTGAGCCACTTCCAATCCAAAATAATGCCATACACCGCTAAGGCCAGTGATTGGCTGCAGCAGTCTTGTGCGGTATGCTGCCCATCACTGCTGCAGCCAAAACAATATGTCATGCCTGGCGGAGAGGACAGAGCAGTGGTACAGCATCGGAGGAGGCTCAGGAAGGTGAATTTAAGTTCTTTTATTATTTTAACAACCTTCCTGTGTTATCTGTGGTGTTACATAGGACTGCAGGTGACATTTACTACATTATCCGCACTTAATGAATTTTCTCTGTGTTATCTAAGGTGTTGCGTAGGATACAATTAGGGTACGGTTGTGATGTGTCTGTATAAAAAAAAAATACTATGAGGCAGAACACAGCCCGAGCCTATGATGCACTTAAAGGGAGTCTGTCACCTCATTTTCACCAATATAACTAACAGCAGTGCCCCACAGAAGATTGCAGACACATCCCAGACATACCTGTGTGCACTTTGTGTCTGTATTCCATGTGCAGGAAAAGCACTTTTATTCTGCAGGAAAACAGCTCCCAAGTGCCCGGCTCTGCTGCTGCTGTAAACCAGACTGAAGAGGGGAGGGCTGCTTTAGTTGCTCATATCTTGGGATTGGTACAAGCTAGAAATATGACCTTGTTTGAAAGCTGGCATTCAAACCTTTCAAAGGATAGCATTATATCTACTATATGAGAAGATATAGCTGTTAGAAATTGAGTCAGAAGTGAAAGCTGTTTTTGCTTTCACTTTCAGCTGGGCACTTGGGAGCTGTTGTCCAGCAGAATAAAAGTACTTTTCCTAGACATGGAGTAAAGGCGCAAAGTGCACACAGGTATGTTGGGGATCTGTCTGCAATCTTCTGTGGGGTAGTGCTCTTAGTTATATTGGTGAAAATGAGGTGACAAACTCCCTTTAATCTGCCCCAAATTGGGTCAGATATATTAAAAAAAGTTTATTCATTTGCCTGTGCCATTTTTAGATTGTGCCAAATCTACTGTACAGTTCAAGATTTCTGCTCCTCAGCTCTATAGTACACAAAGAGTGAAAGGAGAGAGGAGGAGAGAGCTTTGTCTGTTATTGACTTGAGATTATCATGGAGATCTCCACATCTAGCAGCTCCTGGAAAAGTTCTGTTGCTAGTGAGGAACACCATTGTCAGCCATCATGTTATCATAGACACATAGAAGAGGATTTATCATTAGGTGAAGTCAGTTTCTAGTGAGTCTGCATTATGGTAATTTCTGCTAAATTTATCAAACGATGCCCACTGTTTGATCATTTTGGTGCATCTTTAAATATAACACTTTTGTCTATGTCACCCTCAACTCTACGGGAGTAAGACTGGACCCTTTTTACATGCTTGGGAGATTTACCAATTGCAACCTTTTGATATATCTGTCAAACACTTAACACAGCTAACCACATCTTTTCCACTCATTTTTAGTGGTAGTAACAAAGTAGTCAGAGAGGCTGAATATGACAAGTCACAAATTCTTGCTCAAAAATGGTGCATGCCAAAATTTGCAACTTTTTTAAACCAGAATCCTTGGGCAAAAGGAAAGATAATTTCCTTCACTGAGTGTGCCCAGGGTTACATACTTTAAAAAGAGGCCTGTTCACTTTTAGAAATGGGGCTCTGTGATTTATATCTGTGCTTCTCCATCAGGTAGGTAATTTAGCTGCTTTCAATCAAAAAGATGGTTTTGCTTGGATTATAATCAACCTAATCCTCTAGCCAACGTATAACCACTGTAATATACCATAGACAGACACCATATAGTACATGACAATCCCTTTCTAACAAAGCTAGAACCAGCCCTGTACTTCACATGGATCCAGAGATCTTCTCATTCATTGTTACGATTGCTCTGGTAGATTTATTATGGTAACTCAGGATGTATCCATTCTGCTGCAGGTTCCTTACTATCACAGCTCAGGGGACATGTCCATTCTTGAGAGGTGTATCCTTTCTGCTACAGACCTCTCCCCAGGGGCGTAGCTAAAGGCTCATGGGCCCTGGTGCAAGAGTTCAGCTTGGGCCCCTGCCCCCCCCCCCCCGCCTAATACAGCGCCTCATACCTCTTACATCCAGTATAATACAGCGCCCCATACCTCTTACATCCAGTATAATACAGCGCCCCATACCTCTTACATCCAGTATAATACAGCGCCCCATACCTCGTACATCCAGTGACGTCTCCTCGGATGTACATCTTCTCTTTCCTCATCTTCTCCTTTCAGACCAGACGCCATTTTTCAGCCATTTCTCATGTCTGCAGTTTGACAGAAAAAAATCTTAGTTTACTACTTTTCCATCATCCTCCCATCTTCTGGACAAATCATCCTACCACCCCCAGTACTGTGCCACTAGTACCACACAGATTATGTGCCAGTAAGAAATGCCCCAATAATGCGCCAGAAGTTCCCCCCATTGATTCCCCCCCAAAATCATGTGCCAGTAAGAAATGCCCCAGTGCCCCCATGTGCCAGAAAAATGCCCCCCATACCAGTAAAAATGGCCCCAGTGCCTGTAATAATGCCCCCAGTGCTCCCTTGTGCCAGTAAGAAATGCCCCAGTGCCCCCATGTGCCAGAAAATGCCCCCCATACCAGTAAAAATGGCCCCAGTGCCTGTAATAATGCCCCCAGTGCCCCCTTGTGCCAGTAAGAAATGCCCCAGTGCCCCCATGTGCCAGAAAAATGCCCCCCATACCAGTAAAAATGGCCCCAGTGCCTGTAATAATGCCCCCAGTGCCCCCTTGTGCCAGTAAAAATGCCCTCAGTGCCCCATGTCAGTAAAAATGCCACCAGTACCAGTAAAAATGCCCCCAGTGCCCCATGTGCCAGTAAAAATGCCCCCAGTGCCCCCATGTGCCAGTAAAAATGCCCCCAGTGCCAGTAAAAATGCCCCCAGTGCCCCCATGTGCCAGTAAAAATGCCCCCAGTACCAGTAAAAATGCCCCCAGTGCCCCATGTGCCAGTAAAAATGCCCCCAGTGCCCCCATGTGCCAGTAAAAATGCCCCCAGTACCAGTAAAAATGCCCCCAGTGCTCCCATGTGCCAGTAAAAATGCCCCAGTACCAGTAAAAATGCCCCCAGTGCCCCATGTGCCAGTAAAAATGCCCCCAGTGCCCCCATGTGCCAGTAAAAATGCCCCCAGTGCCAGTAAAAATGCCCCCAGTGCCCCCATGTGCCAGTAAAAATGCCCCCAGTGCCAGTAAAATGCCCACAGTGCCCCCATGTGCCAGTAAAAATGCCCCCATGTGCCAGTAAAAATGCCCCCATGTGCCAGTAAAATGCCCCCAGTGCCCCCATGTGCCAGTAAAATGCCCCCAAAGCCCCCATGTGCCAGTAAAATAATAAAAAAAAAATTAACACTTATACTTACCTCCAGCAGCGATGCGATGCAGGCCTCTTCTGGCCTGTGTCCCGCGCTGTACGGCTCAGGCGGCGCGATGACGTCATCGCGCCGCCTGAGCCGGCCTCTGATAGGCTGCAGGCCCAGTGCCTGCAGCCTATCAGAGGAACGGGCAGGGGAGACACCTCTCCCTCCCCTGCCCCAGTACAATACAGTCATCTGTATCGCCGTCCTGAGGACGGCGATACAGATGACTATGGAGATGAGTGCTTCCATAATGGAAGCGCTCATCTCCCTCTGCAGGGCCGCGCCGCACCTGGCTAATTGGCGGTGCGGCCCTGCAAGTGGCAAGGGGGGCCCTCGTGGCCCCCCTGGCTTAGGGGCCCGGTCGCAACTGCGACCGCTGCGACCCCTATAGCTACGCCACTGCCTCTCCCTATAAATGTCACAGCTTCAAATAGTAGCTACAGCTAGTGGCAGTTGAGGGATGGAACTGAGCATGTGTGACCGCCTCAGCAATGTTACTGAGGTGGACAGAGAAATAAGAAAAAACAGTACTGTACAGATACATTGTATTCAATTACTCAGTGGATACACTAAATGTTTTATCACATCCAATTACAAATATATTCAGATTCAGGTGCAGGGTTTAAATGTAGACTATTCTTCATGGGACAACACCTTTAAGGGCTAAGCTTTCTTTGCAATTTAAATGCTAAAATTCTCTTTTACCACTTTGTGAACCTGACAAGGTATAATGTCCAATATGTACAAGTTTTCCCTTTATAAAGACAACCATTTCTTGTATAATGACAGAATTCTCCTCTCTTTATCAAGAACCAGAAGCCTGTGTTCACAGATTCTTGTGGTTTTAGGGCACCTTTTTAGCATTTCCCAAGGGCATTGACGAGCAACTTCTCCTTTTCATACCATCTTCCCAAAGGCTGTCTCTGAGTGACTGCCTGACAGTTTGTATTTCAGCCATAAAATGGTACCTTACAGTAGTAGCAGTAGTGCTGACCACTGACTGACATATTACCTGCATTGATTATCTCACAGCTGCCAAGGTGGAAAGGAGAAGAGTCTAAAGCAGCCTCCGACATCTTAGCTGATCAGAAACACGCTACTAAAAGGCTTTGCTCAATAGCATCCATCTCTAATGTAAGGAGACTCTTGTCCGCAAGGCTCCTGATGAACATGCGACAGTAAAACCTTTTGCTTGTGTAGAATTTGGATCATTTTATTTATATGTAGTCAGGGGTGCTCCTAGCATTTCTGCTGCCTGACCAAATTGAAATGACGCCCATTTCCCATGGCTCTGCCACTGCCCGCACTTGTCTCTAGGTCTTGCCGCCTCACCTGGCCTCATTGGAGGTGCACCCCTGATGTATGTTTGTGCCAGAAATCTAAATAGACTACTTTATTAAAGAGGACCTTTCACCACTCCTGACATGCTTGTTTTGATAGATGTTTGCATTCCCCATGTAATAACAATTCTGGAACATCTATTCTTATGGCTCTATGTTGTGCCATTCCTTTATTATTTCTACTAGAAGTTATGAATGAAATGCTATTAGTCTGAAATAAGGGTACAGAGGGGAGGTAACCAGTTGGGGGTGTGTACCTGCACAGACTCACTCTATCCAATCAGTGCTGCCATTTTCAGACTGTATAGGTACACACCCAACTGGTAACACCCCTGTGTACCCTTACTACAGACTGCTAGCAATTCATTCATAACCTCTAGTAGAAATAATAAAGGAATGGCACAACATAGAGCCATAAGAATAGATGTTCTAGAATTGTTATTACATGGGGAATGCATGAAACTATTATAACAGGCATGTCAGGAGAGGTGACAGGTCCTCTTTAAAGGGGTTTTCCAGGACTTAGATATTGACGACCTATCTATGGGATAGTTCATTCAGACATATCAGATCAGTCAGGGTCCAGCACCCCCACGATCAGCTGTTTCAGGCAGGCACAAGTGGCAGAAACTATACTGTCTCTAGGTCTCGCTGTCAGGGGCAGTTGCCTCACCTGGCCTCATTGGAAGTGCACCCCTGATGTATGTATATGCCAGAAATCTAAATAAAGTTTTTTCGTATTGTTTTTCAATCTTCAGATTTTACTTTATTAAAGGGGTTTTCCAGAACATAGATACTGATGGCCTATCTATGGGATAGGTCATTAATATCAGAACAGTCAGGGTCCAGCACCCCCACAATCAACTGTTTTGGGCAGGCACAAGTGGCAGAAATTATACTGCAGACGGAAGGTGTTTATTGAATGGTAGCTGAGCTTCAGTACCCAGGCAAAGCCAGGCAAAGCAAGGAGAAGTGCATCATGGGTTTGGTTGGATACAGAAACAGGAATATTAGGATGGAATACAGGATGGAAACTAACCAGAGGGTTTGGTTTACATGGTGAAAATGGGTCAGGAGAGCCCCCAAAAAGCGGAAGGGGAAAAGGGGAATATGTACATGAGGCAAACAATTAGATGAGCATATCTGTTATAAACCATAGTCATCCTGGAAAATGCCTTTAAGATGTTTCCTAATTGGTGCCTGCAGACACACAGCTCAAGCGAGTTGTCATATCTCCCTGGTTTATGATTGTACTTTACCTACAGATGGACAGAATAGCGTCACATAAGACCGGTGATGCAAAAAGTGATGTTCCATGTCCTATATAGATACAGGAGATAAAAGAAGAGAGGGACGTGCCTCATGTGTAAGCTCCGACTGGCGAGGAGGTAACCCAAGCCTAGGATGTTGTAGAAGATGGTGTGCTGCACACTGTTGTAGACACGTAGGAAGGTCAGATGGATGGAAATCACAGCAGCTCCCTCCTGCAGCAAGGGTTTAATTTGGATCCTGCACATGCAATGGATAAAGATAGGTAAAAAATGCAGGTTGTGCAACACGTTTTGCTGGAGTGCTGCTGGCTTCAGGCACATCTCAGGCATATACTCGTTCTGCATTATATGACCCGGAAGAGGTACAGAGGTCAATACTGAATGTAACATTCACAGACCTGGTGTGGGGAGTGGTGTGAACAAGTGACAAGAACAATTAACTAAAGTGCATGGTTGAGTCTCAAATAGCAGAAAGGAAATATTAAAAAAAGACTATATTGATTGCGTTCTCGAGATTTTTTGTTTTCAATAGGTTGAAGAAATGGAAATGCAACTAAAAAGGAAAAGCACTGAAGATTAGGATAATAATTACACAAATATGTGTATATGGGAAAGTAAATTAATTAAATAAAAAACAAAAAATTGATATTGTGTGAGGATAAAGGAATGCAATAAGGGTTATCAGAGGTAGCAAACTGTTTACATACAAACTTTCTTAAAAAAAAAAAATATATATTTTTTTTTCTTTTCTTTTTTTTTGCTGAATTTATTATTCAATAAAAAGCTAATAATATATATTTCATAATATTTGGCATTCTCAATTGTTTCATTTAGACCTTCAGGAGTTAATGTTTGTAGTCTAAAAATTCAATAGTATGCCTTATTGATGAGTTGCTGGAATCTTAAAGTATCCAGTCTATAATGACGTAGAAGGGAAGGGTCACTGAACTTGTGAGAAATGTCTCAATATACTGTAGCACTGCTGTGAGTCTTTAATATTACTCTGTGATTAGTGAGTCTAGATCACATACTCTGAGTCGTAAAGCAGATTACACGGACACTCCAACAAATAAATGGAAAAAAGCTGCAAGTTTGTTGGTATTTTATATAAAAGCTTTCATTAGACACTCCAGCGGAAAAGGACTTTTTAGTGTTGGAACAAAGCCATTAATTACCTATATTATAAATGGTAGTGGTCGATGGAGAGACTCTTGCTTAAGATATAGCACTGGTGTGCCTGAGGAGGTCAGCAGCATGACTACTAAACGCGTTGCACGACGTTTTCATTGTTTTTATGTTCAATTTTATACATATTTTCCATTCTTAAATTTTGGAAATAGTGCCTCTCGACCTGCATGTTGTACCTGTCTTCATCCATCCTTATAGATCCATATAGATACAGACAGTGTTAGACTGGGGCGGCTAGGGCCCACCAGTAAAATTTATTTTGGGGGCCCACCGTATGGATACATTCAAATATTACCTGCTCACACAGCAGTAAGATGCTACAAGATGACTGAATATGGGGGTCTCTGCAGTAACTTTGAGAAGGTAGGTTCTGGGGAAAAGAGGACACTGGTAGATTTCCTCTATACCTAGAAGTCATCTCAGCTCTGATCGTGTCTATAATAATAAACTGGGGAGTTTCTTTAATAATCTATCAAGTTTTTTATATGAACATAGGCTGGTGGAGGTGCTGTACATTGAATATATGTATGTAGTGAAGTAAGTCTACTGTGTTATGTGCCACTTGTGCAGGGGGTGGGAGACTAGGGGCTCATCTTGCTCAGGGGCCCTCCGGGGGATTCACCTGTACCCCTGTGGGCCAGTCTGAGCTTGGATACAGATGTCCCTGCATGGGAAGGAGGGTTGATCAGCTTTATTGTCGTGCCTGTAAACAGTGGCGTAGCTATAGGGGTCGCAGCGGTCGCAGTTGCGACCGGGCCCCTAAGCCAGTGGGGCCCCGAGGGCCCCCCTTGCCACTTGCAGGGCCGCACCGCCAATTAGCCAGGTGCGGCGCGGCCCTGCGCACAGATAGGGGCAGAGGGAGATGAGCGCTTCCATTGTGGAAGCGCTCATCTCAATAGTCATCTGTATCGCCGTCCTCAGGACGGCGATACAGATGCCTGTATTGTACTGGGGCAGGGGAGAGAGAGGCGTCTCCCCTGCCCGTTCCTCTGATAGGCTGCAGGCACTGGGCCTGCAGCCTATCAGAGGCCGGCTCAGGCGGCGCGATGACGTCATCGCGCCGCCTGAGCCATACAGCGCGGGAGACAGGCCGGAAGAGGCCTGCATCGCATCGCTGCCAGCACCATGGAGGTAAGTATAAGTGTTAATTTTTTTTAATTTTTTTTTTTATTGTAGCAGTCACCGACCGGAGCTCAATTGGGGGCACTGGGGGCATTTTTACTGGCACATGGGGGCACTGGGGGCATTTTACTGGCACATGGGGGCATTTTTGCTGGCACATGGGGGCACTGTGGGCATTTTACTGGCACATGGGGGCACTGTGGGCATTTTTACTGGCACATGGGGGCACTGTGGGCATTTTACTGGCACATGGGGGCACTGTGGGCATTTTTACTGGCACATGGGGGCACTGGGGGCATTTTTACTGGCACATGGGGGCACTGGGGGCATTTTTACTGGTACTGGGGGCATTTTTACTGGCACATGGGGGCACTGGGGGCATTTTTACTGGTACATAGGGGCACTGGGGGCATTTTACTGGCACGGGGCATTTTTGCTGGCACATGGGGGCACTGGGGGCATTTTTACTGGCACATGGGGGCACTGGGGCATTTTTACTGGCACATGGGGGCACTGGGGGCATTTTTACTGGCACATGGGGGCACTGGGGGCATTTTACTGGCACGGGGTATTTTTACTGGCACATGGGGGCACATGGGGGCATTTTTACTGGCACATGGGGGCATTTTTACTGGCATATGGGGGCACTGGGGGCATTTTTACTGGCACATGGGGGCATTTTTACTGGCACATGGGGGCACTGGGGGCATTTTTACTGGCACATGGGGGCATTTTTACTGGCACATGGGGGCATTTTTACTGGCACATGGGGGCACTGGGGGCATTTTACTGGCACATGGGGGCAATGGGGGCATTTTACTGGCACGGGGCATTTTTACTGGCACATGGGGGCACATGGGGGCATTTTTACTGGCACATGGGGGCATTTTTACTGGCACATGGGGGCACTGGGGCATTTCTTACTGGCACATGGGGGCACTGGGGGCATTTCTTACTGGCACATGGGGGCACTGGGGGCATTTCTTACTGGCACATGATTTTGGGGGGGAATCAATGGGGGGAACTTCTGGCACATAATTTGGGGGGCATCTATGGGTGGGGAGCACTTCTTACTGGCACATTGGAAGCATTATTACTTCTGGGGCACAGTGGGGACATTAGTACTGTGGGGGGCACTATTACTGTGGGGGCACCCTGGCACAGTATCAGCGCAGTTATTTCTGGGGGACGGTATGTTCACACTATTACGGGACAGTATTTGCTGGGCGCAGTTATTTTAGGACACTGTGCCAATAATTATTGAAGGGCACTATCTGTGTGGTACTAGTGGCACAGTACTGGGGGTGTAGGATCATTTGTCCAGAAGACAGGAGGATGATGGAAAAGTAGTAAACTAAGATTTTTTTTCTGTCAAACTGCAGAGATAAGAAATGGCTGAAAAATGGCGTCTGGTCTGAAAGGAGAAGATGAGGAAAGAGAAGATCTACATCAGAGGAGACGTCACTGGATGTAAGAGGTATGAGGCGCTGTATTATACTGGATGTAAGAGGTATGGGGCGCTGTATTATACTGGATGTAAGAGGTATGGGGCTCTGTATTATACTGGATGTAAGAGGTATGGGGCGCTATATTAGGCGGGGGGGGGGGGCCCAAGCTGAACTCTTGCACCAGGGCCCATGAGCCTTTAGCTACGCCCCTGCCTGTAAAGCTGCAGTCATACAAGCATTTTTCCAATATATTTTGCTTGTATTTTGTACAACTTTTTGATCATCCGATGTGTACAATTAAGTCAGTTGGCTCCTGTAAGAAATTGATTTAGACTGAATTGCCATAAACGTATACAAACAGATGCACAGACATGAAATTGATTAGATCTTATCATGTGAATGCAGTGCAATCTACAAAGCAGGAGGAGCTGAGCAGATTGAGACAAAGTTTGGGGTGAAATGCTTCAGTATAACTTGTAATTAATTCATTGAAATCTCTGCTCTTTCTATTCATAGTAGTCATGTGGACAGTTCTATGAGTGACTGATAGCCCTCCCTGTATGACTGTGAATCAATCACTGAGTAGGAACGCCCCCTGCACTACTGAGCCCAAGGATTTAAATGAATAAAATACAAGTTATACAGAATTTTTTTTCCCTATGTATCCATCTGCTCAGCTCCTTCTGCTCTGTACTATGCAGATTTCCCAACATTTTCATGGTAACTGATTCCCTTTAAAGAAAACCTGTAACCTCTTCTGACTTATTTGTTTTAGTAACAAATTGCATTCCCCATGTAATAACAATTCTGCAGCATCTATTGTTATGACTCTATATTATGTTATTCCTTTGTTATTCTTACTAGAAGTTATGAATGAATTGCTAGCAGTTGCAGTGAAGATACAGATGGGTGTTACCAGATGACACTGGCAACACTGATTGGATAGCCAAGGCATTACTGAATATAATCACTTATGAAGGTGTCCAAATCCGACTTCTGCACAGGCACCAGGGTGACATTATGGCGGTATATCAGTCTAGGAAAGGTCTTAGGGGATCAGTTATCAAGCTGAAATACGCCTAATACACAGTGGTTAGTTGCGCCGCAATCTGCGACTTTTCCCCGCTCATGCCAGGTCTAAATAAGTGGGCTTGGAAAAGGGTCTAAATGTAAAACAGCTAGGCAGGTGTCTTACATTTAGAACTGGTGGAGGATCTGCCGAAGTTATGAAGAGGTCTGCGCCTCTTCATAACTTCGGCGATCCACCGCCAGCTATAGGGGCTATTAAAAAACGCTGGTCTTAATAAATGACCCCTTAGTGTACCCTGTATTCCTCCTACTCAACAACACCAAATCGCATACTGTATGTCGCTGTTCCCTACCACTTTTCAAAGAGGAATGGAGGAAAACATTTAGTAAGTAAGGTCATTCATCTTCCCAAATAAGAAACTTGTCTGTGCTGTAGAGTGCGACCCCACAGTCTGGTTGGCCGTATGCAGCCAGGCCATACTCTGCAGCAGCAACCAATGGCCGCATGAGAGCCATTGTTTGCCACAGGTGGGCATGTCTTGGCCATAGAACTGCTGGAGGATCTTCATTATTATGGCATTTCCAATAGAGTTATGTCAGCTTATTATCATAATTATACACAGGTGGTCTGACCTGGACCTTCTTACCATCATTTAATCCACATACTTGATTTTAGACGTAATAATGCCTAGAGGACAATGGATAAAGCAATGAGGTTCTTGATGCCATTACATACACAGCAGAGTTATATGTATATATATATATTTATATATATATATATATATAATATTATATATATTGGAATCTTCTCCCCCAAATATATAAAATATATGTCTTCCCTTTTCCATCATGTATCATCTTTTCCTTTATTCCATTGCACAGATTTTCATTTGTGAACCAGAAGAGACACTTTCTTTTAATTAAGGCTCTTGAATGAGTGCGTCCACGTGTCCGTTCAGAGGATTCACAGCAGATGACTTCTTTTGGTTGGCAGATGTTGTTCTCTTCTTCTTCTCCTCCTCTTGATTAAATTCTGTCTTCCTGAACGTCCCAGTGGAGTCAATCTCAGTAGCTACTTATTCACTTCTGTCCTGTAAGACGGCTAAACATTTTCTAAGCTTCTTTGTAATTAGCCTGGGCGACCACCATGAATTGCACCTACGGAGGCCTCTGCAATTTACATTTCTTTAATATAATGGTCAATCTTACAACAAGGTCAACAAGTGTCTGTACTTTGAATGGACACCCATGTTCTTAGAGATTTTGTTTGTTTAATCGGCTGACTATAAAGACCATGTCCGGGTAGTGGTCCACAGCATAGGATGTATGTACAGTCAGCAGAAGATTATTTCCCTAAAACTCACATAATGCTTCTCAAGTACAAAATGTGCAGATTTTGAGTGGGTAGTGACCTTTCTGCTATAGTTATATATGTAAGAAGAGGGATGCATGTGATTAAATGGGTTATCACATGATTGATGTAAAAAAATAAAAATCAGACCTCACATAGTACATGACAATCTCTAACAAAGCTAGAACCAGCCCTGTACCTCACATGGGTCCAGAGATCTCCTCATTCATTGCTCCAATTACTCTGCTAGATTTATCTCAAGCTGGCAGCTCAAGGGGCATGTCCTTTCTAAGGGCGTGTGTCCTTTCTGCTGCAGCTTTTTCCCCCTAACTGCCACAGCTTCTAACAGAAGATATGGCTAGTGGCAGTTGAAGAATTAAACTGAGTGAATGCGACCACAGACGAAGAAATAAGGAAAAGAACAAACAGCAGGTGGCACTACACAGATACATTTTATTAAATAGCTCAGTGGCTATACTACATTTTTTAAATACATGCAGTTAAAAAAACATTCATATCCAGGTGCTGGTTTGAAAAAAGGAAAATATTTTTTTGGGACAACCCTTTACATGGGCAGATTTCCTGCCCATTGCATGTGCCGATTGATGATCTAACAAGTTGATTAGCTCCAGCGTCGGACTGAAGTCACTTGGGCCACCCCCAGAGGAAATAATGCTGAGGGCCCACCCTCTGTGTATATAGGACCTTAAGGGCGCTGTTTTATTATAGGTCCATTATTGTCAGAGTTTGGGCCCACTGGAGGATCCTTTGGTGTTCTGGTGGGCCAGTCTGACCCTGATTATCTCTACTTATGTGTCCAGTTATCATAACTGTATGTGACTGAACAATTGGTAATGTGATCGTTCACATACTGTTTCCTCATTGTCAGCAGCACATCCCCATTCTATGTGGATCCATGTAATGCCGAAACCTGACCATTTTGACATAAAAGATGCCTCAAAGGAAGTTGATTGGTGGACATGTTTACATGGGGGCAATGGCCTATCGTACATCCCATGTAGAAAGACCTTTATAAAACAATAAAAATTTGTAATGTGTAATTGCTGATAATTGCTGATATGGTTGTTAACTTTAGAAATCCAGCAGTTAAAGGGGTTGTCTGACCATAAAAAAATAAAAAATTAAAAAAATAAAGAGAGGGTCGGGAAACTGACAGACAGAATAAAACAGTCACCTATTGAATGCTGCTTAGTTCTAGTACCAAGGCTCCCATCCCCACTCCTTCCAGTACCCAGAGAACCAGAAGTGCGATGTTATGTCCATGATCATGGACAGGACACGGACCACCAGTTGTCACGTGCGTCATTGCGGCCATTCACTGGTCTCAGTAGTGATGTGGCCCTGAGTGGCACATTACTGCAGAGGCCCTGCGGTCACATGTCACTGCTGAGGCCGGGGAATGGCTGCAGTGGTCCATGTGACCACTGATGGGATGTGATTATTCTGATCTGTGGAAGCACAAAGGATATAGGATACATCCATTAACACCAAGCCACTTACTCCACATCCTCATATGGTAGTGTAAAAAAGCTGATGGGTGGGGGGCTGGATTTTATAGGTGAAAATAAAAAGTTAGAGTACGTCTAGTTCTTAGCTATTTAAAGGCTATTCATAAACTCCTAGAGAAACACTTTAACTCTCCTCACCAAGCAGAGTCATTAGATATCTGGTAAAAGTGGAAGCGCTCCAGGGACAGTACTCCTCATTAGTCTCCACTCCAAAGTCCTGCTTGTAAGTAAGACAGTGGAGAGAGGGGCTTTATGCAACACTCCCCGGGTCATTTAACATATGTACAGAGGAAAATGTCTGCAAGTGTCTAACCCAACATACCAGATTAGATGGTAGAAGGCTGCTTTATAGGCCTTGAAGCCCATTGTAGAAGCCACTTGACATGCCTCACAGCTATGTTTTCTGTCTGTTGGGGGCTATTAACAGTAAATGTAGTATGGAATTTCTGCCTGGAGCTGCTGAAATGCATGATAATACAACCCATGTACATTCTTATCAAAGCCATTATACTGGTAATTACAGTGCTGCACATTTAAATATCAATCTACCCCATGTGTCTGTCTTTTTAGATAGCTACATTGGTCTTCTTAAAAATTCATAAGGACACAAAGCATGCCAAGAGTCTCAGGTTTTTATGAGTCTAGAATGAAATACTCAGTTATACCGATGGTAACATATGGGACAACTTATTATTTGGCTGTTCTGTCATTATAGGATTCCTCAATAATATAAGTAGTTACATCACAATATATCATTAACATAAATATTCAAATATTGCCAATATATTCTTACTATGCTAAGAAATAAAATTAATAATAGAGATGTATGGTATATAAGAGGCATATAAACCGTGTATATAATATATACTAATTATATATAACTAGATTGCCATAGTTAAAACCTTGTCCAACCTTGAAAGCGACAACCCCTGAGATCCTCCCTTGTCCCCCTGAACATAAAGAACCTACTCACGTGTCCATGGTCCCCACAGAACCAGGAAGTGGCTGTGTCCCATGAATGCTGGGGCCAATCACAGGGTCAGAGGACACACCAGCCTGAATAGTACATCACTGCTGTGAGGAAAAATTCAAGTCATTGTGACCACTGAGTAGCAGTAACAAGTGGATCAACAAGCAGAACCAAAAATACCATGAAATTAAGAGAGAGTGTCAGCTACATAAATTTAGATTATAGCCAGCCAAATATACCAGTAATCATAAGCCACGTTGGAAGAAACACCTGGATGTTATATAGGTAATATGGTAACACATTGTGTCCCTATCAGTGCTGTGCTGTTTATGGATCCTTGATCTGTCAATACAAAAGATATTGGTGATGGTGAGTGCCACCAGCACATCATGACATTTTAATCTCCGCTCTTTTCTGAGAATATAAGAACCATGAATGGGAGGTATTTGATATTCTACTGCCTACTCCATGTATCACTTGAAGACAGCAATGAAAAAAACTGCTGCATATTAAGGGATTACTGCATATACCATTTACTATATGCATATACCATATGCATATAAGTATATGCATATACCATATACAATATGTTGTGAAGTGATATATATATGTTGATATTAGACTATAAAAGGTATGAAACAATTGAGAAATTACAAAAATAAGTAATATATACAGTAATATATATATATATATATATATATATATATATATATATATATATATATGTACTATCCCTATTGTAGGCACATAAGCATGGATTCCATTGTTAATTCTTTAGAAAGCCAATTGACTAAGCAATAGGGCCCCTAATAGAAAGGGACTGATCAAAGGGTCCCAACTTCTGGGGTCTACGCTATGTTAATGCCTCCCCTCTCATCTTCACCATTTGCATGTTGCCGCAATTAGAGTCTGGGATGCATACTATTATTATTATTTATTATTAAAGAGACATTCATTCCATGCGCATATGAAAAGGGGTATAGGTACATAATAAAAACCAGTACAACAAGCATGAACAAGACGCGTTACAGACTGGTACAGAAGGATAGAGGACCCTGCCTGCAAGGGCTTACAGTCTACAATACCATCAGCCGTTGGTAAAGATTTACACACTGTACTGTATTATTGGGCAATATAAAGCACTTTTATTTAAAAAAAAAATATTCCATATAACGAAAAATATTCTTTAGTTTTCAATAAACTGTATTTGTACAGCACCTCAAGCAGTTACTTATTTTACTTATTTCTCAACACCATCCTTGATATAAATCTAGCAACTGGAGCAATAAATGGGCGGGGGATGGAGGGGGGGCTATGAATCTATGTGAGGTACAGGGCTGGTTTTAACTACATAGAAAGAGATTGTCATGTACTATATGATGTCTAATTTTTATTTTTTTCATTAGTCATGGGATAAGTGTGGAGTCATACACTTGATACCACTATGCGGTGGTATTATTTACACTATTAAACTACATTTTTTCGGCTAACTGGTTTTATTAGTGCTGTCTTTCTCAGTTATCCTCCATTTCCTACCTTTTGAAAAAGAGAACAGTCCCTATAACAACTGATTTGCCTAGATCCAGCTTTGACTAAAGGAGCCCATACACATTAGGGCTCTTTCACACCACCGTTAGGGATTCCGTTCAGGCTTTCCGTTATAACATCGTTATAACGGAAAGAAACGGAATCCCTAGGACGGACATCAAAACGGACACCTTTAAGAGGCATTCCGTTTTGATCCGTCATAATAGAAGCCTATGGGAAAGCATAACGGATCCGTTATGGTTTCCGTTATGCTGGACGGAAAACAAAGTCCTGTCAACTGATCTGCTGATTTGTGACCTGACCTGTGTTACTACTCCATGTCCTCCTTATAGCCTGTGATAAAATTAAACACAAGGTCCCATTTTCATATGTAAATTTCTGATTTTGCACCTACAATCTTTTAGACATGCATACTCCTCATCATGTTAATCAGCACGTTATTTTACAATGCAGTGAAACAGTCATTAATTTTTGAATATCACTGGAAATTAAATAAAAATAAATAAATAAATAAATATATATATATATATATATATATTATAATATTATTGTATAAGAAAATTTTATTTTATTAAAGAAATTGCCCAGGATTAGAAAAACATGTCCGATTTCTTTCAAAAAGAGCGCCACACCTGTACACAGGTTATAAGTGGTATTGCTGCAGCTCAGCCCCATACCCCACAGATCCAGAGGACAGGGTTTGCACTGTTTTTGGAAGAAAGCAGCCATGTTATTCCAATCCTAGATAACCCTATAATAAGTAATTTACCTACGCTATTATAAAAATGCACATTGGTGTGCGGCACGCAGCGAGTAGACCGCTTGTGGCCATTGACTTTACAGATGCTGATGCGCAAGAGCTGTTTAGTGGATTTGGAGGGATTAAGCTATACACAATGAGACATTAGGCCAGTTTGCAGTGATGGCCTTCTTCAAGGGCTCCAGGCTAATAATTAAATCCCCTATGACCAATAATATGATAAGAGCTTGTACAAAGCAAACCACTACGAGGACCAGAAGATAGGAAGAACCTGAGAGGAGATGTTGTTCAACTGATTGATGGGAAAGGGTGGTAAGACCTTATCAATAAATGTCATTCAGAATTAACAAAGCTGATGGAAATTCTGCCCGACTGAGGGTTAATTTATCTAGGGGCCTGCCTTCTCCCCTCCCCCTCCTCCCCTTCTTGGCACCTTGTCTGCTGTAATCAGGCCTGAGGTCTTTTCCTGATAGATGCCTGGAATGTGAGGGAGTAGATTTTAAGTTAATCATGACAATGACTGTGATAATAGGCAGCTCTTTAGCCAGAAGACATTGAGTCCAATAGGCCTTGCTCTGCCATGCCATCTGACCCCTGCCTTGTTGAAATGCTTTATGTATGGGTTTTACTGTTGCGGAGGTCAGCCACCTTTGACCTTAACCAGTTTAGCTGACATGATTAAAACTCCATAGAAGAAATCTGTGGTTTGACTAGAGACATGTCCATATTACACATGCTAGTACACTGCACCAGTAGACTCGGGTCTAATGATAAAAGAGGTTTTCCAAGATTTTTCTAAAATTAGATAAGAGCAGAAAAGTTCAGAAAATAAGAATATCTTGCTGCTTAGATGTCCACCAGTGACGTAGTGATGACGTTGCATACATCGAAGCAGCAGCATGGTTGCTGCAAGACATTTAAGGGCTAATGTATTTTATTTTTTATTATCGTATGCCGTTTCCTCCCATTAGCTAATTTTAAAAAATCCAGAAAACCCCTTTAAGGTTTTATGAGACCACTATTTTGTAATTCTAATTCAAGGACTTTCGGTTTGGTATTAGCATAAGATGTTTAAGGTCCTTTTACACGGGCTGATTATCGGCCGAAAAATCGTTCCTAGGAACGCTAGTGCCGATAATCGGCCCGTGTAAAAGTGGCCCTAATCAGCCGACGAACGAGCAAAACGCTCGTTCGTCGGCTGATTGGATCTTTTGGTTTCTACAAAAGATCCAATCTGTCGGGCGCACATCGGCCTGTGTAAACAGGCGATGTGCGCCTGACAGTATGGAGCTTCCGGGCCGCACGAGCGATACAGCGATCACTCGTGCGGCCCGGCGCTCCATTCATCAGGCCGTGTAAAGGCTCCCTGCCCGAGCGCCGATATCGCTGATCGGCGCTCGGGCAGAGAGACACATCGGCCCGTGTAAAAGGGCCTTTAGAGGAGCTACAGATCCTAAAGAACTTTATGACCCTAGATATTTTCTTTGCTGGCAGATTCTTGAGTAACAGTGGTTTACTAATTTGTGTTGAAAAATTTTTTTATCCAGCCTTTTCTAATAAAAAAAATTCCAACACCATATCATTTGGAGGAGCCTGTCAGAGATATGACATAGGCCTTCACAAGGTGAACCTCACCACATGTATGCGATTTACTGGTGCTTTGATTTATTCAGAAGTGGACTGGCCTTAGACCCTGGAAACTTTCCTAGTGGGTTCCCCGAGTCCTCCAAACAGCCACCGGCCAAGTAGATAATAATCTGATGATCTCAGCGTTATTTAGCACTCGGAGCGTCAACTTTTTATGTACCCAGCCAACAGCCACAGGTGCCCTCCTGAATTTAATTGTATCCTCATCTTCAGGATGGCGATGGCATATGGGAGCCAATAGCTCCCTGCCCCAATTTTTACCCTGATAGTCCTCAGGCCACTAAGCTTGTAGCCTATGAGGTAGTGTACAAAGAGTGAAGGTAGTCGCAAGTGAGACATGGCTTAAAGAACTCATTATGATGGTCTAGGCTGAAAAGGAAAGAGAGTGTCTACAATAAAAGCATACATCACTGGATGTCATAGGTATGTAGTGATCTCATCTCCTCATCCCGTCCTCCATATCTTAATTGGAGACAACTGGAGGACTAGGAAAGAAGGACAGAAAATAGCATTTGGTGCTATCCACCACAGAGAGGTAGCTTCTGGGTAGGTATGTTGTGTTGCTGGGGTAGTATTGTGTCTGCAATGTGGCATTTGGGTTATTGAGACAGTATTTTGTTCTGCACTATTGTATTGTTGACCCTTCTTACTTCTGTTTAACTCACCCACCTTTGTTTGCCTAGCCTTCTATCAATTTGAACTAGGCTACAGCATGGGACCACTTTAAGTCTACCCCTGGATTTATTTCCTATTCATATAGCACCATCTTATTCCACAACCTTGTTCACAGAAGGTCTGTGCTCACATAAATTGCATAACTTTCATTTTCTGAGTTGTCCCATTTCTCAATATACCAGGACCCACAAAAGCTGCCTGAAATATCAGTCTCACAATTTAGCTGTTTTTAACCATAGTTGGACTGTCCCAACCCTTCATTGGGCCCTGGTACTGAGTCTGACACAATAATGAGCCCCAATGATCTAGCAGAATTCATCCACTTTGGAGCCAACTACTTGACACTAGAGTCTATTTCTTATGGGATAATTAATAAATAACCTAATAAACATTATTAACGATATATCGTGAGTGTACAATGATAGCAGCAAAAATTATATGCAATCAAAAGCATATTTGTACATGTTCTGTGTTGATGAAGTAGGCTCTCAGAATCATCTCCTCTTGTAGGCCCAAAGAACCCCAGTCTGAAACTGTTGTTAAAGGGGTTTTCCAAGATTTTTTTTTACTGATGACCTATCTTCTGGACATGTTCATGGCCTAGGAGCAGCTCAGTCCTATTCAAGTGAAAGGGACTGAGTGCAATACCAGGTACAGCCGCTATACAATGTATGGCGCTGTGCTTGGTAAGTAGCGAGAAGGCAGCAGCGCTCACATGAATCACGCTGCCTCCTCAAAACAGCTGATCAGCGGGGTCCCAGGTGTACAGGGTCCCCCACCAATCAGATACTGATGAGTACTAAAATCCTGGAAAACCCTTTTAACTCTTTATTTAGGGGGCATCTATTTATAATAAGTTTATGGCATGAAGTCTATGTAATGTTGTATAACATGAATTTCATCTCCTTTCCTTGGCTATCCTCCAGTGACCACGTTTAAGGATTTTCCTGCGTGAGTAAAATTGGACTAATTACTGGCTTATCTAGATATTCTAAATCCCTAATTTACCTGTGCACCTGTCATGGATATCATTAAAGCAAGGCTTGTTATTTGCAGAAATGTCTTGTAGGACCTAGTAATCAACATGAAACATGAAGAGAATTCTTGTATTAAAGTAAATTCTTCTCTTTAGCACCTACAGCAGATATTTCATTTTCTACAGGTCACATTTTAGGGAACTGAGCAAGTACACTTAAATGTTTTACTTACAAGATAAAAAAAAACTTACTGGATAAAAAAACCCTGGATACTCATTTATTATGTCAACTGTGGGGTGCTTTAGTGCAATGTGACTGGAGTTGTCACCCAATAGTCTGGAGTCATGGGGCCATGCTCATTCATATGGCTTTTGTTTCAAGGATTTCTCAGGGCAAGATCACCACCAGGACTATTTTAATCAAAGGCATATTTGGGGTCATTTATCAAACTGGTGTAAAGTAGAAGCGGCTTAGTTGCCCATAGCAACCAATCAGATTCCACCTTTAATTTTCCAAAAATGAAAGGAGGAATCTGATTGGTTGCTATGGGCAACTAAGCCAGGTCTGCTTTACAGCAGTTTGATAAATGACCCCATTAGAGGAAGAATATAGAAGCTGGTACAAGTAAAAGGATACATTTTATTTCACGCCTGAATTTTGGAATGCAGAATGTATTACAGTGCCTTGCGAAAGTATTCGTCCCCCTGGAACTTTTCAACCTTTTGCCACATTTCAGGCTTCAAACAAAAAGATATAACATTTTAAATTTTTGGTGAAGAATCAACAACAAGTGGGTCACAATTGTGAAGTGGAACGAAATTTATTGGATCATTTAAACTTTTTTTGTAATAATAAAACTGAAAAGTGGGGCGTGCAAAATTATTTGGCCCCCTTGCATTAATACTTTGTTGTGCCACCTTTTGCTGCGATTATAGCTGCAAGTTGCTTGGGGTATGTCTCTGTCAGTTTAGCACATCTAGAGACTGAAATTCTTGTCCATTCTTCCTTGCAAAACAGCTGGAGCTCTTTGAGGTTGGATGGAAAGCGTTTGTGAACAGCAGTTTTCAGCTCTTTCCACATATTCTCAATTGGATTCAGGTCTGGACTTTGACTTGGCCATTCTAAGACCTGGATACGTTTATTTTTTGAACCATTCCATTGTAGATTTTGCTTTATGTTTGGGATCATTGTCTTGTTGGAAGATAAATCTCCGTCCTAGTCTCAGGTCTTTTGCAGACTCTAACAGGTTTTCATCCAGAATGGTCCTGTATTTGGCTCCATCCATCTTCCCATCAATTTTAACCATCTTCCCTGTCCCTGCTGATGAAAAGCAGGCCCAAACCATGATGCTGCCACCACCATGTTTGACAGTGGAGATGGTGTGTTCAGGGTGATGAGCTGTGTTGCTTTTACACCAAACATATCGTTTTGCATTGTTTCCAAAACGTTCGATTTTGGTTTCATCTGACCAGAGCACCTTCTTCCACATGTTTGGTGTGTCTCCCAGGTGGCTTGTGGCAAACTGTAAACGAGACTTTTTATGGTCAGACTCTCCCACCTCAGCTGTAGATCTCTGCAGTTCATCCAGAGTGATCATGGGCCTCTTGGCTGCATCTCTGATCAGTCTTCTCCTTGTTGGAGAGGGACGGCCGGGTCTTGGTAGATTTGCAGTGGTCTGATACTCCTTCCATTTCAATATGATCGCTTGCACAGTGCTCCTTGGGATGTTTAAAGGTTTTCTACAGTTTTAAAAACTGATGATCTATCCTCTGGATAGATCATCAGCATCTGATCGGCGGGGGTCCGACACCCGGGGCCCCCGCCGATCAGCTGTTTGAGAGGAGCGCCGCGGCCTTCTCTGTGTTTACCGCAGGCCCAGTGACGTCACGACTACTATCACTGGCCTGGACGCGGCTAAGCTCCATTCATGTGAACAGAGCTTAGCCCCGCCCAGGTCAGTGATACTAGTTGTGACGTCACTGGGCCTGCGGTAAACACAGAGAAGGCCGCGGCGCTCCTGCAGCGCCGCTGCCTTCTCAAACAGCTGATCGGTGGGGGCCCCGGGTGTCGGACCCCCGACGATCAGATGCTGATGATGATAGATCATCAGTTTTAAAAAACTGCAGAACCCCTTTAAAGCTTAGGAAATCTTTTGGTATTCAAATCCAGCTTTAAACTTCTCCACAACAGTATCATGGACCCTATTTCTCTTCATCAGTCATTTAGGACAACATTGGATCATTCAGAGATCCTCAATGAACTTCTGGAGTGAGTTTTCTGAACTGAAAGTAAATGGGCCGAATAATTTTGCACGCCCAACTTTTCAGTTTTATTATTACAAAAAAAGTTTAAATGATCCAATAAATTTCATTCCACTTCACAATTGTGACCCACTTGTTGTTGATTCTTCACCAAAAATTTAAAATGTTATATCTTTTTGTTTGAAGCCTGAAATGTGGCAAAAGGTTGAAAAGTTCCAGGGGGGCAAATACTTTCGCAAGGCACTCTTTTCAAAACTGTACCAGCATTAGGATATTAGATTTGTTAGATCGTGGATTATTTTTCTATTGCATGAATACTGCTGCCTTAGTTTACCACGCCAAGTCCATCCATGGGTTCCATCATCCACAATTTTCTCCAAATTTAAGAAAAGCTTTAAGAAAAAGCAAACAGTAAAAACAAATAAAAATAAAAAAAATTAAAAAACATTTAAAGTAACTCTGTAAAAATAATAGATAGGTTGTGCTTTATCTACCATGAGCAAATATGTAAGGTATCTCACTCAATTCATGCCTTATAGAGGTTATCCAAGACTATTAAATGCCCCCCATACGCTCCTCACAATGAATGGCCCCTCACAATGAATCTACTTACCACACTCCCCACTCCCTGTGCTGCTCTTGGTTGCTGCACCGCCGCTGCTGCTTCTCCCTATGCGCGGATGAAAACATCCAGTGTCGGAGGAAAGCAGCCAATGGCATTGGTGGTGACGCTAGGGAGGCTTGTCCCCTACTGCCATTGGCTGCTCCCTGTCGGACCAGGAGCAGTGCAGGGAGCGGGAAGCGAGGTAAGTAGATTCATTGTGAGGGGCCTGGCGTATGGGGGGCATTTAATAGTCTTGGATAACCCCTCAAAGGGTACTTACACACATGAATTTGACAATTTGGCAATTTTTCTTGTTCAATAATTTTTATTGGGTTTTTTCTTTTTTTTTTTTTTTAAATACAGTACAAAATTTTCTTAATAGAAAAGAAAAGAAACGGGAAAGAGTACAAATTGTATAGTAATACAATAGAAACACAGTTCTACAAATAGTACAATCGGGTTATGCAAAATTGAAATATTTGCTAGATGGTGTATATCTTGAACCATTAGTAGGGAGTAAACAGATGACTGGCAGCCATCCAAGCTTATAACCAGCCATACGCCTCCTCCAACATATATAAATATATTCGTACTCTGTATACAGAGGAGAGAGAGACAGCGTCTCAGGGGTTTAACATAGTAAACCAAAGTATATTGTAAACATAAAAGAAAAACTAAAACTACAGGTGCTCTTTTGTCTCAACATTATTAGATTGAGAGATATAAAGGGATCAATAGAAGGGCAACTCTATGTATATAGATCAAGCACTTACGAATACTGATTTTTCCCAGATATTCCATGTGGAGCAAAATTTTTTCATATTTCCATTGCTTCTAGTGCTCATCTCCTCGTATTTATGGTTTAGGTTAATCTTTCTTATTATTGCTTGTATCTCTGGAATTTCAGGAGATTTCCATTTCCCCGCAATGGCTTGTATAGAAGTAGTAAGTATATGATGTGCTAAGGTTCTGTATTTGTTTGCTATGTCACAAATTCCCAATCTTAGTAAATAGCATTCTGGGGAATAGGGTAGCTTTATATCTAATTTGTTTAATAACTCATTTGTAATTTGTTCCCAAAATTTTTTAATAATAGGGCATTCCCAAAAAATATGTAGCAAGTTTCCAACCTGGCCACATTTTCTCCAGCACAGATTAGATGAGTCATGAAAGATCTTTGCTAGTCTATAAGGAGTGTAATACCATCGGAAGGCTAATTTGCAGTATGCTTCTAAGTGGTCTGAACATGATGAGCTTTTCGTGACAGATTGGAAAGTTATTTTCCAGGAGTGTATGGGGATAGTAATATTGATATCTATTTCCCATTTTTGGAGAATAGATGAATGTACATTTAGGTAGTTGTCTGTCAGTTGTGAATAAAATACTTTCAATCCTTTCATATATTTGTGGAGTTTATTTTCTAGTAGAGCACACGTTAATGGATGTACTGTGGGGAGTTTTACATTATTTTTGTTTAGAAGGGTTCTGATTTGCAGGTATATCCAGAGATCTGTTCTGGGAAGGTCATATAATTGACTCAATTTTAAATAGTTCATTAATATCTCCCCTTGAAACAGATCTTGTACATAGAGTATACCGTTTTGAATCCAATTTTCTATCGGTAGGGAAGGTATTAAAATCTGAAGAGTTTGCAACGGAATTTTCAATGGTTTGGATATTTTGAATTTAGCGCATATTTTAACATATTTATCCCAAATAACTGTAGCATCCCTAATTATTGTTTTTTTTTATTTGTAAATATGGGTACCCATAGTATAAGCCAATATGGAGTCCTTTATTCTACATCTTTCTTCTGATGCGTGTTCAATTTTATTCCAATTTGGCAATTTTTAACCAGTAAACCATTTTTTATTTTTAATCATTTGTGGGGTTTTTTTCTTGGCATTCTTTTGCGCACAGTAGGTCTTACTACTAGCATTTTCTACATGGAATTTTCCCCTATAGAGATGGTATTGGCAAGATGCCTGAAAAAAACACCAAGAGCTCCAGCAAGCTGCATTTTTGAAAAGAAACAAGAAAAACAAAAAACGCCACCTTATGAAGAAAAATGCCAGAAGCAAAAAACACTTCCGTGCCCTGTCTTTCATATTTCCCATAGACCTTCTATTAACATCTGTAGCTGACCTTTTCACCGCCAATATAGCAAGAAACACAGGTGGAAAAAATGCCACAAATAAAACAAAAGAGCAGAAAAAACTGCATGAAAGCACTCTAAGGCCTCATGCACACATCCGTGGACCACGGTCCGTGAAAACTGTCCTGCCGTCCTGCTGAGTGCACAAGCGCACAGTGTCATTGGTTGCTATGGTGCCATGTGCTCGTGTACTCGGCAGGACGGGTTATCACGGACCGTGGTCCACGGATGTGTGCATGAGGCCTAAGGCTGCATAATAAATGCCAACAATGGCTGCTTTTTCCAATGCAAAACAGGAAAATGATAAATACGGGCCCATTGACTTCAATGAGCCTGTGGTCTGCATTTTACGGCAAAATGTCTTTTGCGGAATGGACATACAGGTGCGGAAAGCACATTGATCATGTGTATACATGTCCTATACTTGGCTGCAAAATGCAGACCATGGACCTGTTGCAGTCAATGAGTCTATAAAAACACAGATGCAACACAAATGTCAAACGGACATCGTCCTTATTTTGAGGACCACTAAATACATATGATTGTGTGCATGAAACCTTATTCCTTTTATTCTGTATCATCTATTCCTGACTTTGGCTAGAAAAGCTGCTCCAAAAAACTGCATATGTGAATCTGTTTTTAACAGATGTGTTTTTACCTGCATTTATTACTGTAGAGCCAGTTTCTTGACAAAAAAAAGCAACCTCTCAGCATGTCTTATGTGTTTATTAGGTCTCCACTTTACAAGGCTGTATTTTTGCTTTGTATTCCATTCATATGTTTCTTACCAGAACATGGACCCTTTTTCAGCATATGCAGGCAAGGAAATGTTTGCTATGTTTTTCCATCCTTTGTTCTGCCTAATTCTTTCACATTCTATGGATCTTGTCTTCCTTCTGCAGAAGAATTCAAGAATCTCACTTTTCCTTCTTTTAGGAAAATGTCAAAATATAATTTTGTTAAAAAAAAGTGGAAAAACAAATGGGATGGAAAGGATATTGAATGTAATTTTATCCGAATCTTACTCATATGGGGTTATGTATAGTACTTGAGTTGCATTTTTTACTGGAACATTTCACATTAAAATAATAACTGACATAAAATTTAATTTCTCCAAATATATCAGATTTATAAAAGCTATACCATTAAATAAATAAATAAATATAAGAAAAGATTATTATGGAACCTATTGATCGGTCTCTTAACGAGTTAAGTTAGCTGCAGGAGGGGCAGTAACCTAGTCAATTTATCTCCATAGCAAAAAAATTTTTAAAAAAAGTGATAAATGACAAAATTTGTGTTTAAACATTGATGACTTCTTCTTGGTTGCCATTTCCTGTGCACTAACCTCTCTGCTGCTCTGACTAATGCGCTATGGGAAGCATCTAAGTTTAAATAGCACATTTTAAGCACTTGCCCGACAATAAAGGGAGAAATAGAGGCAGCATGGTTAAGACACCAGAGTCAGAACTGTCTGTCTGTGTGACCTTGTGTATGAGACATCCCTGTAAATCTGACCTCAGAATGTGCCTCATTTTTGGTGTTCCAGCCCATATGGATCTCCTGTAACAAATGTTTATTTACTTGCATGTATATCACTTGTGCTACTACTGCCCACACACAATTATACGGATCAGACACAGATATGGATGCATTAAAAGTGTTTCACTATACGTTGTTCTCTATAAAACAGCCATATGCTAAAAACTAAAAGGCTTCTTTCAAGATACCTGATAATGCTGGTGGCTATGGAGGATGGGTGGGATGAGTGAAGCAAAAGGTAATCTCCCACCTCCTCATGGAATTGAGTTGTACAAAAGCTTAACATGACAGAATGTATTTATCAAACCTTTTTTCTTTAACAAATATTTTATTCATTAAAATATAAAGCCACCATATTTTATCTGATTTATTTATTTTCCCTTTTTTCCCCAAAATAATTTTAATTTTCTCTTTGTGATCAGGTGTAACATAATATTTAATACTCTCCAACGTTATATATGTAAGGAAGTATTTATACTTAATAATAAGAATGATGGTAATAATAGAAATCATTTCAAATCACTAGCAAGACCAAAATCCAATAAAGAATCCATTCCTAATATATTTTTGAAAGAAGTAATTATAGTAGTTACTTATCTATACTCAATTATGTTTTCAATAAAAAGATACTAAATGGACCTGTAACCTCTCCTGACATGTCTCTTTTAGTAACTACTTGCATCTACTATGTAATAATTCTGGATCATCTCCACGTTGTACCATTCCTTTATTTTTCCCGCTAGATGAATGCATTTTAAGCAGTTTTCAATGAAGATCCAGGTAATACCAGTTGGGGGGTGTCAAAGCACTGAATACCTTATTCAATCAGTGCTGCCAGTGTCAAACTGTGCAGGGACCCGTCCCAACTGGTAAAACCCATCTGCACCCTCATTAAAAACTACTAGTAATTCATTTATAACTTTTAGCGGGAGTGATAAAGGAATGCCACATCATAGAGAATAAGTGTTCTCAATGAATAGATCTTCCTGAATTGTTATTAGATGGGGCATGCAAGTAAGTGCTAAATCTGACATGTCAAGTGAGGTTAAAGGTCCTCTTAAAGGGCTTTGTTGTAGAAGATTATTTGGATGTGGAGGTCCGACTTCCTGGACCTAAGCCGATCACCTGTTTGAAGAGGCCTCAGTGCTCCATGAGTGCTTTGACCTCTTCCTAGGCCAGTGGTGTTACCATACATCGGGCACGTGACCTAGGCCTAGCTCAGTTCCATTAAAGTAATGGGGCAAGATGTCTTTAGCAATCAATGAATGGCCATGTTGTCCACTGTATCTTTTGAAAACGGCTACCTGAGTAAAAGTCCAACTTTTTAACAAGCCTTGGGACTTGACAAAGGAAAATAGCTAAGCTAAATGTTCATTCACAAGCAACTGTTTTAGGGTGCATGCCCTTCATCAGCACGGAGTAGGATTCTGGGTGACTGAGTGAGATGCCTTGGATGCAGCTTGGGGGGAGTACTGAATTTACTTAAGGAAACCAGCTGTGTATAAGGACTTCGTGGCAATGCTCCATGGGAAAATAATATTTTTGGGAGATAACTCTTTGCATATTATTTTCCCATGGAGCATTGCCACAAAGTCTCAATAAACAACTGGTCTCCTTAAAGGGGTTCTCTGGGAATTAGGAAAATAAAAATACTTAAATATTAATTCATTATAAATATATTCCCAAATACCTTTCATTAGTTATAATGGCTTGTTTTGTCTAGGGAGCAATAATTAGGACAAACAAAATGGCCGCCGCCCTATTTGTACACAGAAAACCTGTCCTAATCACACAGGACAAGTTACTTCACAACACTGTGGTAAAGAGCTGCCTCATCCTCCGTTCTGCTCTGCTTGTAAGGGATTATGATCCTGAATAGTTTAATATGATATTTAGCTAAATCTTTGTGGGAATGGAGTTTATGAGGAGACAAGAAGTACAGAGAGGAGGATGGACAGGACAGACTGTGGTAATGTGGGGCTGTGGTAATGGAGACTGCTGTTGCTCATTAGCCACAACTGCTCATGAACTCAATTCCAACAGAGATTCAGCTAAAGATCTTATCTGTATTCAGGATCATAAACCCCGAACAAGCAGAGCAGAGAGGAGGATGAGGCAGCTCTTTACCTCAGTGTTGTGAAGTAACTTGTCCTCCTGTGTGATTAGGACAGGCTTTGTGTGTACTAATATGACCGTGGCCATTTTGTTTCTCCTAATGATTGCTCCCCAGACAAAACGAGCCATTGTAACTAATGTAAGGTATTTGGGAATATATTTATAATGAAGTAATATAGTATTTTTATTTTCCTTATTCCTGGAGAACCCCTTTAAGGAAATCTTATAGCCTCCCAGGTTCTATGCAAGTCCTGGTAATGTTGGGTATTTACTGCAACCTATAGGCAGCCACAGACTCTGGGGAGCTCTATCCTTTAATTAAAAAATACACTTAAAACCACGCATTACATTCAAAAATACATATTTCTCATTGGCACTTACATGAAACAGTAGGCTTGTAGTTTTCCCAATACTATCACAACTGTCACAGTAGACTATCTACTGCAAATTTTTCTTGCAAGGAAATTACCAATTTCCCCACACTCTTTATTACATGCGAATACCTTTCTTTTTCCTGCTCGTCATTGACTTTACTGTTCAGCAGCATCGTAGATTTAACTGAGGGATACTCTCTAGAGTTCTTTCTAGCGATATTCACATTTCTCTTTGCGACCGGTTTACTCATCTGTCAATATGCAATCATTTTCAGTTTGCAATTTCCAGAATTATATGTAAGCAAAATATATCATGCAAACACTTACCTTCTCATGTTTGTTTATTCCTATGTGACATTGATTTCTTGATTTTTTAATGCTTTTTAGCATAAATGTTCCTATTCCTCTACTGTATCGGTGATGTGAAAGTGCACCTTAAGTGATTGACAATCAGCAGAGGCTCAGAAATGGCATACATGACTCTCCTAAGTCATTATATTGAATATGTCTTACTTTAAGGATGGTGACCTCGACTTGTCATTGGTTTGGTAAACCAGGCCTCTATTAGGAAGCATCCATTAAATGGTGTAGGATATGTGCTACAGAGCAACCCATCCTCCAGGGAGACGCAAGATAAAGGGGTATTTGCTATCCTCTGGGTACCAGGATCCATTTGTTGGAAACCCTGCAAGCTGGAGGTGATGGATTGTGAATTTCAGTAGTTTTATTTTTGGAAAAGTATGTACATGACTAATTATTTGACTTGATTGTGAAGGATAACATTAACCTGATACATATTTAATAGCACGGCTGAGTTCACATCACCGCTTTCTGTTCTTCTACTATCAATCGGTTTTTATTGAAAGTTTTGCAGTTTACATGAACAAAAAGGTAAAGAATGGTGCAAAACAAGTAAATCAAAAATAAAGCAAAAGTAACACCTTATATTATGCTTCTCACATATAAAGCATATCAGCACAGATAGCTACAGCTGTTACCAAATTCCATCTGGTAAGCTTTCTGTTCTTCTAATCCATCAGAAGAAAAGACCCCCACCCCTTTAAAAAATGGATCCTTTATTTTGAGCATTACATAAGATCAGTTTATGTCCCTTCCGTCAGAGATCCTGAATGTCTGGCTGCACCCTAGGGTTTGGCCCATATAACACAATCATCCTGGTCTCTCCTTTATAGTGAGATCATACATTTAAAGAGGACCTTTCACCACTCTTGACACGCCTGTTTTAATAGTTTCATACATTCCCCATGTAATAACAATTCTGGAACATCTCTTCTTATGGCTCTATGTTGTGCCATTCCTTTATTATTTCTACTAGAAGTTATGAATGAATTGCTAGCAGTCTGCAGAAAGGGTACAGAGGGTAGGTAACCAGTTGGAGGTGTGTCCCTGCACAGTCTGAAAATGGCAGCACTGATTGGATAGAATGAGTTTGTGCAAGTACACCCGCCCAACTTGTTACCACCCTTCTGTACCCTTACTGAAGACAAATAGCAATTCATTAATAACTTCTAGTAGAAATAATAAAGGAATTGCACAACATACAGACATAAGAATAGATGTTCCAGAATTATTATTACATGGGGAATGCATGAAGCTATTAAAACAGACATGTCAGGGGTGGTGAAAGGTCCTCCTTAAGAGATATGTGGTTTGGTTCCTGCTAGGATTCCATAGAAGTAATGAAACTTGTACATCCTCCTGCTGTATGCTCACACCATCACATCCTATATCAGTGATGGCTAACCTCCGGCACTCCAGCTGTGGTGAAACTAGAACTCCCAGCATGCTCCATTCATTCCTATGGAGTTCTGAGAATAGCCAAGCAACTGTGCATATTGGGAGTTGTAGTTTTACCACAGCTGGAGTGCCGAAGGTTAGCAATCACAGCCCTATATCAAGAGACAGTGCTTTTTTGCCCCATCCTACCTTTCCTCTAAAGAAAAAGAGCAGAGTCTCAGTTGGGTCTGTCCCCTCTGCCTTGTCGGCTACTATTGCACTGAGCCCCCCTTTACCTTGGACACCATAGCAGCTGCCTATATTGTGTGCACAGGCTTGTACTGTTTACTATACGTTTGCACGTACGTTTAGTACATAACATGCCTTGCATATAGTCTAATTCTTACAGTGCATTATTGTTGCCTAAAATGTCCCGTTTCTTCTCTTGAGATCCTCATGTTTGCATTTCAAAATTAAAACCTTCAAGCTATAATGCAGATTTGGATGAATAATTAGCAAGAACCATTCAAGTAATCGTTTCCCTTCAAGTTAATAGAGTCCCAAGTGATTTATTACCTACTCTACTACACAAAATAGCCTAACTCAAGATACTTAGCTAGTACCTTGTGAGGGATTTCATGACATTACATAATATAGTTAGTAATAATAGTAGACTTACCAGAACTTACTGGGATCCAATCCCTGACAATAAAACATGCATTTCTGGTGGAATCATGACATATAACATGACACCTTGTTTACTGACTGGCTTAAAAATATATTGCTGAGAATTTCTCATTGGAGCTTCCATTGTAAAACATTGCTCAATTTGCATACAGTTATTTTTCCCCTCAAACTAATGGACAACTTAAAGAGGGTTTTCCAAGATTCTGGTAGTGATGATCTATCCTCAGGATATGACAGCCATGACCAGTGGCGTACATCGAGAAGTGAGGGCCCCATAGCAAGGATCAAACCAGGCCCCCCACACAGGACAGAAGGGTTTCTGCCTAACCCCTTTTCAATGACCCTTGGGCAATTTTTCCATTTGCTAAAAGTCATTCCTTTAGAGGGCAGAATCCTGACCATGTTTTCACCTCCAGTAGAAGAGGAGATAATCCCAACTAAGACTGGGCCCCCTCTTGCCCTGGGCCCCATAGCAGTCACCTGGTCTGGCACTAATGCAGGGGCGGATTGGCCATAGACCTTACAGGGAAATTTCCCGGGGGGCCGATGCCCAGGGGGCCGGCCAGTGGCAGTTTTTGGGGATGTATTTTGTGCTACTGGCAGTATTTTGTGATGGACTGTGGTATTTGGCTCTGTTGGGGTTGTATACTGTGCCACAGTATGGTATTGTTGGCCCGGCCTTCCATCAGTTTGGATATGACTACAAAACGGGGCCACTTTTAGTATTTTTTCCAGGGCCACTATAAGTTCCCAGTTCACCCCTGCACTAATGTAGTTACGCCCCTCGCCATGACCCCTACCAATTAGCTATTTGAGGAAGCTGAAGCCTTCTTGCATCTTAGCACTGTACATTGTATAGTGGTTGTGCTTCGCCTAGGTGCAGCTCAGTCTCATTCAAGTGAATGGGCCTAAGCTGCACCTAGGCCATGTAAACCGATGAACGCGATGTCACTGTCCTAGGACACGGCCGTGGTGGCCCCTTCAAACACATGATGTCGGACCCCCACTGATCAGATATTGATGACCTATCCTGAGAATAGGTCATTAATATCAGAATCTCAGAAAACCCCTTTAAGTTTATTGGAAACCGTGACACAGAGCCTGACAACTATAAGACAAAAATTTGGGTAAAATAAACTACATTTTTAGCATTTTTCACAATAGAAACTTACTAATATTACAAATCATTGTTGTTTTATTTGATAACTGTAATACTATGCTGCCTAAAACAGTCCAAGTACACCTGCATAAGATCAATCGAGAATCTGAACCAAGCAAGTACGCTTAAGTGCAGGAAGACAGAAGGTAATGATGGTGTAATATATGGTGTTTTATTCTGAGCTCTTACGTATTGCTGACCTCTATCTCTACATAAGCATGTTCTGCTTTAGCTTTTACCAGAAAGAAGTGCAGCTAAATAGCCGCATCTGCCTACTGTTTCTCCACTTTTTAAGCTAATGGTTCTTAATACATATGCAGTCTACTATATTCTATGGAACCATTTAAATCCTTTATCTACCTAAGTGAACATGGGTGTGAGATGTAATGTTTAGTCTGCTCCTCTGCCTTATATTTAATCATTGCATTATATATGACTAAATCCAGTTCTGTTCATTAATATATTACATTAAATATAAAAAAAAATTAAAAAAAATTGTAAGGTCCACTCAGGGGCAGACTGGAAACTTAAAGTGGCCCCGTTTTGTAGTTGGGTCCAAATTGGTGGAAGGCAGGGTCAGCAATACCATATTGTGGAACATTATATCACCACAACAGAGCAAAATACCACAGTCCATCATAAAATACTGCCAGCAGCACAAAATACATCCCCCAGAACTTCCACTTGCCTACCAGGAAATTTTCCTGTAAGGTCTATGGCCAATCCACCCCTGGGGTCCATTGATATTATTCCCTAATGTAACTGGCTGCCAACTTTTTCTCCCTTCACCATCTGCTCTTCTTGTGAATGAGAGTGCTGCACAATATGGACATAAGCATGGTCACCTATGAACTGCACCCTTCAGGTCACTCACTAGCTAGCAGTGTGGCCAAATGGTGTGAATTAAATTAAAGGTTTTTTTTCCGAAATTCTGAAATTGATGACCTATCCTTATTGATGACCTATCCTCAGGATCAGATCGTCAGGGGTCCCAGGATGAGGAGGCACTGATGAAGATGTAGACAGCGGAGGACATTTACTAAGCATGTTGCTCCATAATTATGGCGTAAAATGCGCTAAAAAGAGTGGAGTTTTGATTTGCGCCAAATATATCAACTGTTTTCTCCAGAATTTTCACCATAAAGAATGCATCACGCCAGAAATGAGTTATAAATGTCAAAGTGGGCAGATCTATCAAATTGGTGCATATTACGCCTCATTTATCATCCTCTTATCGGCAGAAGTGGCTCAAATTGTTGTGTACAATTAAGCCAGCTTATGTGGTGGTGTTTTGTGTAAAAAGTCGCATTTATGGCATAAATGGATTACAAGAAAATCAACACGTGGTGGAAACAAGTAATAAGTAAGTATTAAAGCATGATGCATTTATATTTATCTAATGCAAATGAGCTAGTGTCATAGCAGTGTCAGAGCAGTGCCATAAGTATATAAACTGCCCCCTCTGTAGTGCAATAAGTATATAAACTTCCCCCTCTATAGTGCCATAAATATATATAATACTCCCTCTGTGCCTAAGTATGTATAATGTCGCCTCTATAGTGCTGTAAGTATATGTAATGCCCCCTCTTTAGTGCGATAAGTATATATAATGCCCCCTCTGGAGTGGATTCACAGCTATACTTCTCAGTTCTGTTATGTAATGTCATCCATGCTACTGCTTCTGAGAGGATGCTACAAAGAGAGATAATAGACTGGAATTTCTCTTCTCTGTGCAGGGGCGGATTGGCCATAGACCTTATAGGGAAATTTCCCGGTGGGCCGATGCCCAGGGGGCTGCCTGGGCCCTCCTCACCGCCGGCCAGTGGAAGTTTTTGGGGATGTATTTTGTGCTGCTGGCAGTATTTTGTGATGGACTGTGGTATTTGGCTCTGTTGGGGTGGTATAATGTGCCACAATATGGTATTGCTGGTCCTGCCTTCCATCAATTTAGACCCAATGGGGCCACTTTTAGTATTTTTTCCAGGGCCACTTTAAGTTCCCAGTCCGCCCCTGTCTCTGTGTATGCTGTCTATGGGAGACATACACCCACTAGCTCAGGGGAAACTGATATTTATAGATGGACCCTTCAGGGGAGAAACTTGGTGAGCACCACACAATAAAAGTCATAGAAATGATCAGATATAGTTTTATTCCTCGTACATACAAATAGCCATTTAATAGTCATTTTAATATACAGATTGTTCATTACATAAAATATGTGCATCTTTAGACCTTTACATTTTGAATAGAACAGTGTGTGCAACTTCTCATTGTTTAACAGGTAATGGTAATTTATGGACTGGATAAATCTGCTGACTACCAGTGCTCCCTCTGAACACAAGTCTGTGTTAGCTAATGTAATAAAAATCTTCATGTAATCTATCATAACATGGCATATCCTCTTCTTATTGGATTCAAAAATGGGAAGAAAAGGTAATTCTCATCCACAAACTCAGTAAAGAAAAGTGTATTTTGTACAGTGATATGTTGCTATAGGTTAACGTTAACCCTGTAATGAGGTAATGTCACCCAAGTTGAAATGTTGAACTGCATGTGACTGTTGCTGAGGACATGGCACCATTACATTATTGTTAAGTTAAGCATGCTAACAGAGGCAAACTGTAATTCATAATGTCCCATAGCAAAATAAAAAAAAAGTGTCAGAAAATGTAAACACCTGCATAAGTAGCAAAAACTACAGATAATTATAATAGCACAATAAATCAGAACATTCACATTATAGCAAAAATATACAAAGTGATACAACACTGATTTAAGCTTTAAGATATTGCAGATTCCTGCATATATCTAGCTAGCAGTAGAGGTGACTAGCTTTAAAGGTGTGCGACCTCAGGGCCTACGAAGGGAAAAGTTGCAGATGAACACTGCAAAGGAGTAGAGGCTTGATCTAGGAGTAGAGAGAAGCCACCTAGACCCCACATCCTGGGGATAATGTAAACCTGTAAAGAGAAGAAAGGTTTGTGACCAAGACCACTCAGCCTGCTGCCAGGAACTCCATGTACAGGTGTCTGTGAGCAATACTGTGCACAGAACTGTATGCATTATTACTGTATGTGTCTTGGATACCATGACTGTGAAGAGACAATATAAAGTTTACGCAGTGGTTGTAAGGATAGAGATACCACAAACTGGGAGTGTCTGTTAGAGACTGTCCTCTTTGAGAGACTATAACCATAAGCTTGTTGCTCCATGCGAGACTGTAACCACTAAGGCCTTGTTCACACATCAGTTATTCCATCAGTTTTTGTGACCAAAAAACAGGAGTGGAGGCTGCACTTTGATAAAGTATAATGAAAAGATCTGCAACTGTTCTGTGATTTTGACCCACACCTGGTCTTGTGAACAAGGCCTAAGACTGTTGTAACCTTCAATCTTGTTGTCTCTCTTCAACCCAGTAAATATTTTTGTGGCAAGTTCCAATTGTGTCCAGCTGCTTTCTTTCCACCATCCTACAGTGGAGAGACACGCATACCACTTAAAGGGTTTTTCCGAGTTTTATATATATTGATGACCTATCCTCAGGATCAGCTGTTTGAAGAGGAAGCACGCGCCGTACCAGCGCTGCCTCCTCTTCACTGTTTACATGCTGGCTGTAACAGGCGTAGTGGTGAGTAGGTGTAATTACACCTCACCGCCCCATTCATTTCTATGGGAAGAATCGCTTCCATAGTCTAGTCTGGAAGTGATTCTTCCCATAGAAATGAATGGGGTGGTTAGGTGTAATTACACCTACTCACTACTACCCCGTTACGGCCAGCATGTAAACAGTGAAGAGGAGGCAGCGCTGATACAGCACACGCCTCCTCTTCAAACAGCTGACCCCCGCCGATCTGATATTGATGACCTATCCTGAGGATAGGTCATCAATATATATAGCTCGGAAAACCCCTTTAAGGTCCTGACCTCTTACATGTGCCTAGTGTGTTTAGTTCAGAGGCAGGGAGTAGGGTACTGTCCATGTTTATAAACAGCAGACCACTAGGCAGCTCCTTAAAAAATTATAGCCACTTAAATAAATTGGGAAAGTATTAGAGTGGCCACTACAATCAATGTCAGACTGGAGTTACTTGGATGCACCAGGGTAAATTATTCTAAAGGGCTAACCTTCACCTATGAAGATCATGTATGTACATGTTCATGGTCTAAATACCAGCTGCATATCGCTGTGCTGGCAGTCTACTGGTCCCAAATGTAGTGACAGGTTCTCTTTAACCCCTTTTCTTCTTGCACCCTAATAGTATATATCCCACAACTCTAATCATGGATATTTAACCCATTAGATGCCATGGCCAATAGAAGCCAAAGCATCTAACTGTTTTTACAGAGATGGCACATCTATCAATGTCTCCAAATTATGCTGATGGGTTGTCATGGCAGTCAGGCTTTATAAAAACTTATGTGCCTGTCTATAAGCCCTGGAATAGAATGTTATCATTTTAGATTGCAGGTTTAAATCCCAAAGTTGGACAATACAGTGGGAAAAAAAAGTATTTAGTCAGCCACCAATTGTGCAAGTTCTCCCACTTAAAAAGATGAGAGAGGCCTGTAATTGACATCATAGGTAGACCTCAACTATGAGAGACAAAATGAGAAAACAAATACAGAAAATCACATTGTCTGATTTTTTAAGAATTTATTTGCAAATTATGGTGGAAAATAAGTATATGGTCACCTACAAACAAGAAAGATTTTTGGCTCTCACAGACCTGTAAAGTCTTATTTAAGAGGCTCCTCTGTCCTCCACTCATTACCTGTAGTAATGGCACTTCTTTGAACTTGTTATCAGTATAAAAGACACCTGTCCACAACCTCAAACAGCCATGCCGCCAGGGACTCAGATCCTCTAGTGCCAGACGTGTCTCCCTGCTTAAGCCAGTACATATCCAGGCCCGTCCGAAGTTTGCTAGAGAGCATTTGGATGTTATATAGAGAATGTCATATGGTCAGATGAAACCAAAGTAGAACTGTTTGGTAGAAACACAACTCGTCGTGTGTGGAGGAGTTTGAATGCTGAGTTGCATCCAAAGAACACCATACCTACTGTGAAGCATGATGGTGGCAACATCATGCTTTGGGGCTTTTTCTCTGCAAAGGGACCAGGACGACTGATCCGTGTACATGAAAGAATGAATGGGGCCATGTATCGTGAGATTTTGAGTGCAAACCTCCTTCCATCAGCAAGGGCATTGAAGATGAAATGTGGCTGGGTCTTGACAATGATCCCAAGCACACCGCCAGGGCAACAAAGGAGTGGCTTCGTAAGAAGCATTTCAAGGTCCTGGAGTGGCCTAGCCAGTCTCCAGATCTCACCCTACAGAATACCTTTGGAGGGAGTTGAAAGTCCATGTTACCCAGCGACAGCTCCAAAACATCACTGCTCTAGAGGAGATCTGCATGGAGGAATGGGCCAACATACCAGCAACAGTGTGTGCCAACCTTGTGAAGACTTACACAAAACGTTTGACCTCTGTCATTGCCAACAAATGATATATAACAAAGCATTGAGATGAACTTTTGTTATTGACCAAATACTTATTTTCCACCATAATTTGCAAATAAATTCTTTAAAAATCAGACAGTGTGATTTTCTGGATTTGTTTTCTAATTTTGTCTCTCATAGTTGAGGTCTACCTATGATGTCAATTACAGGCCTCTCTCATCTTTTTAAGAGGGAGAACTTGCACAATTGGTAGCTGACTAAATACTTTTTTTCCCCACTGTAGGTGTTATATAGGAAGGATAATTGGGGTTCCTTGCTTGGGTTGTAGATGTTAAGGCAGCAATGCAAAAAAAAATAAATCAAAAATATAGTTGCATCCTTAAACTGGTTATCTAATCCTAAAAAAAGCCCTCCATATCTCGGGCCCTCCATGCCGAATATACTTACCCGGGTTCCCGCTTCCTGCGCTACTCCTGGTTCTCTCCATGCCCGGAGGAAAACATCCAGTGTGGGGGGATTCAGCCAATGGCAGGCGGGGATGGGAGTGAGCCTCCCTAGCATCACCTGCCACCCGACATTGGCTGCTCCCCGACACCGGATGTTTTCATCCGGGCGCGGGGAGAAGCAGCAGTGGCGATGCGGGAACCAGGAGCGGGGACCTGACTAAGTATATTCAGCGTGAGGGGCCCAGCATATAGGGGGACTTTTTTTAGGATAACCCCTTTAATGAGAATAGATAATAATTTCTGTTCTATTAAAGAAACAGCCTCATTTATTCCAAGGGCTGTGTCCGATACTGCAGCTCCCTTCAAACCTCTTTCTGTAAACTTTGTGTTTGTACACTTCTATGACAAGGAGACTTAAGTAATGAAAACTGAATGATTTATATTTCGCTCTCCGATCTGTCAGCCAGGTAAGTAAACGGCGGCCCCCACAGCATGTAATTATGCTTTAAATGATGAGAAGACTTCATTAGTTATTTCATTATGATATAATTAAGGATAAATTTATTGTATCCTCAGTGAAACAAAAAAAAAAAAAACACTTTACAACAAGGCATTCAGTAGGTGATGAATGGGATAAAGGTGCAGATGTTCGTTGGTTAGAAATAATGTAGTCTGGCTGTCCTTGCATGGCTTTCAGGACCAGTGCACCATTGATCCAGGTTGTGAAGTTAATAAGGTTTAGGATAATTAATCCAATGGGTAGGGACTGGAACTGCACTGCACGGTTTAATCAAGTCATCAGAACAGTCTGGCCATGAAAAAGGTAATTAAAGGCAGAGAATGGAATACAGTAACAGGGTTAGGAGAACATGCATAAGTCTTAGAGAGCTGCCATTTGTTATCTGCACTCAATGTCCGGGGTTGCTGGGGTGAAGAGACTTGGGTTAAGGAACCATATACTTTTATAAGCTGTCTGGAAATGCCGCATGAGAATGGTAAATACCTTGCACTACGAGAGGTCCGGTAATGTGTATGATTTGGGTGTTAGAGTATTTAAAAAGGTTTTCCAAGATTTAAATACTGATCACCTACACTCTGGATAGGTCGTCAGTATCTGATTGGTGGGGGTTTGGCACCCGGGACCTCCGCCGATCAGCTGTTTGAGACGGCACCGGTGGTCCTGTGAGTGCAGCGGCCTTCTCCGTGCTCACCAAGCACGGACAAGGCTGGAGAAGTGCCGTACATTGTATAGCGGCTGTGCTTGGGGCTGAACTGCGCCTAGGCCATGAGCCCGATGAAAGTGTCGTCACTCAGCCTGTGCACCTGTGCCTTCTCATACAGCTGATCGTAGGGGTTCCCACCAATCAGATACTGATGACCTCTCCAGATGTGATAGGTCATCAATAGTAAAAAAGAGGACAACCCCTTTACCAGTAGGGGTGGAGGGAAGGGGCTAGGTTGAGCATTTGGCATTGGAGGGGGAGAGTGTTTAAATTCTTACCTCAGGCAGTAGAAAGGCTAGGTGCACCACTGGCACTTGCCTCAAAACACTGAGGGGGGAGAAGCTGAACTCTTGCACCAGAACCCATGAACCTTTAGCTGTTCCCCTGGATAGAGCATCAGTTGCCCCACAAAAAATATTCTACAGTTTTCAAAGCAGCACCTGGATCTGAATACTTTTGTCATTGCATGTAAATAAAGATTTTGTACAGCCAGTGAGTTATTCAATAAAATATATCTGTATAGCGCCACCTGCCTATTCTTTTTTAAAAAAATGTCTTTGCCGGCTCACTGAGAAGGACGCACATGCTCAGTTCATCCTTCAACTGTCTCCTGAGCCGCGATAGGGAGAGAGCTGCAGCAGAATGGACACGGCCCCAGAGCTGCAGCAGAAAGGACACTCCCCTTTAGCTGCCAGCTTGATATAAATCTAGCAGAACAACTGGAGCGATGAATGTGGAGATCTCTGGATCCATGTGAGGTACAGGGCTGGCTCTAGTTTTGTTAGAAAGAGGTTGTCATTTTCATTTCTTAAATTAATCATGGGATAACCCCTTTAATTTTTTTTTTCAAATATTTTTCTCAACCTGAGTGTGTAGGGGGAATCAGGAAGAATAGCTGATATTAGATGATATTTATTGAAGGTGTATGGACAGTTTCAAGGCAGCCATACCCTTTAGAAAGACTAGGGTCAGGCTGCTGGATTTCAACATTCCCAACCAGGAGCGGACTGAGAACTTAAAATGGCCCTGGATAAAAACCTAAAAGTGTCCCCTATGTTGTAGGCAGGCCTAAATTAACAGAAGGAAAGGCAACACAAGTAGGCAGTGTCACACAAATAGATGGGACATTCTAGGGGTCAGCAATATCATAGTGCAGAACAAAATACCGTCCTAGCAGAACCAAATGTCATAGTGCAGCACAAAATACTGCCTCTGAACAACGGAATACCATAGCGCAAAATACCTGTCCCTAGGTGGTCATCAATAGTTGCCATGTTCTCTTCTCCCTTTGTCTCTAACTAAGATATGGAGCACGCATCTTAGGAGGTGAGACGCAGGCCACCTCACGCAGCTCAGTCCACAAAAAATTTAAAAAGTTATCACTCTTACAAACCATGACAAAAAATTCCATGTTAGAAAATGCAGATGCTGCTCCTCCCCTTCTGAGCCCTGGCATATCCCCAAATAATAGTTTACGACCACATATGGGGTGTTTCTGCAAACTGCAGAATCGGGGTAATAAATATTGAGTTTTGTTTTGTTGTTAACCCTTGATGTGTTACTGGAAAAAAATGATTAAAATGGAAAATCTGCAAACAAAAAGTGAAATTTTTAAATTTCACATCTATTTTGCTTTAATTCCTGTGGAATACTTAAAGAGTTAACAACATTTCTAAAACCAGTTTTGAATAGTTTGAGGGGTGTAGTTTCTAAAATGGGGTAATTTATGGGTGGTTTCTATTATGTAAGCCTCACAAACTGACTTCAGAACTGAACTGGTCCTTAAAAAAGTTGATTTTGCAAATTTGCAAAAATTGCGTCTAAAATTCTAAACCTTCTACTGTCCTAAAAAAATAAAATGACACTACCAAAATGATGCCAACATAAAGTAGACATATGGGGAATGTAAATTAAAAAGGATTTTATAGGGCATCACTATCTGTCTTAAAAGCAGAGAGATTGAAATTTAGAAAACAGTGAATTTTTTCAAATTTTCGTTAACTTTTGGATTTTTTTATAAATAAAATTAAAACTTATCGACTCAAATTTACCATTAACTTGAAGTACAATGTGTCATGAGAAAACAGTCTCAGAATCGCTTGGATAAGTAAAAGCGTTCCAAAGTTATTACCACATGAAGTGACAGATTTGCAAAATTAGGTCTGGTCAGGAAGGGGGGAAATGGCCCAGAGCTGAAGTGGTTAAGGGAGATACGACGCCATCATAGGAGTACGACGCCATCATAGGAGTCTGGCATCAGCTTGTTCCTCTTGGCCTATTGAGAAGACATGCACACTTGGCCAAGCCAAGCTTCCATATGCGTGTGTCAGGATAAATAAGCTGTCCATACATACTACAAGAGGCTATCCAACCAAAAAAAGAAACATTAAGTAGAGAAAAGGCATTGTGTTATCACCAGAGGATTGTTTTGTTTTTGTCTTTCCATTTTTGCTCCTGGCTTTTCCTGACAGCTTGATTTTTATACTTTCTAATTGCACAATTTAATATTGCTTGCAATGTAGTCGGAAGCTGGAAAAAAATTCTAAATAAGGTGGAATTAGAAAAAACCCACAATTTTGACCTAGTTTTATGGGTTTTGTTTTTACAGCGTTCCCTATGTGATAAAACTGACCTTACCTTCAATCTCTGAATCATTACAATTACAGTGATACCACATTTATATAGTGTTTCTTGTGTTTAATACTGAAAAAAATAATAAAAACGTAAAAAATGTTTTTTTCTTTTTATCGTCATATTCTAACCCCCATAATTTATATTATAGTTATGTCCATGGAGCTGTGTGGGGCCTCATTTTTTTCAGGACTTATCTGTAGTTTTTATTTTCAGGACTTATGTGTATGACTGTTTGATCACTTTTTATTTGCCATATGGTACAAATATTTTATAGTGTGAGCTTTTTGGGACACAGTGATGCCTATGATGTTATTTTTTAATGTTTATTTTAACTTTCATTTTGGAGAAAGGGGGAGTGATTTAAAATTTTTATAAATTCTTTAGTTTATTATATTTTAAAAAACATTTTTTGTACATAGGGAACTTGCATATTCAATCATGAGATTGCTTCTGTCATAGACTCCTTAACATTGGAGTCTATAAGAATTTCACTATGTTTCTATTGAGTCTTGCCACAGACAGGGTCTCCAAAGGAAAATATCTTTGTTAGCCATGGATCATTCAGGAGGACGGGAGCTTCTGTAGGGAATGAACAGCTCTGTGATCGGCACTATTGATGATCACAGACATTAGCTTTGGGCCACTTCACTGCACTCTTGAGTGGGCACTATATTTAAACAGATGACTTCCGTTGTACATATATGGCAGCAGTCGTCTAAAGGTTAAATGGAGTTCCACCATTTCAGTGCAGTGGTTCCCCTCTCGGCTGGATTAGAAGTGATTGTGTGCTGCTCACATTCATGTGGCCACTAAAGCCAACCACTGGCCTCATGGATCAAGTATGCAAGAAGGACACACATGTATGCAAGTATGCACATGTAACTGAAGAGGCCAGTTATTGGCTGCAGTGGTCATGTAAATGGCACATCATCAATTCCAGTTTACCAGGGATGAGAGCCATGGCACTGGAAGGGATGGATGTTCAAAAGGTAAGTGACTTTTTTTTTTACAGCCAACCTCCTCTACTTAAAGGGGTTGTCCCGCAAAAAATATTCTACAGTTTTCAAACCATCCAGAACCTAGAACTGAATACTTTAGTAATTGCATGTAATTAAAATTTTAGCATAGCCACCGAGTTATTCAATAAAATGTATGTGAATAGCGCCACCTGTTGTTTGTTCTTTTTATCTCTTTGACCTGCTCACTGAGATGGTCGCACATGCTCAGTTTCATCCTTCTACTGCCTCCTGAGCTGTGATAGGGAGAGCTGAGACACGCCTCCTGAGCTGTGATAAGGAGAGTTGAGATACGCCTCCTGAGCTGTGATAGTGAGAGCTGAGACACGCCTCCTGAGCTGTGATAGCGAGAGCTGAGACACGCCCCCTGAGCTGTGATACCGAGAGCTGAGACACGCCCCCTTAGCTACAGCAGAAAAGACGCACCCCTTGAGCTGCCAACTTGATATAAATCTAGCAGAGCAATGAATGGAGAGATCTCTGGATCCATGTGAGGTACAGGGCTGGTTCTAGCTTTGTTCGAAAGAGATTGTCACGTACTATCTGATCTTTTTACATTAGTCATGGGATAACCCCTTTAAATGAGTTTTCCACTTTTACAATATTGATGACCTATCATCAGTATAGGACATCAATATCAGATCAGTGGGGGCCCGACTGCTGGCACCCCTGCTGATCAACGGTATGAAGTGAACAGAGTGCTCATACGAGCACTGTGTTCTCTTCATTGTTTACCTGCTTGCCGTCCACATCACAGCAGTGAGCAGGTGTAATTACAACTCCTCCGTCCAATTCACTTCAATGGGATTTCTCCAGGATGATTGCAACTAGTTTCTATGAAACTGGGAATAGTGAAACATCAAAAATTGCCCCATTATAAAACAAAACAAGGAGAAAGAAAATACAACATATATTGTGAGTCCTCTAGGGAGATAAAGTAAGTAAGAAAAAAATGGTTTAATTGCCTCACAAAGAGTGTTGGTTTTCACGGCTTGAAAATACCGGTAATGGCCTTTTTTTAAGCTTTATAACTATTGTTATTACAGTGCTGTTATCCCCATTAATTTAAGTATGCTTATAATGGAAAAGGGAGAGGAAACGCAAACTGGCCTGGTTCTAATTGTTGGACATGGCTTGAGGGAATTACAACAATTTAGGTTTTAGAAAGCTGCCCTTTTTGCCCTACTCATGGGTGGAATATACAAGTCCAGAGCACTTTCTTCTGATTTGTTAGGGCCAAGGGAAAGGATGTGAGGTTTAGGGATAAATGTAATGGGTAGGTGTGGGGAAGAAAATACTCAAGTTATGATAAAGAAATGTTAAAGAAGCGGAAGAGTGCAGAAACATTTTATGGTACAGAAATGGAGATATAAGTAAAGTGCAATAAGGAGATAGAGGATTCGAAAATTACAATAACCACAACAAATGGCCAATAAATGGAAACACATTAAATATACGCTAACATGTATTGCAATGTAAAGGGTACATTCTCTTTTAGTTCTAGGACATTATTTTCAATTGTAAAACACAGATTTCAATGCAAGGCTGGTATGAGAGGCTGGCAAGGGTAGGCGTCACCTCACATCAGAGCTTGGGAGCGCTTGTGTTTTAGGGTTGTAATGCATACCACAGATGCAGATTTACTGATGTGTCTAAAAAATACTTGAAATATATAGTCTATTATTGGCTCACCACCCTGAAAGATGAATGCGAGGTGCTCTACCCATGGCCCACCTGTGTGCCGTTTGGAGTAAAGAGTAGAAAGTTAAAATCAAAGTAGGTAGGCACACTCTATTTGAGATGGAATGGATTATTTATTTGGAATAGTTAAACTAGGTAAAAATGTGGATAGTAAAAAATATAAAAATAGAATAAACAATATAAACATAAAATAAACAATAGAAATTTAAAAAATACATTAAGCTAAAATCCAGCGCTGGATGTAAAATTTCAGTATTAAAATATTGCCCTCATACACATATTAAATGTTCAAATATCTCAGTACAGAAACGTCCTGTATGCTAAATCTTGTATACATTCAAATGAACGAGGTCTTCTGTGCCCCGGATGAAGGGGTTTTGACCAATACACATGCAGAATCCAATTACAGAGGAAGGGTTTTTAGAGAGTTATTATAAAATACTCCAGGTCTGTTTGACCTAACTCACTGTTCCCTTCTGTTCATTGTATCTTTCACTTAGTTGAATATATATCGTTGGTGATTCAGTGTACGTTGTATAAGTTAATAATTTTCACACAGATATAAAAGAATTCTGGTTCATTACATTACCAGTCCTGTGTCCCGCTGTATGGGTTGGTAGTTTTCTCACAGATGCGTATATTCTGGTTAGTTACATAACCAGACTTGCATTCCGCTCTCTGCTGTGGCTGTAGGCTGCTCCTTAGTAGCGTGTGGTTGTGGAGAGCGCCTTTTTCACCACGTCCCACGTGGTGCGCCCGAGCCAGCGGGGTGCTGGATACCTGCGAAGATATTTCTTCTGTTTGTCAATCAAGCGAACTATTGCAGTCCAGGATCGCTCCTTTATACCAGAACAAATTTCACTGCCAGTAGCTGTACCAAACGCGTTTCGGGGTTCATACCCCTTCCTCAGTGGTAGGCAATATGTCCATTTTGTCTGGTATTTATACGGCACCCTATTTAAGGGGTGGGAGGGTATATCCTTCATTGGCAGTGTCCCAAGGGTTTTTTGGAAAATCTGGGATTGGGGGATCCGGAGTGTTCTTCCTGTTTATTACTTAGTAGTGATCGTGATTTACACATAATTATAAGGCATATGGAATATATATATATATATATATATATATATATATATATATATATACACTCACCGGCCACTTTATTAGGTACACCTGTCCAACTGCTCGTTAACGCTTAATTTCTAATCAGCCAATCACATGGCGGCAACTCAGTGCATTTAGGCATGTAGACATGGTCAAGACAATCTCCTGCAGTTCAAACCGAGCATCAGTATGGGGAAGAAAGGTGATTTGAGTGCCTTTGAACGTGGCATGGTTGTTGGTGCCAGAAGGGCTGGTCTGAGTATTTCAGAAACTGCTGATCTACTGGGATTTTCACGCACAACCATCTCTAGGGTTTACAGAGAATGGTCCGAAAAAGAAAAAACATCCAGTGAGCGGCAGTTCTGTGGGCGGAAATGCCTTGTTGATGCCAGAGGTCAGAGGAGAATGGGCAGACTGGTTCGAGCTGATAGAAAGGCAACAGTGACTCAAATTGCCACCCGTTACAACCAAGGTAGGCAGAAGAGCATCTCTGAACGCACAGTACGTCGAACTTTGAGGCAGATGGGCTACAGCAGCAGGAGACCACACCGGGTGCCACTCCTTTCAGCTAAGAACAGGAAACTGAGGCTATAATTTGCACAAGCTAATCGAAATTGGACAGTAGAAGATTGGAAAAACGTTGCCTGGTCTGATGAGTCTCGATTTCTGCTGCGACATTCGGATGGTAGGGTCAGAATTTGGCGTCAACAACATGAAAGCATGGATCCATCCTGCCTTGTATCAACGGTTCAAGCTGGTGGTGGTGGTGTCATGGTGTGGGGAATATTTTCTTGGCACTCTTTGGGCCCCTTGGTACCAATTGAGCATCGTTGCAACGCCACAGCCTACCTGAGTATTGTTGCTGACCATGTCCATCCCTTTATGACCACAATGTACCCAACATCTGATGGCTACTTTCAGCAGGATAATGCGCCATATCATAAAGCTGGAATCATCTCAGACTGGTTTCTTGAACATGACAATGAGTTCACTGTACTCAAATGGCCTCCACAGTCACCAGATCTCAATCCAATAGAGCATCTTTGGGATGTGGTGGAACGGGAGATTCGCATCATGGATGTGCAGCCGACAAATCTGCGGCAACTGTGTGATGCCATCATGTCAATATGGACCAAAATCTCTGAGGAATGCTTCCAGCACCTTGTTGAATCTATGCCATGAAGAATTGAGGCAGTTCTGAAGGCAAAAGGGGGTCCAACCCGTTACTAGCATGGTGTACCTAATAAAGTGGCCGGTGAGTGTATATAAAATCTTTTTATATATATATTCAATGTTTGGAATAATGGTTAAAATAGATATAATGTAAATGTATAATGGGGGTACAAAGTGTTTCATAACATATGAACTTTAAACACAAACTAGAATAGAACAGAAACAAGGAGTAAAACTATTATAGAGACACCTACACATTTCAACATTCCAACCACCAACAGGTATGAACCACTCACTGAACCACATTTTTTAGACCAGACACCACCAGACCACAGGGTAAAAATGCACCAAAAACACCCACAAACACCCGAGAGGAGGTACAGAAACTCACAATCCCCAACTAACAATTACAATCTGAGACACAGACAACACCAAAGAGAAAACACTATACCACAGGAGGGACCAACATCAGATCAACCACACGAATCACCCACATCACCAACAACGAACATAACAATGGGAGGACAATCACAGGACCAGAACACACCCAACCGCACATCACATAGAAAAAAGACAAGAAGAGGTAAACGGAAGAATCAATACAAGATACTACAGGACATGGTAATAACCAATAATATAGTCAATCTAAGCAACATCACATTAACAAATAACCAAACACAGTTATTAAATAAAGGTCTCAAATTTGCACCATCTAACAAATTAGACAAGTTTAATGCCTATATCGGCATAGAAAAATTCATAAGAAAGATCTGCTTGAAAAAACATTATCTCAAGAACCCTATAACAAGGAATTTGGAAGAGGATAGACTTTATATACACACAGACTTGAAAGAAAGATCCAAGAAATTCCCAAAACAAGAGATCAGCCAGGAGATTGCGGCATTTAGGAAATGTGTGGAGGTCGATATTAGAAAATTAAAGACAGGACATATTACCAACAATCTAACCAAGAAGGAGACACTAGCAATAAAAGAACTACAATCAGAGGAAAATGAAATCATCAAACTCAGACTAGGGGCGGATCTAGTCCTATGGCGGAGATATATTGACGATGTCATTTTCTTTTGGAGGGGTTCCAAAGATGGACTAGACAACTTCCTAAAAGATATCAATACCAATACCTTCAACTTAACTTTTTCCATCTATGTAGGACAAGAACAGGTAGAATTCCTAGATTTGAACATAAGAATACAAGAAGACAGACTTATTTGCAGCACATACCAGAAGCAAGTAGCTAGAAATAGTTACATTCTATTTTCAAGCTGTCACCTCCCTAGATGGTTACTTAACATCCCTACCAGCCAGTTCAGGAGAATAAAAAGAAACTGCACAGATAACGATAAATTCGAAGAAGAGGCAGATATCTTGAAAAAACAATTTTTGGCCAAACAATACCCAGAGAAAATTATTGAAACCTCCTTGAAGAAAGTGAGAGAAATGGAAAGGGAGAACTTCTTTATTAAAACGAATGTAAAAATGGATATAAAAGAAGATCAAATAAGAATAATCTTCTTATTCACAGTATAAGAAAATAGACAAAATAATAAGGAGTCACTGGCATCACCTGAAAGGGGATAAAATAATTGGACCCATATTATCTGAAGATCAAACTATAATTTACACTAAAGCACCAAACCTAGGCCTTAAAATAGCCCCCTCTATTAAAACAAAGAGGAACACTCCAAGAAATACCAATTGGCTTTTATAGGTGCGGAAGCTGTAGCAACTGTGCGACTACAAAATTTCCAAAAAAAACATCGGAGATTAAATCTACAACCAACTCCTACAAGTTTGAAATCAAAGAATGCCTTACCTGCAACTCAACTGACGTGATTTATATACTCTAGTGTCCTTGCAAGAAGCAGTATGTGGGTAGAATGAAGCGTACATTAAAGAAAAGACTAGCGGAACACATAACTAATATAAGAAATGGGTATGAATTATACACCCTCTCGCAACACTTTAAAGGGTTTCTGTCACCAGATCTAGGCATATTAAACAGGATGACATTTGCAATGCGCAAATGTCACCTGATGCCCAATCTGGTATTAATTTTTATATTGGTGCCCCCGTTTTTGATAAAAAAGCACTTTTATTTTATGCTAATTAGGCTTACTAGGTGCAAGGGGCGGTTACCCTGCACCTAGTAAGCTCCGTTTGCCCACCTGCTGTCACGCCTTCCTTGTCTTGATTCACAGGGCCAGGCAGCTTGTTCGATCTTCTGCCGGCCCTGTCCTCGCTTCAAATCCCGTGCCTGCGCCGTGCGGAATAAAATCGGCGCAGGCGCAGTGAGTGGATCCCTAGACACTGGAGAGGAGGGAACTATATTGCGAATATGTCCAGAATAGAATCAAGAAGGATATTCGAATTCAACTCACTGGTACCGTTGGGTCTGAATGCGGAAATGGAATTGTTCGGCTTCTTGTGAACACGCAGATTAGGGGCGGGTGCCCTGCGGGGACGGGACATCGAGGTCAGGCTGTACCCAGCACCTCGATCTCCTCTCCCTGTGAGACCCCCGTCCCCATACACACCTAGACATTAAAGACATAAGAAGAAAGTAACATAACAATTAGGTACGAAAACGATACACATATAGTGACAATGACAATAGAATAGGATACTAACATAAACATGATACTTACCAGATTACCTCCACTATTACCAACAGGGGTCCACTATGACCAATAGTAGTCATTATTGGAAAATTACCAATAATGAACACCCACCATATCACCTTTATATATTATTAATACCATTAGAAACAATGGATTCGCGGCAGAATACTATAAGTATCATGGCACAACCTCTCACTCACCCATATATCCACCAACAGAAGGTATTGTCACGCTCGGGTGTGGGGGGAAAAGCCACACTGAGCGTATGAGGGATGGGAACAGACAAAACCAGGGAACTGGTCACCTCCTGCAGGGGACCCTAAGACTAGGCCCTAGCTGGCTACCAGTATGAACTAACCTGGGTGGTAGGAAAGCTCATACACAGGAACCTAATCTGAATAAACCCTAGAACACCCTGCAGTCTAATGACACAAAAGAGTAACCTGTTCCTCCAAGCGTAAGGAGGAACAGGAGACTCAAACAGGAATAACCAAAGGAAGGGAAAACACTTAACTTAAGTAGAACTCAGCAACAGGATCTCAGCCGAGATCCACACCACTCTCAACCAGGTATGAAGCAGATATAAACCGCAAGGGATACTGGGAGAGGAAGAGGTAAGTAGGAGACAGCTAATTGCCCAGCGGCAACAGCTGAGGGAAAGGGGTGTGGAGAACAGCACCCAAACCACAGGGAATAGCCTGTCAAACCTGTCACTTAGAAAGCCGCGCAGAACGTCTGATTCCAGACGCAAGACCACTCGTGACATTACCCCCCCTTTTACGGGTGACCTCCGGGCACCCAGGACCAACTTTATCAGGGTGACATCTGTGAAAGGCTTTTACCAAACGACTGGCATTCACGTCAGATGCCGGTACCCATGACCTCTCCTCAGGACCATAACCCTTCCAATGAACCAGATATTGAAGGGTCCCACGAAGAACTCGAGAATCAATGATCTTGACAATCTGAAATTCCAAATTACCATCCACCAAGACAGGCGCGGGTGGCAAGGGAGATGGCTCCAGAGGTTCAACATACCTCTTCAACAAACATCTGTGAAACACATTATGGATTTTCAGGGCCTGCGGAAGTTCAAGACGAAATGCTACAGGATTAATAATGGCCGTGATTTTATATGGGCCAATAAATCTTGGACCCAACTTCCATGAAGGAACTTTCAACTTAATGTTCCTAGTAGACAGCCACACAGAATCACCCACACTTAGGTCCGGACCATTCATGCGTCTCCTGTCAGCCACACGTTTGTACTTGTTACCCATATTTATCAAGTTACTTTGAATTTTTCGCCATATGGAAGACAATGATGACGAAAAACGTTCTTCCTCAGGAATACCAGAAGTATCAGAACCACAAAATGTGCCAAACTGCGGGTGAAATCCATATGCACCAAAAAATGGTGACTTACCAGTGGAGTCCTGTCTGCGATTATTTATGGCAAACTCAGCCAGAGACAAAAACGAGGACCACTCCTCCTGGTTCTCAGAGACAAAGCATCTCAAATAAGTCTCCAGATTCTGATTGGTACGCTCAGTCTGTCCATTCGTCTGGGGATGAAAGGCAGAGGAGAAAGACAGTTGTACCCCGAGCCGAGTACAGAACGCCCTCCAGAATCTGGACACAAACTGAGTCCCACGATCAGAGACAACGTCAGTGGGAATGCCATGAAGTTTCACAATATTGTCAACAAACACTTGTGCAAGAGTTTTAGCATTGGGGAGTCCGGGTAATGCAATAAAGTGCGCCATTTTACTAAAACGATCTACAACCACCAGAATAACTGTCTTACCAGACGACTCAGGCAGATCAGTGATGAAGTCCATGGATAGGTGAGTCCATGGTCTGGACGGGATGGGTAATGGAAGTAGGGGTCCAGAGGGACGAGTATGTGTCACCTTAGAGCGTGCGCAGACACTACAGGCTGACACATATTCCTCAACACACTTACGCAGACCTGGCCACCAGAATCTACGAGAGATGAGGTCGACAGTGGATTTACTCCCAGGGTGTCCCGCAAGCACCGAAGAATGATGCTCCTCAAAAACCTTATAACGCAAATCAGAAGGAACAAACAACTTCCCGGGAGGGCAAGACTCCGGCGCATCTCCCTGGGCCTCAAGCACTTTAGCCTCAAGATCAGGGTAAAGAGCGGATATCACCACTCCTTCAGACAGTATAGGGCTAGGATCTTCAAAATCACCACCCCCGGGAAAACTACGTGACAAGGCATCCGCCTTCACATTCTTAACCCCAGGACGGTATGTGACAATGAAATTGAATCTGGTGAAGAACAAAGACCATCTGGCCTGCCTCGGATTAAGTCGTCTAGCCGACTCCAGGTAAGCCAGATTTTTGTGATCAGTGAATACCGTGATTGGATGGTTCGCCCCTTCCAACCAATGACGCCATTCCTCAAAAGCCAACTTAATGGCCAGTAACTCTCGGTTACCCACATCATAATTTCTCTCCGCCACAGAGAGTTTCTTCGAAAAAAAAGCACATGGGCGCCATTTACCAGGTGACGGGCCCTGTGATAACACAGCTCCTACCCCCACATCGGATGCGTCAACCTCCACAATGAAAGGTTGTGACACATCTGGCTGCACCAATATAGGGGCAGAGGAAAAGCACTCCTTAACAGCGGAGAAGGCTTGCAACGCTGCATCAGACCACACAGAGACATCCGTCCCTTTCTTAGTCATGTCAGTTAAGGGTTTAACTATAGTCGAATAGTTCTTAATAAATTTTCGGTAATAGTTGGTGAACCCCAAAAATCGCATAAGAGCCTTCAGATTTTCAGGTCGGTCCCAGTTCAGAACAGCACAGACCTTCTCTGGATCCATACGAAAACCTGAAGATGAAAGCAGGTATCCTAAGAATTGCACCTCATGTACAGCAAAAGCACATTTCTCTAATTTTGCATACAACTTGTTATCTCTTAAGATTTGCAACACCTGCCTCACGTGATCCTGATGTGTCACAATATCTGGAGAATAGATTAGTATGTCATCCAAATACACGACTACAAACCTCCCCACAAGATGATGAAAAATGTCATTAACAAAATGCTGGAAGACAGCAGGAGCATTGGTCAACCCAAAAGGCATGACCAGGTTCTCAAAGTGGCCCTCAGGAGTGTTAAAGGCCGTCTTCCATTCATCCCCTTCCTTGATCCTGACCAGATTATATGCCCCCCTTAAGTCCAACTTGGAGAACACCTTGGCATCCACAATCTGGTTAAACAAGTCAGGAATCAAAGGAAGGGGGTACGGATCACGGACAGTAATCCTATTGAGTTCACGGAAATCCAGACATGGCCTAAGGGATCCGTCCTTTTTTTTAACAAAAAAGAACCCTGCTGCCACAGGAGATTTGGAAGGCCTAATATGTCCTTTGGCCAAACTCTCAGCAATATATTCCTTCATGGCCGTTCTCTCAGGTCCAGAAAGGTTATACAGCCTAGATTTAGGCAATCTTGTTCCAGGGATAAGATTGATAGGACAATCGTATTCCCGGTGAGGGGGTAAATCCTGACATCCACCTTCAGAAAATACATCAGAGAAATCCGATATAAAAGAAGGAAGAGTCTTAGTGGTTAAAGCAGAAAAAGATGTATTAAGGCAATTGTCAACACAATAATCGCCCCAATCCACAATTTGTCTAGTATGCCAGTCAATGGACGGATTATGTTTGCTTAACCACGGTAAACCCAGAACCACAGGAGCAGGAAGACCTTCCAACACAAAACATGAAATAAGCTCCTGATGAAATTCACCCACTCTTAATTTGATATCATGCACCATCTGAGACAAACACTTCTGAGAGAGAGGTGCAGAATCAATGGCGAACACAGCAATCCTCTTATCCAAAGAACTTGGTGACAATCCATGCATACGGACAAACTGAGCATCAATCAAGTTCACCCCTGCCCCGCTGTCAATAAACACCTCAATTTTCACAACCTTTGATTCTAGCGCCACCTCGGCAGTCAGGAGAAAACGGGTACTGCAGGATGAAGACAAATGCACATTTTCAGTCTCCCTACCCACTCCACCAAGAGTGAGATGAGAATTCAACGCCCCCTTTTCTTTTCTCTCCTTTAGAGATAGGAAGCATGGACATACATTGATAAAGTGTCCTTTCTGACCACAGAAAAAACACACTCCCTTTTTATTACCAAGATGTTTACGGGTGGATACAGGAGTGGCTCCCCCTAATTGCATAGGTTCATCCCCAGACATCAACCTAGGGGAATATTCACCCAAAGTGTCATAGGAAGCTGGTACACTATGTGATAGTACGTCCTGAGAGCGGGGGCCCCTAGATCGCTCTCTCAGGCGCCTATCCATGCGTACAGCAAGAGACATAGCGGCTTCCAAAGACACAGGGGTTTCCTGAAAGGCCAAAGCGTCCTTCAGCCTTTCAGACAAACCTTGACAGAATTGGCTACGTAAAGCCGGATCGTTCCATTCAGTATTGGTCGCCCACCTCCGAAACTCAGAGCAATAAGTCTCAACCGGCCGCTCACCCTGACAAAGGTTACGTATCTGGGTCTCAGCCAGGGAGATACGATCCGGGTCATCATAGATAATCCCTAGGGTCTTGAAAAATTCATCTACCGACCGGAGAGACAGCGATCCGGCCGGTAGAGAAAAGGCCCATGACTGCGCATCCCCTTTAAGCAGCGAGATGACCACACCAACCTTCTGTTCCTCATTACCAGAAGAATGTGGACGCAGTCTGAAATACAATTTGCACGCCTCCCTAAATAGAACAAAATTATCACATTCCCCAGAAAATCTATCCGGGAGGGGGACCTTAGGCTCCAAACAGGCCTGACACTCAGCACCCCCAGAACCACCAGCCTGTGGTCTCTGAATTTGGTTGCGGATGTCAGCCACCTCCAAGCTGAGTCCCTGCAGCCGTTCAGCCAGTGTAGCAATAGCATCCATGTCAGCACAAAAATGACATAAATTTTTGTTAGTGGCGGTTTATAATGTCACGCTCGGGTGTGGGGGGAAAAGCCACACCGAGCGTATGAGGGATGGGAACAGACAAAACCAGGGAACTGGTCACCTCCTGCAGGGGACCCTAAGACTAGGCCCTAGCTGGCTACCAGTATGAACTAACCCGGGTGGTAGGAAAGCTCATACACAGGAACCTAATCTGAATAAACCCTAGAACACCCTGCAGTCTAATGACACAAAAGAGTAACCTGTTCCTCCAAGCGTAAGGAGGAACAGGAGACTCAAACAGGAATAACCAAAGGAAGGGAAAACACTTAACTTAAGTAGAACTCAGCAACAGGATCTCAGCCGAGATCCACACCACTCTCAACCAGGTATGAAGCAGATATAAACCGCAAGGGATACTGGGAGAGGAAGAGGTAAGTAGGAGACAGCTAATTGCCCAGCGGCAACAGCTGAGGGAAAGGGGTGTGGAGAACAGCACCCAAACCACAGGGAATAGCCTGTCAAACCTGTCACTTAGAAAGCCGCGCAGAACGTCTGATTCCAGACGCAAGACCACTCGTGACAGGTATACTGCAAGGTATATATTGTAAGATTGTATCACCCTTACACGATAGACCCAATAAGACCATTAAAAACAATGGATTCTCTATATACTATTTGAGTATACTATGTAGTTACACTTTACTACTTTATCATCATGCGTCCACTCCCCACCCACATCACGAAATCATAGCAACGTGCACCTGCGCACTGGGATGTGCTGACTGAAATCCCCTTTTTTTCTTTGTAAGTTTGTACTGGAGGTGTGGCTACTCCATTTGGTCATGCACTCCTGACTAGCCCCGTCTGCCCCATAGGCTGATTTTAATTAGTGTAACTATAAAGCCGAGTGGACTCGGCATGCATGCTTGGTACCTGCATCCCTGTATTAGTGGCGGCCTTTGAAGCACTATAAATGGCAAAAGGCAGAAGGGACCCAGCATGCATGTGGAACCAAACACCCCCTGATTATACAGAAGCCAAGGTTGGCACATAACAGGTAGGAAATAGTGTTAGGTTCCCGTCCTACAGAGATCACCTTAACGATTTGGTGGACGGGCTCAGATAATTTTGTACAAAATGTATTTGCCAAGAATGTCTAATTTACCAAACAAGCATCGCATTAGCTCCAGAATACTTCATATCTCTATGGCATTTTGTGCTTTATCTGGTTAGCAGTGTGCCGTTGCATTGTATGTATTTTCCTTTCCTTGTGCAATCAGCCATAGCGACGTGCACCTGCGCACTGGGATGTGCTGACTGAAAACCCCTTTTTTTCTTTGTATGTTATGAAACACTTTGTACCCCCATATACATTATATCTATTTTCACCATTATTCCTAGCGTATATTTATAAAAAGATTTTAGATATTGTGGTGATGTGTACTGGAAAGCTGGAAGGGGTGTGTATCTCACTCAGGTTCCTCAACTGGGTGAGATGAATAAAATCCAGGTAGATGGTGCTGGCTTCAGCAAACTTAGTTGCTGGAGCTATTTTGATAGTAATACCTGGGCTGGATTTTATTTGGGTTGGGAAGGTAGGTCGGCAGTGGGACCTTTCCAACCCACCCAATTCCAGGGCACGTCTTTTCTCTGGCCTGAGGAGATCCCAGGTGAGGCCTGCTGGTGTAATCTGGGAGGGATAAGTAATCCTCCAGGGTGTCAGTCTGGGGAGAGGCACTGACCCTGAGAGAGGGTGAAGCCAGTGAGGCTTGGTGTGGTCTCAGCCAGGTGGGCTGAAAGGGACCACAGGCTACGTATAGCCGGATCTCTCCTGAGACTGTGAATTTGTGTGGAGGTCACGGCCTGGAAGCGGCTGACCCAGATGGCTGAGGGAAGCCGCAACAAAAGCTGCTTGTGAACAGCGTCTTATTAAAGGTGAGATAGGGAAACCTATGTCTAGCCAGAGCCTAACTGGGCAGGAATTTTGGTTTATGATTTGTTTTGTGTTGAGTGCTGGAACCAATAAAATAGAGTTGGACCTGGAAAACCTCGTATTTATGAAAAAATTGTGTGATGTGAGCCCCTGAGCGTGTACGATCCCTTACAATATATATATTCCATATGCCTTATAATTATATGTAAATCACGATCACTACTAAGTAATAAACAGGGAGAACACTCCAGATCCCCCAATCCCAGATTTTCCCAAAAACCCTTGGGACACTGCCAATGAAGGATATACCCTCCCACCCCTTAAATAGGATGCCGTCTAAATACCAGACAAAACGGACATATTGCCAACCACTGAGGAAGGGGTATGAACCCTGAAACGTGTTTGGTACAGCTACTAGCAGTGAAATTTGTTCTGGTATAAAGGAGCGATCCTGGACTGCGATAGTTCGCTTGATTGATACGCAACATAACGAACAACTAAGGGACAAACAGAAGAAATATCTTCGCAAGTATCCAGCACCCCGCCGGCTCGGGCGCACCACGTGGGGCGCGGTGAAAAAGGCGCGCTCCACAACCACGTGCTACTAAGGAGCAGCCTACAGCAACAGCAGAGAGCGGGATGCAAGTCTGATTATGTAACCAACCAGAATATACACATCTGTAAGAAAACTACCAACCCATACAGCGGGACACAGGACTGGTAATGTAATGAACCAGAATTCTTTTATATCTGTGTGAAAATTATTAACTTATACAACGTACACTGAATCACCAACCATATACTGTATATTCAACTAAGTGAAAGATACAATGAACAGAAGGGAAAAGTGAGTTAGGTCAAACAGACCTGGAGTATTTAATAATAACTCTCTAAAAACCCTTCCTCTATAATTGGATTCTGCATGTGTATTGGTCAAAACCCCTTCATCCGGGGCACAGAAGACCTCGTTCATTTGAATGTATACAAGATTTAGCATACAGGACGTTTCTGTACTGAGATATTTGAACATTTAATATGTGTATGTGCGCAATATGTTAATACTGAAATGTTACATTCAGTGCTGGATTTTAGCTTAATGTATTTTTGAAATTTCTATTGTTTATCTTATGTTTATATTGTTTATTCTATTTTTATATTTTTTACTATCCACATTTTTACCTAGTTTAACTATTCCAAATAAATAATCCATTCCATCTCAAATAGAGTGTGCCTACCTACTTTGTGTCTAAAAAAATGGCCTAATTTGGCACACCTAGGATTTTTACACTTTTTTAAGACATGTCTACAAGTGGCCAGAGCTTAATTGGGAAATGGGAGGAGACTTAGATGTGCCATTTTGCCCCAAAATTGAGTCACAAATCTGGCGTAAAAATCTGTTAAGCCAACAGATAAAGTTAGAGAAAAGTGTCTATACAGTACCTACACCAGATTTACTATCCAGCCTGAGCCCCTGTGATAAACCTGGTGCAGGTCTAGACTAAGCTTATGCCATCTTTGGGATTGGTAAATGTTGGCCATTGTAATTTTGGCATGTTAAATTGTGGAGAAAAGAAAATACAATGAAAGTAGGCTCAGCAACAATTCCAAAAATACAAATGTGTACAGGGCATGTGGTGTCCAGATCTAAATAGGTTCTCAAACCAGTGAGTAGAGGCCTGTGGTGACCAGGTCTATACAAATAAGTGGGGTCTGGTCTGAGGTCTGTATTTGTTTAGGGAGGCTGCATTTAAGTTGAGTAGTGGGGGGTCTGTAATTGGTTCAGAAGGACTGGGGTCTGTAGACATTTCATTCTTTTAGAGGTTTGTTTTTTATTTAGATGCTCTGTGGCCTGTAGTTACTTTGTGGTCTATTTATTTTGGGCTATGCTTTGAGTTCTGAATTAATTCAGGGGCCTGAATTCTGGGATGTGATCTGAGGTATGCATTTATCCTGTGGTTTGTATTTAGTTAGGAGTTTTGGTATGGGGTCTGTATTTCCACCCATATATGTTTTTGCAAAACCGGGTAGAATGTGTGAAGGTAGACCGGTCGAAATACTGAATTTTCCCCTCATAGTGTTATGTCATTTGTATATACATGTATTTAATGCTATAGAAATATATATATCTCAGCTTTGTAAATGCTTATGCAGCTGTGTAGAATGTCTATATCCTGGTATTGTGTCCAAGATGCTGCGGTGCGGTGTGTCACAAAGGAATGTGTGTATATTTATATATACTTTTTATATTATATTTTTATACTTTGTAACTTTTATAAAGCTTGCGTATAATATATGTATATATTTAACTAGTCCAAGATGGCCCCCATACTCTTATCAAAATGACTTTTTCAGGCTAGTGACGTAGAATGGAATGCAACTTCTATCCAATCAAGAATGATATTGTTTGCTATTTGCATGTTTACGCCCACCTTTCCTTTTTGTATCGAATAAGTACGTGTGTTAATAAAGGAAAAGCCCAGAGGCTGTAATGATTTTGCCACAGAAGCACGGCCAAAGGACTTAATACTGGAATCATAAGTCTGTGTTTTGTCCTTAATTATTGTGCGCACCCGTGTTCAAGACAATTTGGAATGACTGACTGAATTCCAGAAAGGACAGGTTCATGTCCACCTCAACAAATGTTATAAAATCATTTTAAATGAAGTAACACTCATTTTACCTATCATATGCTGCTCCCCTTCTGCCGCTTTCCAGGTCCCCTGCAAATCTCTACAACCTGACCTCCAGTGATGGAAACCTCACTTGTATATGTAAATACTAAAGCAACTCACTGAAGGCAGTGATTGGCTGCAGCAGTCACAAGGCGTGTCATCACTGGAGCTGGATGATCATAGACCGGTGGGGGACCAGGAGGCATTGGAATGGGAGCATCATGGGATCAGTAAGGTGATTATTACTTATTTTATTATTTTATAACATTTTAAGCGGTTTTGAAAAAAATACATGGCTGGAAAAGATTAGAAATACAATTTCCTGACATATTTACTAGTAGTTAATGAGGAAGGGCATACTTACAGAGCAATTGCTCAACAGCATTAAGAGAATATTAGTTTAGCATCTGAAACTGGTACAGACCAGCTTAGATTGCTGATGCTTGTTCTGATCAGGGGCGTAACTACCATAGTGGCAGTCCATGCGAATGCTATGGGGCCCAGAGCAAGAGGGGGCCCAGTTGGGATCCTCTCCTCTTTTACTGGGGTGAAAACTTGGTCAGGACTCTACCCTCTAAAGAAACAACTTTTAGCAAATGAGGCAGTGGAAAAATGGCCCAAGGGTTACTGAAAGGGGTTTAGGCAGAAACCCTTCTGTCCTGTGTGGGGGGCCTGGTTTGATCATTGCTATGGGGCCCTTACTTCTCTATGTACTGTTATTGTAGTGACTAAGGCTACTTTCACACTAGCATTAGGTTTGTCTGGCAGGCTGTTCCGGCAGGGGAACCCCCCCACTATAATAGGGACGGGCAGGAGATCCGGCTGTAGCACGGCAAACATGATGAGAGGCGGCCGGATAAATACCGCAGCATGCCGGAACAGCCTGCCAGACAAATGCTAGTGTGAAAGTAGCCTTACTATAAGATTGTCATGTGCTATATGATCTCTGATTTTCATTTTTTAGATTAGTCATGGGATAACTAATTTAAAATATAACTAGCACCTGATACAATTAACTTAGATAGAAAGCAGCATTTACATGTGTGAAAAGTTAGTGACTTTCATCTCCTAAAATTGCTTCTAGAGGAGCTGTCACCCCTCCTGGTGCAGTACCCAAGAGGTCTACAGCAAAGGATTATAGTATAGCTTGATGCAAAGGGTTAACTAATATCTGAATAGTTAATGCAATGTTCTAAATGTTGAGATTTATTGTGTTTATGTGAACTCAATAGCAATGTATTGGCAAACTAACGGTTAACCAATTGGTAGACTGTGTTTAGGTTGCCAAGTGATGTACATGTTCTGCCCTCTTGTTAGTAATTTAGTGTACTGTAGTCTGAGGAGAAGTTACAGGAGAAGCTATAGGACAGATATGTGTGTTGAGAGCTCCTGCATGGACTAGGCCCAAGCTCAGAAAAACTCTAAGACTACACCTGCCAAGAAAACAACACTGCTACCAAAGTACCCTTGAAGGAAAGAGACCAGATATCTTAGAAGGTCTAGAACCCACAAGTCTGTGCACTGGACTTAGATACCAAGGTACTGTGCACTTTTTTGACAGAAAGACTGCTGCTGTGGAGAGGGAATATTGCTAAAGCATTGTATATAAAGTTCCCCACTCGTATCTAACGCCCCCATCCCCCAGTCCAGGAACTGCAGACAAAGTAAGGGCGGTTTCGCAATGACGTTATTGAATTCTGTTATAGGTTCTATTATAACAGGGTTATAACGGAATATAACGGAATTCTAGGACGTAGTGCAAAATGGAAGCCTTTAAGAAGCATTCTGTTTTGCTCCGTCCTAATACATGTCTATGGGGGGACATAACGGATCTGTTTGGTTCCATTATACATTACGGAAAAAAACAATCCTGTTACTAGTGTTCACTAAGAAGGCTAACTGAGGCCTTAACAGAACAGCTGTAGCAGCAAATGTTAGTGAACCTGCTGGGCATGGCCAGCAGTCTGAACTGTATATTTCAATATTGCTTTGATAGCTGACACTGGGTGGAGCAGTAGGAAAAAATGGCGATTTGGTGTCCTTATCTGCAGTACTACTCATGTATTATTGCACATAACAGTCCGGAATTGTGGTGAAAAATTCCCTTTAATCTCAAATGACACACTTTAGATCAAAACAAACTTACCAGCTCCCACACTTGTTTTTTCAGTTTGCTTATAACACTGCTTTTTTTCTAGTCAGCTGCAAAACAGTCTGCAGACTTTTTCCTTTGGATTCACTATTGCAAGAGGAATAAAATCATTTAGTAAAACAGACATGTCAGGAGCATTCTGTTGAAAAGAGATCAGTGCTGAGTGAATCGATTTTCGGATCCAAGGTCCAAAGTCGATTCGCTCAAAACTTCGTTTCAATACTGTACGGAGATTTGTCTCCATACAGCATTCAAATATATTGACTCCGGCGAGAGAAATGAGTTATCACTGAAGTCTCAGGGGACTTCGGTGAATAGCTTCAGGGTTTGATTTTTCAACTTTAAAACCATACTGTTTTAAAATGATCCAGTATGTATGTGTGTGCAGACTAAGTCTTCTTTCACTCTGGCGTTAGGGTTGTCCGGCAGGCTGTCCGCGGCAGGGGAATAGCCTGTCGGATCCGTACTAACGTTTGCACACGTGTGCTGTAGGAAGTCCGCCCCAGCCCCATTCCCTATAATTCGGCATGGTTAGGTTTAGCGTAGGACCTGCCTGACCTGAGACCACCGTGACGCTGGGTAGGTGGGCACAGATGTGTTTTGATCAAAATATATTGGCTAAGAGTCTCAGATTTTATCATATCAGAATGAGGTCTTAGTTTATACAGTATATATTGTTTGCATCTATTTTTGTGCACTAACATTCCTTTTTTGTGATTTATTTTGATATATATAGCCACTGACATCCGCAATCATTATTATCACATCATGCAGGATGTTTTAAATCCTTTTGTTTCTGTGAGTTTTGCTTGGTTTATAATATGTACCTGAGGGAGTGGCACCTTCAGGTGTGAATGCGCTCTTAGCTTATCTTGAGTAGCATTCTTGTGCACTTTTGCTCCTCCTATCAAATTTTGCGTGGTACATATAGGTGTGTTTGCTCCTCCCCTCATTGGTTGCTGTATGCACGTAGAGGTTACTAGGAGCAACACGCCTATATGTGCGGCATCCACGCTCCTAGATACAGATGCCCACTGGCATGGTTAGGTTTAGTGTAGGACCTGCCTGACCTGAGACCACCGTGATACTGGGTAGGTGGGCACAGATGTGTTTTGATCAAAATATATTGGCTAATAGAGATGAGCGAGCATACTCGTCCGAGCTTGGTGCTCGTTCGAGTATTAGGGTACTCGTAAGTGCTCGCTGCTCGGACGAGTATCTCGCCATGCTCGAGGAAATGGCAACTTCCGCATCGTGCCTTTTAGGCGCCTAAAAACACAGCCAATCACAAGCCAGGAGACTCTGCGGTACACCCAGCATCACGTAGGGCCCTTACATGTCGATAGCAGGGGTTGGCTGGCCTGATCAGGTGACCCTGGAATATACTACCGACTGGCCGCGGTGCTCGGCTCAGATGCCGTCTGGATGTCGTTAGGGATAGAGCTGCTGCGTTTCAGGGACAGTGTTAGGGCCTGCATTTAGTTCTCTGTTAGGCAGGGATCACCCACAAAGAACCCAACAGCCCTTCTAAGGGCTAGAAGACATTTTTTTTTGTCACTTGGCTGGCTGGCACTAGTAGTGCAGCTATCGCCATGTATAACCCCCTTTTATTTTTTTATGTTATATCTCAGTGATACAAATCCATTGCACACAGCAGTGTGGAACCATTCTGTGTGTCACAGTTCAGTACACTCACTATTTTCTGTCCAGGTGACACTTTCTGTATGTCACCGAATCCAACCAAGTCATTTGCTGCCTGTCACGTGTATGGCTTGATCCCAAAAATCTCTGTGCGACATTTGTCTGGGTCGCAGTCTAAATAGCTACCGTCAGTAGGGTGTCAGTTAGCTCTACGATAGTTTCTGCACGTCACGTTCCCAAAAAACAAAAATCCAAAACAAAATATACCAAAAAAAATCGTTTTTTCGTTGTTTTAGCTGAGTGATACAAATCCATTTCACACAGCTGCGTGTAACCTTTCTGTGTGTCACAGTTCAGCACACTCACTCCAAACCGTATATTCTGTCCAGGTGACACTTTCTGTACGTCACAGAATACAACCAAGTCATTTGCTACCTGTCACGTGTAAAGCTTGATCCTAAAAATCTCTGTGCGACATTTGTCTGGGTCGCAGTCTAAATAGCCACCGTCATTAGGGTGTCAGTCAGCTGTACGATAGTTTCTGCACGTCACGTTCCCAAAAAAACAAAACTAAAAAAAAAATATTAAAACAAAATATAGAAAAAAAAATAGTTTTTTTGTTGTTTTAGCTGAGTGATACAAATCCATTTCACACAGCTGCGTGTAACCTTTCTGTGTTTCACTTTTCAGCACACTCACTCCAAACCGTATATTCTGTCCAGGTGACACTTTCTGTACGTCACCGAATACAACCAAGTCATTTGCTACCTGTCACGTGTAAAGCTTGATCTTAAAAATCTCTGTGCGACATTTGTCTGGGTCGCAGTCTAAATAGCCACCGTCATTAGGGTGTCAGTCAGCTGTACGATAGTTTCTGCACGTCACGTTCCCAAAAAAACAAAACTAAAAAAAAATATTAAAACAAAATATAGAAAAAAAATTAGTTTCTTTGTTGTTTTAGCTGAGTGATACAAATCCATTTCACACAGCTGCGTGTAACCTTTCTGTGTCAATATTATAAATAGCTAGGCTAACATGATTCCTTTCTGGATCTATATTAAAAGATAACTTTTATTACTCCACTATTAAAAAATATAATAATATTATCATGAACAACTATATTACCCTATATGTGCATTATTTGTTAAGAACACATATAGCAGCTAGTTGTGATCCTATTTGTATGCACGTGCGCCCTAGGGATTACACAAAGTGCTGTGCTATTTTTGTGTATATATTAGACCAAAACAATTATCTTCAGGGCATTCAACTTCATGCCCATAGGTACAAATACCGATATTTCTGTTTGGTCAATTACTACACAATGAATGATGTCCTTTTGAATAGGACTGGAATTCGCCGCTAGTCTGTATCAGTGCTATATTGCGATCCCAGATCACGTCTGATCTGGGTCGCTCAAGCATCTGTATTTTGGTATATACTTTGAGGCTACTACTCATTTATCTCTGCCCCAATACTGGTATGCAGCAAAGGCCAGTCACCTTTCCAGTTCCAAAATGCGACAAATTTACCTGGTTGAAAGATGTAAACCTTTTTGCAAGAAAGATGGCCTTGCATAAAACTCATCTTAAGGATGATTATGACATCAGGAAAAGGTTTGAAGAGGAGAGGAGGACCTTGGAGATACTGGAGGACCTCTTTCATGAAAATGAGGGGATTTCGGTGTCTCCTGTCCCTCCTCTCACTTCTTTAAAGCCAAGATCTAGGATGACACCAGCATTCTCCCAATTTAAAGAGATTGAAATGTTTGTTCATTTGGTCACAGAAGAGATACAACTTCTAAAATTAAGAAACGATCGTCTTCACTCGAACCTTACCCCAATAGAATTTGAAGCTTTAGAACATCTACAAAAAAATTCTGAAATTATAATAAAACCCAGTGACAAGGGATCTAATATTGTTATTCAAAATGTGGGGGACTATGAAGCTATGGTACTCCGATTAATACAAGATACCGACACCTATCAAGTGCTTCATAGTGATCCGACGGAAAAGTACTTGAGGGAATTAAAAATTATCTTGACTAAAGCTAGATCAGATAATTTAATATCAAAGGATGAGTTCTCCTACTTGTTTATGAAGAGGCCCACAGTTCCTACTTTCTATGCGCTCCCTAAAGTGCATAAGCAGAAACTTCCAATCCCGGGCAGACCAATTGTGTCGGGGAACGATTGTCTGACACAAGGTATTAGTCATTATGTGGATGAGATACTACGCCCCTTTGTGGCATCCCTGCCCTCCTATATCCGGGATACCAAAGATCTACTATATAAAATCAATGAGATGTCTTTCTCGGGGGAGATCCTCCTGGCAAGCCTAGATGTCGAGTCGCTTTACAGCAACATTCGACATGATCTGGGATTGCAAGCGATCGAGTCCTTTTTACTTACCAAGAGCACATCTTTCCAACAACACAACACTATGGTGATTTCTTTTTTGAAGTTTATTTTAGAGCACAATTATTTTATTTTTCAGAAAAAATATTATAAACAGAAGATTGGCACGGCTATGGGGACGGCCTGTGCCCCCACTTTTGCCAACCTTTTTTTAGGATGGTGGGAGGAGCACATAGTTTTTGTTGAAGAGATGTCGTCATATACCTGCCACATCAATTACTGGGGCAGGTATATTGACGACATATTAATTATTTGGGATGGCACTTTAAATCACTTTAATGACTTTGTTGCAAGTCTAAATAATAATAATATAGGAATGAAGTATACATCGGAAATACACAAAGAAGAAATTTCCTTTTTGGACTTGAAAATTAGCCTACAGGAGGATGGTACTTTGAGTACTGACATCTATAGGAAGACAACCGCCACAAACGGCTACCTACATTGGAATAGCTGGCACCCTCCATCTTTAAAGAGGGGAATACCGATGGGCCAGTACCTAAGAGCACGGAGAAATTGTAAGACGGAAGAAAGTTTCTTGAAAGAAAGCAGTGAACTATATAGGAGATTCAAGGACAGGGGCTACTCTACTAACTGCCTTAAAAAAGCCTTTAATAGGGCCAAGAACAGTAAAAGAGAAGACCTTCTGAAAGAAAAACCTAAGAGGGAAAATGAGGTCATCAGGTGTGTTGGCACCTTTGATGGATATGCGGAGATAATGAAAAAAATCCTCAAAAAACATTGGCACATTTTATTGGCAGATAAAGATCTGAAGAAGGTAGTTAGTCCATATCCAAACATTACTTACCGTAGGGGGCCGAATTTACGTGACCTTTTGGTCCATAGTCTTCATGACCCTAATAGGATGGAGAATGAAGGACGACCCTCAATTGGAGGTTCAGCACCATGCGGGGACTGCACTTTCTGCAGATACATACCAAGAATCAAAACCTTCCAAAATCCTGTGGATAAAAAAGAGTACCATATTAGACACAGGATTACTTGTAAAACAGAAGGGGTCATCTATGTAGTGTGCTGTACCTGTCCGAAATTATATGTTGGAAAGACAGTCCAGGAACTGAGGCGCAGAATTTCGGGTCATTTAAGTGCTATAGGAACAAACAAGGATACAGCATTAACAAGACACGTTAACTATTTCCATAATGGTAAATCAGAGATCTTAAAATTCTGGGGCATCGAGAAATTGAAGATGGGCCCCAGGGGAGGCGATATAGATAAAAAATTGTTGCAAAGTGAGGCACGCTGGATTCATCGGCTTAAAACTATGACCCCCAGTGGCCTAAATGAGGGTTTCACTTTTGCCCCTTTTATTTAGATATTAATATATTCATCTGAATGCACATTCCTAATAACGCCTTATAAATCCTGATGTAGTGACCAATTGTCTCAAACTATACGAATAATAATAGAGAAAAATAAGGGAACTATTAAATAATAAATAATTGAAGAATAACAGTAACTAATAATAGAAGTATCATAAGTAAGAGTAGTTTCAGATTTAGTACCCTATGGTGCAATTGCAAGCTTACTAACTGGAGATTAAATCGATATGGACACATTGAGGTCGATATATTTTAAATGTGGATGTACTGTTTTAAATGTTTTGTACTGTGGGGCTAGTCTTTGAAAGATTAATCTAATAGACAAGTGAAATAAGAATATATAATAATAATGATTACAAAATTTGAGATAGAATCATATTAAATTAAGATGGAAATGTCCATCCATATATTAACAAGCAACTATAAAGATCTGTAGAGATGTATGGAAAGATAATAAGTGACTATAAAAATCTGTAGTGACTAAATGGTAACTATCCATCTTATAAAGTATCAATGTACATATATATAGTCTTTCTATAAAATAGCCTCACTTGAATACTCAGTGAAAAATAGGTGGTGAAAAAGACTAAGTCTGAGGGCATGCGCAGTGGGTGATCTCTCCCGACTTAAAAAACAATGACATGCGCAGAGAAACATGGAGGAGAAAAAATACTTCTAAGTCTCTCATCATGCGCATACAGCCGAACACTCTAGGGCTGACATGCGCATTGAAGTGAAAAGGGATCGAGATTATCAGAGTCCATGGGCATGCGCACCTGGTAAGTAACGGAGAAACCTATCTCCGAAAAGGGAGGAATATACCCCTGACCAATACCATCACGATAGAGGATCATGTGGATTACCAATCGTATCTCCTGCTAAGTTTGTTTAGAGCCCGATAGATTGTTGATTGGAGGGCCCCCCCAGTGGGGAGGTACCGATAAGAGTATAAAGGATCGTTACACCATACAATCGGGTTTGATAGCTCCTAGCCCCTGACGAAGCCACATCTGTGGCGAAACATGTTGGGGGAGCTCACCTTTTTTTGTTTTGTTTTAATCAGCTATAGCAACTAGTGTGTGACCGTCGGTATGTATTAGACATCCGAATAAGTCAAGGCAGAAAAATAAAATCGGTGTTCCCTGGGAAAGGTGACTGGCCTTTGCTGCATACCAGTATTGGGGCAGAGATAAATGAGTAGTAGCCTCAAAGTATATACCAAAATACAGATGCTTGAGCGACCCAGATCAGACGTGATCTGGGATCGCAATATAGCACTGATACAGACTAGCGGCGAATTCCAGTCCTATTCAAAAGGACATCATTCATTGTGTAGTAATTGACCAAACAGAAATATCGGTATTTGTACCTATGGGCATGAAGTTGAATGCCCTGAAGATAATTGTTTTGGTCTAATATATACACAAAAATAGCACAGCACTTTGTGTAATCCCTAGGGCGCACGTGCATACAAATAGGATCAGGCTCGGACTGGCCCACAGGGGAACAGGTGAATCCCCCGGGGGGCCCCTGAGCTAGGTAGGCCTCTAGTCCCCCACCTCCTGCACAAGTGACACATGGGACAGTAGACTGACCTATAAATAAGCTGCTTAAGATGCTATGCAGCACATTGCCTATGTCCATATAAAAGACTGGATAGTGTAGGCAGATAGCATATGCATGTGGGCCCCCAGAGTGAGCTTTACAGTGGGCCCCCAGAGGGAATTTTACTGGTGGGCCCTAGACACCCCAGTCCGACCCTGAATAGGATCACAACTAGCTGCTATATGTGTTCTTAACAAATAATGCACATATAGGGTAATATAGTTGTTCATGATAATATTATTATATTTTTTAATAGTGGAGTAATAAAAGTTATCTTTTAATATAGATCCAGAAAGGAATCATGTTAGCCTAGCTATTTATAATATTGACTTTGAAAGATTCCGGATCGAGGGCTGATTTAAATTATGTAGTTTAACCTTTCTGTGTGTCACAGTTCAGCACACTCACTCCAAACCGTATATTCTGTCCAGGTGACACTTTCTGTACGTCACAGAATACAACCAAGTCATTTGCTACCTGTCACGTGTAAAGCTTGATCTTAAAAATCTCTGTGCGACATTTGTCTGGGTCGCAGACTAAATAGCCACCGTCATTAGGGTGTCAGTCAGCTGTACGATAGTTTCTGCACGTCACGTTCCCAAAAAAACAAAACAAAACAAAAAAATATTAAAACAAAATATAGAAAAAAATTTTGTTTTTTTGTTGTTTTAGCTGAGTGATACAAATCCATTTCACACAGCTGCGTGTAACCTTTCTGTGTGTCACAGTTCAGCACACTCACTCCAAACCGTATATTCTGTCCAGGTGACACTTTCTGTACGTCACCGAATACAACCAAGTCATTTGCTACCTGTCACGTGTAAAGCTTGATCCTAAAAATCTCTGTGCGAAATTTGTCTGGGTCGCAGTCTAAATAGCCACCGTCAGTAGGGTGTCAGTTAGCTCTACGATAGTTTCTGCACGTCACGTTCCCAAAAAAACAAAAATACAAAACAAAATATACCAAAAAAATTAGTTTTTTTGTTGTTTTAGCTGAGTGATACAAATCCATTTCACACAGCTGCGTGTAACCTTTCTGTGTGTCACAGTTCAGCACACTCACTCCAAACCGTATATTCTGTCCAGGTGACACTTTCTGTACGTCACAAAATTAAACCAGACTGAACAAGTTTGTGGGTTTCAGTACACCAGGCCCATTTATTTTATTTTTTTTTATAGAATACAATTATATACAGAAAATGTTGAACCCCAGGGCTAAGGGTCGAGGACGAGGGCGTGGGCGTGGGCATTCAATTACTGCAGGGGGCAGAGGCCGTGGTCCTGGGCAGGGTGAGACAGTACCTGCTGATGAGGGAGCTGTGGAACGCCGCAGAGCTACACTCCCTAGCTTCATGTCTCAACTTACAGGGACACGTGGTAGAGGACTGTTGAAACCACAACAGTGCGAACAGCTGATCTCGTGGATTGCGGATAATGCTTCAAGTTGTCCGCCAGTCAGTCTTCGACGCAGTCCACCCATGTTACCCAAGGGAGCACTCCTCTGGCTCCTCCACCTCAACCTCCTTCCCCCCAGTCTGCCCCCTCCCAGGAAAATTTGGAATGCGATCCGGCATACTCTCAGGAACTGTTTTCTGGACCCTTCCCAGAGTCACAAACCACTTCTCAGGTTGCTGCTGACCTCTTTCCCGATGCCCAAGTGTTCCAACTGTCGCAGTCTGTGGGTGATGATGATGATGACAATGTTGAGTTAGTGGAAGAAGTTAGTAAAGAGGTGTCGGACGATGAGGAGACACGGTTGTCAGACAGTGGTGAAGTTGTTGTACGGGGAGGAATTCCGAGGGGGGAGCAGACTGAGGAATCGGAGGATGACGAGGTGACTGACCCAAGCTGGGTTGATATGCCGAGTGAAGACAGTGCTTCTGAGGTGGAGGCGAGTGCTGCACCAGAACAGGTTGTAAGAGGCAGTGGTGTGGCCAGAGGGAGAAGCAGGGCCAGAGCTGGTGCATCAGCAGCAACTGTTTCACGTAGTGAAGCTCCCGTGGCGAGGCCTAGATGTTCGCAAGTCTGGAGGTTCTTTAAAGAAAGTGAGGATGACCGACGGACTGTGGTGTGCAACCTTTGCCACACCAGGATCAGCAGGGGTGCCACCACTACTAGCCTAACCACCACCAGCATGCGCAGGCATATGGGTGCTAAACACTCCACTCAATGGAACCAAGGCCGTTCACCACCTCCTGCGGGTCACACCACTGCTCCTTCCCCTGTGTCACTCGCTGCCTCTGCTAGTCAACCCCCTGCCCAGGACCCCGGCATGAGCGCCTCCCGCCGGAAAACCACACCTTCGCCTCCACGATCCTCCACAGTGTCCACCAATGTGTCCCAGCGCAGCGTTCAGCTGTCTTTACAGCAGACGCTGGAGCGCAAGAGGAAATACAGTTCCACCCACCCACATGCCCAAGCCCTCAACGTCCACATCTCCAAATTGCTTAGCCTGGAGATGCTGCCCTATAGGCTGGTAGAGACCGAGGCCTTTCGCAATCTCATGGCGGTGGCTGCCCCTCGGTATTCGGTCCCCAGCCGCCACTATTTTTCCCGATGTGCCGTCCCAGCCCTACACCAGCACGTGTCAGAGAACATCATCCGTGTCCTGACCAACGCTGTTTCTGAGAAGGTCCACCTAACCACGGACACGTGGACAAGTGCTGCCGGGCAGGGACACTATATCTCACTGACGGCACATTGGGTAAACTTGGTGGAGGCTGGGACCGAGAATGACCCTGGGGCCGCTCATGTACTGCCCACACCGAGGATTGCGGGGCCTACCTCGGTCACGGTCTCTCAGACGTACTATGCCTCCTCCTCCTCCGACCCCTCCTCCTCCTCCACCGAATTACCATCCGTGGGCACGGCGCCTTCAGTCGGTAGCTCTAGGCGCAGCAGCAGTGCCGTGGGTAAGCGCCAGAAGGCAGTGCTCAAACTGCTGAGCTTAGGTGACAAAAGGCACACCGCCCAAGAGCTGTTACAGGGCATCACGGCGCAGACCGATCTGTGGCTGGCACTGCTGAACCTCAAGCCAGGCATGGTTGTGTGTGACAACGGGCGTAACCTGGTGACGGCTCTGCAACTCGGCAGACTGACACATGTGCCATGCCTGGCCCACGTGTTCAATCTCATAGTTCAGCGGTTCCTCAAGACATACCCCAATCTGTCTGATTTGCTCACCAAGGTGCGCCGCATCTGTGCGCATTTCCGCAAGTCCACCACAGATGCTGCCACTCTCAGGGCAGCGCAGCACCGCCTACAACTGCCCGCTCACCGACTGTTGTGCGACGTGCCCACGAGATGGAATTCAACATTAAACATGTTATCCGGAGTTTACCAGCAGCGCAGAGCGATTGTAGACTACCAGATGTCAACTTCCACCAGAACTGGTAGACAGGTCAGTCAGATTCCTCAAGTCTACAATGAGGAGTGGACGTGGAGGTCTGATATCTGCCAGGTGTTGAGCAACTTTGAGGAGTCAACACAGATGGTCAGCGGCGATGCCGCCATTATCAGCCTCACCATCCCGCTGCTTTGCCTGTTGAAAAACTCACTGCTCAGCATCAAGTCGGATGCTTTGCGCTTGTCACAAGAGACGGTGGAGGAAGATACGTCGCTTGATAGCCAGAGCACCCTCCGGTCTGTTTCTCAGCGCGTATCAGAGGAGGGGGATGAGGATGAGGAGGAAGAGGAGGAGAATGTCGGCGAGACAGTAGAGGGTACCAGTGCTCAGTCCTTAACTCTTGAGCGTGTATGGGCTGAAGAGGAGGACTTGGAGGAGGAGGAGGAGGAGGAGGAAATGGAGAGTCAGGCCAGTGAGGAGAGGGAATTCTTGCGTGTTGGGACTCTGGCGCACATGGCAGACTTCATGTTAGGCTGCCTATCCCGTGACCCTCGCGTTAGAAGAATTTTTTCAAACACCGATTACTGGGTGTTCACTCTCCTGGACCCACGGTACAAGCAGAACCTTTCCACTCTCATCCCTGCAGAGGAAAGGAGTATGAGAGTGAATAGATATCAACAGGCCCTGGTGCACAAGCTGAAACAATTCTTCCCATCTGACGCCGCTAGCAGCAGAGGGCATGGTTCTGTGGGCCAAGTAGCGGGGGAGAGGAGGCGAGCAGGCAGCTTGTCCAGCACTGGCAGGGGAACGCTCTCCAAGGCCTTTGCCACTTTTATGTCACCCCAGCAAGACACTGTCACCTGTCCCCAGTCTAGACAGAGTAGGGGGGAGCTGTACAGGAAGATGGTGAGGGAGTACCTAGCTGACCATACCAACGTCCGTAGCGATCACTCTGCTCCATACAACTACTGGGTTTCAAAGCTGGACACGTGGCCTGAACTGGCGCTGTATGCCTTGGAGGTGCTGGCCTGCCCTGCCGCTAGCGTGCTGTCAGAGCGGGTATTCAGTGCAACTGGTGGCGTCATCACCGATAAGCGTACACGCCTGTCAACTGACAGCGCTGACAGGCTGATGCTTATTAAAATGAACAAAGCCTGGATTTCACCGGAATTCAAATCTCCTCCGGGGGAAAGCAGCTAAAGATTTAAATAACTTATGTATCTGATTCCTCTTCTCTACTCCTCCTACTCCTCCTCCTCCTCCATATCGTCTTTGCTTAACGCTGACCCAAAAAACGCCATTTTTTAGAGGTCCAACTGGCACTCTTTTACCACAATTTTTCAGGAGGGCCCCCTACAGGCCCTCTCTCCAAACAATTTTTCCGGAGGTCCACCTACAGGCCCTCTCTCCAAACAATTTTTCCGGAGGTCCACCTACAGGCCCTCTCTCCAAACAATTTTTCCGGAGGTCCACCTACAGGCCCTCTCTCCAAACAATTTTTCCAGAGGTCCACCTACAGGCCCTCTGTCCAAACAATTTTTCCGGAGGTCCACCTACAGGCCCTCTCTCCAAACAATTTTTCCGGAGGTCCAACTACAGGCCCTCTCTCCAAACAATTTTTCCGGAGGTCCACCTACAGGCCCTCTGTCCAAACAATTTTTCCGGAGGTCCACCTACAGGCCCTCTCTCCAAACAATTTTTCCGGAGGTCCACCTACAGGCCCTCTCTACAGTTCCAGTTTCCAGTTTTATTTGCGCAAACTGCGTAAATTTTATTTTTGGGATAGGTGTGAAAAATAATATTACCTGCGTATCTATATTGCCCAACATTGGATACGGTAGTTAGTAGAAGACCAAACACATGCTGCCAACAGGGTTCCGCAAATTCCTGGTCCACCCGCAAATTCCTGGTCCACAATGTCAAGGAGGTCTAGGTTCTGTTGATGAGCAACAAGTCCTTCTGTGCTGAAATCGCCAACAACGTCTCCATCTAAGAACCTAAAGACCATTGTGGAGAGAGCGGCACAGCTCGCCATCAAAGTGACGAACCCCAACGCCAGACTGCGCAGAGAAGATAACGAATAAATATCTCTGGTTATTTTTGATAAATAAAAGTTAAATAAACACAAAAAAAATTGATCTGTTCCTGTGCCTGATCCACCCAAGTTGAATCTGTCCCATCATGAGAAAGTCCCCCCAAGGAGTCCCCACTGTAACTTGCTTCCCATACAACTACCTCACCCCCCGACACCTGTGTCTCGCCATTGTCCACCACCTCCCCAGACAACACTGGTAAATCCCCACTGTCAGCACACGGAAACAGCAAAAGGTCTTGCGAATTGGGGCAGAGAATGTTCTGGGCTAGCACATCAGGGAGGGGGTGACTATGGGGTTCCAGGGAGTACGTGACCACATGCAATATCCATTTAAAAGTCATGCCACACTTGATCGAGCTCATAATTGACAATTGTACCAGTTGATGCTAAATTTTTAAGTTGGGGTCCTGCATCGTCATTCTAACTACATCCGGCTGTTGTCACCACCACACACGCTAGCCCAGGGGGCACTCCTCTGGCTCTTCCAGCAAAACCTCCTTCCCCCCAGCCTGCCCCCCACCTACAGGCCCTCTCTCCAAACAATTTACTTCTTTGTCCTATCTTTCTCTCTCTCTCCAAACTATTTTTCCGGATAGCTGCCATATACAGTATTAAACTGAATAGTATACATAGAAGACATACCACACTTGATCAATCTCATAATTTACGACTGTATCGGTTGATGCTAAATTTTTAAGTTGGGGTCCTGTGTCGTCATTCTAACTACACCCGGCTGTTGTCACCACCACACACGCTAGCCCAGGGTGCACTCCTCTGGCTCTTCCAGCGAAACCTCCTTCCCCCCACCTACAGGCCCTCTCTACAAACAATTTACCCGGATAGGGGACGTCTTAGATATTGTACAGATATTTGTTTGGTTCTTCTTTTATTTCCCTCCTGACCTGTGATAGGCAGAGCATGGACACGTCCCCTTAGCTGCAGTGGGAAAGACACTCCCCTGGCCAGAGCAAGCTCTTTTTCTGTTTTCCGTGGTCAAAAAAATCCATGAAATATAAAGTCCCAATATAGGGGACGTATACGGTATTAAACTGAGAAGAATCGATTTCAAAATCCATTCCGGCTGTTGTCACCACCAGGGGGCACTCCTCTGGCTCTTCCAGCTAAACCTCCTTCACCCCCACCTACAGGCCCTCTCTCCAAACAATTTACCCGGGTAGGGGGACATATTAGATATTGTACTGATTTTTTTTTAAACCTTCTTTTAATTGCCTCCTGCGATAGACAGGAATCGAACCCGGGTCAACTGCTTGGGAAGCAGCTATGCTCACCACTATACCACCAGCAGGCACAGCAACTGATAAGAACAGATACTAAACTTGATTTCAGCTGCAGTGCCAGCATGAGTAGTGGTGTCACCTGCAGGCGGTGACGGACCTACGTTGCACCTAGTTGGGTGCTTCCCTAACATGTGATGGGTATTTGCATCGCCTTTCTTGGTCTGGGTGAGCACAATTGCCATGAGGGTAACCACCAGGCTGTTGCCTGAGAATTTGGGGTAATGGTGGGATTAAGCAGCCTCAGAGGCATCCATGCATGCTGCCACTGCTGTTTCCTGTCCATTTCCGTGGTGTTTCCATCATTTTCTGAGGTTTCCAGGTTTTCACCCAGCCTTCCCTAGGCAGAGCCTTGGTCCCCTGCAAAAAATGCTCGAGTCTCCCATTGACTTCAATGGGGTTTGTTACTTGAAACGAGCACCCGAGCATTGGGAAAAGTTCGACTCGAATAACGAGCACCCGAGCATTTTAGTGCTCATGTCTATTGGCTAAGAGTCTCAGATTTTATCATATCAGAATGAGGTCTTTTGTTTGCATCTATTTTTGTGCACTAATATTCCTTTTTTGTGATCACTGAAGTCTCACGGGACTTCGGTGAATAGCTTCAGGGTTTGATTTTTCAACTTTAAAACCATACTGTTTTAAAATGATCCAGTATGTATGTGTGTGCAGACTAAGGCTTCTTTCACTCTGGCGTTAGGCTTGTCCGGCAGGCTGTCCGCGGCAGGGGAATAGCCTGCCGGATCCGTACTAACGTTTGCACACATGTGCTGCAGGAAGTCCGCCCCAGCCCCATTCCCTATAATTCGGCTGCAGCACAGCAAGCATGCCAAGAGGCAAACGTTAGTATGGATCAAGCCTAACGGCACTGTGAGGTAAGTCTAGACTGTGAATTCCTGGTTTATTGTATGGAAATGAAAAAAAAAAAAGATATTAGAGAAAAAATGGATTTAAAACCAGAGATTAATGTGGGCTACTCCAAATATGTTCATTGTGAAAGACATGGTGCGACAATGAGAGCTGGGGGAGGGTGCGGTGGTCGGGGGTTACGGAAATGATGTAACTAATATATAATTCAGCATATTGGTTTAAGAAAAAAGTCAAGAAATGATATAATTGCTACATTTGCTACAGTAGAATGACTACAAAGTCATAATATGCAGAAAAAAAAGACTGAGGTTAAACTTAAATGTACAAATCTGTTTTACACCAATAAGTAGGGGAAGTGGTCAGATTCAATAAATGTCATTATGGTCCTTGGGAGACATCCAGGGTGCTAGTCTTCAGCTGAAATGTGTGGTAATTAGGCAGTCGTCGTGTGATAATGGCCAGTGCTTCACACACTTCTTAGTTTGCCCACATAAGAGCCCACATATCAGAAAGGTCAGATAGTGTGTGCGGTGTAATACAAGATAATGCTTTCTTATGTATTGTACACATTTCTTTAGATTTTATGCAGGAATAGTAATCTACAATTGCTTGTGTAGCATCCCTCAAGGTTTCAGCACCTTGCTCCTTGGAAATCTTTTTTGAAAGATAATACTTTCAAATAATACAAAATAATTCCAAATATCAATGAATGGGGGGTAATAGGGGGTTGGATTTGGATAAATGTTTGCTGGTTTGCCAAATATATAAAAACTAGCAGAAGGACCCAGCTTTGCCCATATATTTAATCTATTTCATTTAATGTTTGTGAGTGTCGTTAAAAGACATCGACAGTGACCTCTACAGCACCCCATCCCCTTAACAGTGACCTCCACAGCCCTCACCACTTATCAATGACCCCCACCCCACAGTGCCCACCTCCTTAAAATGGGACCTCCACAGCAGCCCACCCCTTAACTTTCACCTTCACAGCAGCCTGCCCCTTTAACAGTGAGTTCCACAGCACCTCACCCCCTTGACAGTGACCTCAACAGGGGCCCGCCCCCTTAACAGTGACCTCTACAGCACCCACCCCTTAACACTGACAATAGGTTAAAGTCCCATAACTGACCTCCACCATTTCTGACCCCCTTGACAGAGACCTACACAGCGACTGCCCCTTTAACAGTGACTGTCACAGTACCCCACTCCCTTAACAGTGACCTCACAGTACCCCATTGCCTTAACAGTGACCTCGCAGTACCCCGCTGTCCCTGTAATAGTGGCTTCCACAGTCCCCTCCTCCCTTAACAATGACCTCCACAGCATCCTGCCCCCTTAACAGTAACATCCACAGCCCCCTCCCCTTTAACTTTGACCTCCGCAGCAGCCTGCCCCTAGGGTGGCCAGAGGTCCGTTTTTAGGCTGGACAGTATGGCTTTCAGACTCCCTGTCCTCAGTCTAGCACAGGGTCTGGACAGATACAGGGATGTCCTTTTGAACAGCTCACTCTCAGACAGCAGCACTGTGCTGTCTAAGCATGAGCTGCAGAGAGAAAGTCACCCTCCCTCCTACCCCTGCAGCTGACAGAAGTTGATCTTTACCTTCATTTTTTCAATCCCTGTCGGCTGCGGAATGGAAGGGGGCGTGACCTAGCCGGGTCGGGAAGGTGGCTTAGTGGGACCTGGGGGCAGGTTTTTAAGTCCTTCTTTTGAGGGTGGTCTGAACTACAGGTCGATGCCACGGTAATTTATGAGGAAACACAGTGGGTAGCAGTGGAAGAAAACATCTTTTATAACTACTGAACAGTAAATATGTGAAATTTACATTATATTAGGTAATGAATGATGAATTAGTCTAAAACATAAGTTATATTTATGGTAACCGGAATACCCCTTTAACAGTGTCATACACTTCACTCTGTCCCTTTAAAGCAGACCTACAGCAGTGAAGAAAAATGGCTGGGTTGTTATGGAAACCTGGTTGGCTAATGCAATTTTTGGGGAATATCTAAGGAACGGTATAAAACGGTCTAAAACCTTCCCGGTCACCTTATGTACCTGTTTGCCAAATTTCGTAATTGTAAATGCGATGGTGCGGATTCCTTTAGCGGACATACAGACACATATACATACACTCAGCTTTATATATTAGATTATAATACTGAACAGATTAAATGTGTCATTGCACACCAGCCATTCAATATGCTGTATATTTCTCTAGATGACATGTGATTGTGGTTGTTTTTTTTGACATTTCAGTACATCCTTTTTGCTTTCAGAGTCTGGTACATTTATACAGCTATAGAAAATGCATGAGTATTGTATCTACACTAAACTATATGCTTCCTCATAAAGGCTTTCCAAGATTTTAAAACTGATGACCCATCCTTAGGATAGGTCATCAGTATCTGATTGGTGGGGTCCGACATCTGGAACCAATCAGCTGAGAAGGCACTGCTGCTCCTGTGAGCGCCACGACCTTCTCTGTGCTTACCAAGAACAGCATTGTACATTGTATAGCGGCTGTGCTTGGTATCACACCATCCATGGGGCTGTGCTGTGCCTAGGCCATGTGACTGATGAACGTATCGTTACTAGCCTAGGAAAAGCTGCGAGACTGCTTTCTCAAACAGCTGATCGGGGGTCCCAAGTGTATGCAGAACTGCCAATCCCTGCCATTTAACTCGTAAGATGCTGCTGTCAATTATGACTGCGGCATCTAACTGGTTTCAGAGTGAGGGGGCTCCCTCTGTTACCCAGGCCATCAGCTCCCTGCAAAGGGAGGAGTGATAGCAGATGAGCAAATTGATATAAAGTTTTATGGGACATGATTCAATATAATTTTCTATGCTTGGGTCATGTGGGCAGTCATATCAGTGATTGGCAGCCATTCCTTTATGCTTAATCATAGTTAGCTGTCAATCACTAAATAGGGCCACCCACATGACTCCCAAGCTCAGAGGGAACAGAAGTTAAAAGGAATTCTGTCACCTCCAAAATCAGTTTTAGAGTAAACATACTGTCATGTAAGGTAGGTGCCCAAAGCATAACCATACCTTTATTTGTGAAAATCTGTTCCTCTAATCAATAGAAATATACAGTGATCCCTCAAGATACAATGGCCTCAGGATACAATATTTTCAACATAGAATGGTCTTTTCTGACCCTTCGTAAGTCGAAACTAGACTCAACATACAGTCATGGCCAAAAGTTTTGAGAATGATACAAATATTAAATTTTACAAAGTCTACTGCTTCAGTTTTTATAATGACAATTTGCATATACTCCAGAATGTTATAAAGAGTGATCAGCTTAACAGCAATTACTTGCAAAGTCAATATTTGCCTAGAAAATGAACTTTATCCCCCAAAACACATTTCAACATCATTGCAGCCCTGCCTTAAAAGGACTAGCTAACATCGTTTCAGTGATTGCTCCATTAACACAGGTGTGGGTGTTGATGAGGACAGGGCTGGAGATCAATCTGTCATGATTAAGTAAGAATGACACCACTGGACACTTTAAAAGGAGGCTGGTGCTTGGCATCATTGTTTCTCTTCTGTTAACCATGGTTATCTCTAAAAAAACACGTGCAGTCATCATTGCACTGCACAAAAATGGCCTAACAGGGAAGAGTATCGCAGCTAGAAAGATTGCACCTCAGTCAACAATCTATCGCATCATCAAGAACTTCAAGGAGAGAGGTTTCATTGTTGCCAAAAAGGCTCCAGGGCACCCAAGAAAGACCAGCAAGCGCCAGGACCGTCTCTTAAAAGTGTTTCAGCTGCGGGATCGGGCTACCAGCAGTGCAGAGCTTGCTCAGGAATGGCAGCAGGCAGGTGTGAGTGCATCTGCACGCACTGTGAGGCGGAGACTCTTGGAGCAAGGCCTGGTCTCAAGGAGGGCAGCAAAGAAGCCACTTCTCTCCAGAAAAAACATCAGGGAGAGACTGATATTCTGCAAAAGGTACAGGGAGTGGACTGCTGAGGACTGGGGTAAAGTCATTTTCTCTGATGAATCCCCTTTTCGATTGTTTGGGACATCTGGAAAACAGCTTATTCGGAGAAGACGAGGTGAGCGCTACCACCAGTCTTGTCTCATGCCAACTGTAAAGCATCCTGAAACCATTCATGTGTGGGGTTGCTTCTCAGCCAAGGGAATCGGCTCTCACAGTCTTGCCTAAAAACACAGCCATGAATAAAGAATGGTACCAGAATGTCCTCCGAGAGCAACTTCTCCCAACCGTCCAAGAGCAGTTTGGCGATCAACAATGCCTTTTCCAGCATGATGGAGCACCTTGCCATAAAGCAAAGGTGATAACTAAATGGCTCAGGGAACAAAACATAGAGATTTTGGGTCCATGGCCTGGAAACTCCCCAGATCTTAATCCCATTGAGAACTTGTAGTCAATCATCAAGAGACGGGTGGACAAACAAAAACCTACAAATTCTGACAAAATGCAAGCATTGATTGTGCAAGAATGGACTGCTATCAGTCAGGATTTGGTCCAGAAGTTGATGAGAGCATGCCAGGGAGAATTGCAGAGGTCCTGAAGAAGAAGGGTCAACACTGCAAATATTGACTTGCTGCATTAACTCATTTTAACTGTCAATATAAGCTTTTGTTACTCATAATATGATTTCAATTATATTTCTGTATGTGATAAAAACATCTGACAAACACACATAAAAACCAGAGGGCAGCAGATCATGTGAAAATATAATATTTGTGTCATTCTCAAAACTTTTGGCCATGACTGTACAATGCCTCAGACTGAGATCCAACCAATTAAGGTCACTTCTCTGGTAAAAATAGCTGGATTAGTTATTAGTTAGCAACTATTCCTGACTGTTATATGTAAGGACTTGTTTTATCTGTTTTAGTTATCTGCTTATTTTTCTTAAATCTTCATTTTCTGTTATCTTGGATGACATTTTGGGGCTTTGGAACCGATTACTCAAGTTACAATGGTTACAAGTTTCAACATACAATGGTTGTCCTGGAACAAGTTAATATTGTAACTTGAGGGACCACTGGTATATATATATATATATATATATATATATATATATATATATCTCAAACTGGTGTAAAGTAGAACTGGCTTAGTTGCCCATAGCAACCAGTCAGATTCCACCTTTCATTTTGCAAAGGAGCTGTCAAAAATGAAAGGTGGAATCTGATTGGTTGCTATGGGCAACTAAGCCAGTTCTACTTTACACCAGTTTGATAAATGAAGCGTCTGATTCATCATTTTCTATGCCTTTTCTATGATTTAAATCTATGCCAGCAAGGGAGCTGGTGTAGATTTGAGCAAGTTGCATGGCCGCCGGTAAAGCACCTCTACATAACTTACAGTGGACATGGACTAAGACTGACGTCTAAATCGTCAGTCTTAGTAAATGTCCCTCATAGTATTTAAATGGCCAAGGACATAAATCATACAGAACACGACAATTGATCTATGATACTTGTGATTTCAACAGTGGCGTACATAGAGATATAAGGGTCCCATAGCAAGAAACAAACCAGGCCACCTCCATAGGACAGAAGTGTTTCCGCTTAAACCCTTTTCAATGACCCTTGGGCTATTTTTCCGCTGCCTTATGCCCTTTTCACACGAGCGGGAGACTCGCATGTCTCCCGCAACGCATCTACAGGTCTGGACTCCGGCACTGGCTGGGATCGCATATAATGCTATGCGATCCCTGTCCGTGCAGAGTCCAGCCCTGTAGATGCGTTGCGGGAGACATGCGAGTCTCCCGCTCGTGTGAAAGGGGCATTATTTGCTAAAAGTTCTTCCTTTAGAGGGTAGAGTCCTCACCAAGTTTTCACCTCCAATAGAAGAGGAGATAATCCCAACTAAGACTAGGCCCCCTCTTGCCCTGGGCCCCATAGCAGTCACATGGTCTGCCGCAATGGTAGTTACGCCCCTTGATTTCAATCTTGCCATTTAATAACCCCTTTCTTCATATAAAAAACGTAAATGTTTTTTTTTTACAGCGGAAAACATTTTAGAGAAACATGAGAATGAAACAGCGCCTAGAGATTCAATTTGCTGCCTAATATCTCCCAGGAGACCCTTGTTGTAGATCATATTATAGATGAAGTGAGGACGTTGAAGGGACTGAGTAAAATTTTAGATAGCTGTTTAAAAGGTTTAACCCATGAGTAAAGGCTGACCTCAACAAAGGAGCATTTTCTGAAAAGGGCAGCTTTCTTTTATTTCTTTCCCCAACAGCAAGCAGTGAAGACAAAGAGAGCTGTTTTCCACCTCTCACTCTTGAGGTTTGTTTGATGAACCCAGTCTAACAACAAATGGGTTAAAATGAGACTGACGCGTTACTAGAGACAGGGCCGTGTTACCAGCACATCTGCCATTCCTTCCACCTGTGCTAGATCCAGACTGAAAGAGACAGTTGGATGAAATGAAATCTCCTCATGTGCCGTAGAAAAGAGCGAGGTGCTGAAATGCCCCGTTTCTGGGCCGGTCTCAGCTTACACTAGCAGATGGAACATACTGTCCTGTGGACATCAGACCATGGAGTGATCTCCAGTCACTTACACACCTTGTACCTGCGCCTATGTTCCTAATACACATCACTGCCATGTCTTCCTACCCTAACCACGCTATAGGAGTGTAATAAAGTAGAAAACTGGAAACACAACTAATAGTTCAGCATTTTATGGTGTCAATTCATCCCATTAGTTCCATAGCATAAATCTATGGTAATTAAGAGACTGCATACTATAGAGCCACCTTCTACGGGGTAAATGTGTCTAGTTATTGAGTAGGTGGCAGCTCATAATCGTTTTCAATGCTCCAGACAAGCAGAGGAACATGAAAGCTGTTCATTCATATAAAATAAAAATTGGCTGAAATGGATGATTTTGACACTTTTTGCCAATCATCGTTTGAAAATTATACACAAACTATTGTTCTTAATGGGTGATGACAGGCAATCCTAAACCGTAATCTGCCAGGTTGGATTTTTTCAGCTGTATATGGCATGATCAGCAAAATATTGCATTTTTTTTGTAAACCGCTCCTCTGAGTTATTACTTATTTATTTTATGCTCTTATATATCGCTACCATATTCCTCAGCGCTGTACATACATTAGCATCACGCTGTCCCCAATGGAGCTCACAATCTAAGTTCTCTAGTATGTCTTTGGAATGTGGGAGGAAACCAACGCAAGCACGGGGAGAACATACAAACTCCATGGAGATGTTGTCCTTGGTGGTATTCAAACTAGGACCCCAGCGCTGCAAGGCACCAGTGCTAACCACTGAGCCACCGTGCTACAGTTAAGTCTGACATGTTGATGGTATTGAAGTGTATTAAAGTAGATCATTCTGGTCAAGTAGTGCTATAAACTTAGTATTATGTTTTAAAGGGGCTGCATAAAATCAAAGACAAAAGTGCTGCTTTTTTTTAGTCACATATAATAGTGGAACTAACCGAATACAATCCTCCAAAATAAATAAATAAATAAATAATAATAATAATAAATAGGCTGCCCAGCCTGTTTTAAGTGTTGACCAATCCTCAGGATCGGCCATCACCAGTAGGGTTTATGGAATTGAAATATCCAAAGTGGACTTCGATGTGAATTTCAGGGAAAATTCTATTAGTTGCGAAGCTGAATTTCCTGGTGCTTTGTGGTTTGCCCTGAAATGACTTTAAAAAACCCCAAAACATACTTATGTCATCCATTTGAGCACGAAGAGGCTGCCGCAGCCATCCTGGTTGGAGATCCCACATGGATTCTTGTGCATGGTTACGTATGACGTTGCCACACCAACCAGCGTAATGACGTTATCACGCACCGCACGAGATTTCACGCTGGATCTTTTATCAAATGGATAAGGTGAGTAACTGAGTATCATCATTTTTTGTAACTGATTAATCCCAGCAATAAACGTGGCATCTGAGGGGTTCAATGACAGGGAGTGGCGCAATTTACCCATAATTGCACCCGCTACTTAGAAAGAAATGCACTCCGTGACAAAGTAACCTGCCATGAAGCAAATTTCTTTGGGAAATTCGGCGAAGCAGCCGATTAGAATTTTAGTAAACTTTGCTCAAAACTAATCAATAGCTGATCGTTGGGGGTCCGACCCCCTCATCCCCACCATTCAGCTGTTATGCGTAGTTCTGCTGCCGGAAATACACTGCACCGTCAACATGTAGCAGGCAGCGGTTGAAGTCATGTGTCATATTTGATGCTCTAATGGAGTCACAAAAGCGGTTTTCTCTTTGGTCAGAGTGATGGTCTGACTGGAAAAGTTAAGTAAGAATGGTTGCTGTGTTAAAAGCTCAAACAAAGGAGGAAGTTAAAGAGCCTGGACAGGAAGTGTAAGCCATGGAGTCACTTAAAAAAATACATCCAAATTTTTTTTTGATGGAAGTGTCACTAAGAGATATCCAAAAAAGGAATTCTCTGGCACAACAATTAATTTCAAGCAAATGAAATTAGAGTGGTTTCTAAGGGGTTAAATTACTCTATGGATATTACGGAGAGTCACTGACTCCACCAATGTGATTTTTTTGACACATTAGAAAATAATTTTTGGCTGAATTTCAGCCTCAAAGAAAGCATTAGCAATTAATTCAAACAGAAGCAACTCCAAGATGCCCATTAAAGGCAGGCCTTGCCAAGAATTCCAATGATACATCCACCTACACAGTATTTTTGTGAATGTGATAAATACTACTTCCAACATACAGCCGTACTAGAGGGTTGGGTGTTGAGTTGGAATCTTAAAGATCTGTAGGAACTGTATAATGGTTACTCTTGATGGCAACTAGATTTACAATGACACCTGCACTTATATTGGTATTCCTTAGATTAACAAGCCCCCAATCTTATGCTTTCCAATATAACATGGAAACCAAAAAATACATGGAGAGATATGACCAAGAGATAGTTCAATTCAATGGTTACCACATGCATAGATCAATGCTTCTCAAGTCTCTAATGAGAAATGATTATGCAAACCCCTGAGATGTAAATTAATATTTACCTCCCCATAGTTTTTGGAAGACATGTTATGACACATTGGATAAAGCTGTCCTCATTTATTGTCCCCTGAATGCTGGAAGTGTGGAGAGTGATTAGAAAGTTGGCCTATTAAAAGTACTCAGATAACTGTTTTCTCATCAGCAGATGACATGTTTGTCACACCTTACTATAATAACACCTGTCCCGATATGGGCCACTTGTCTGATTTTATCAAACACCACCAGTCAGGTCATACACAAACAATGCCCAAGGTGGCTTATTAGTTGGCTCATTACCCTGGTCAGTGTTGTAACATATGAAGAAAATTGGTCTAATGACCTTTGATGTGTACCCAGGAGTGTTACCTCAATGATGTAATTTCATTTGCTTTTGTGGAAAAAACAGCGAGAACTTCTGAGGACCAGCGCTATCACAGGCGATCAAATACCAGAAAATTAATGTGTAATAAATAATGACTATGATGCCATAGCATGCTCCAGATAACATTGCTATAATATATCAAGCTTTAGCTGTACTATTTTTTTTATGAAGATCATGTTTCAAACACCATGGAACACTTTACAGCTAATTTACTTAGCACATAGAACTAGAAATCTGTGCCATGCATTGAATAATGTATTATCTTCTGCAATCTCTGGGTGATTTGGAGAGAATACATTGTTTTTGAGGAATAAGTGTCCATATATAGGTTACCTTGGTCTCCTGAATGGATAAAATATACTAGATGACAACCACTAATGACCATAAAGTACCCATAGGAGTGGGCTCCATAGAACCAACGAGCCACATGCCTTGGCCATGATATTTAGACATAGAGCTTAGGCAGGAAATTGACACTTTTGCCCCGATGAAGGAAAGCCTAGCTACCATCTGGATTTCACCAAAATCAGCAGAGTAATCTTCTCTAATGTGTATATAATGCAAATAACATAATTTATAAATACAAATTTAAACCCAAATTGCAAGGTTTTTAATTTTATGGCTAAATGTTTTTATCAGTATATTATAATGTGAATTAAGCAGTTATGATTAGGAATAGCCGGTCAACGGATCAACATTTCTTTTACAGAGCTTTTTAAGAATTTCTTATATTTTATAAAATTTTAACATTTTATTAAATGGTTTGAATTTTTTTCAAATTCAAACCATGGAGATGTTCTTTATGGACTTATACAGCTCCTGCTGAACAGTAAATCCATCTTCAGTAGGCTGCCCCTAGTGGCAGCAGAATGCTATCAACTTAAAAGGGGGCGCCCAGCACTAAAATAATGATGATTCCTCAGGATAGTTCTTCACCTATACATTAGATGTTCAGCCAGTCCCACTGAAATTTGTGGGTTCAGCCAGCATTCATCTAATATGAATGTTGACCTTAAACACAGGGGCGGATTGGCCATAGACCTCACAGGGAAATTTCCCGGAGGGCTGATGCCCAGGGGGCCGCCTGAGCCCTCCTCATGGCCGGCCAGTGGAAGCTTTAGGGATTGTATTTTGGGCTGCTGGTGAAAGTATTTTGTGATGGACTGTGGTATTTGGCTCTGTTGGGGTGGTATGTGTCACAATATGGTATTGCTGGTCCTGCCTTCCATCAAATTGGACCCAACTACAAAACGGGGCCACGTAGTATTTTTTCCAGGGCCACTTTAAGTTCCCAGTCCGCCCCTGCTTAAACATTAAAGTGAACTGGAAGGTGACATCCAAGGGAATAGGAAGGATTCACAAGATCAAAAGCATTAGGAAGATGGTTTAATTATACCGTAACAAATTATCTGTGTGTGTAAAAGGCTACCTAGTCTTACAGATGTGGACATTGGCCTGACTGGTCAGAACCTGTGTATGTAAACCAAGCTTAATATAACTGAGAAACCTATATGAACCTGGGTAAATCAGAAAACAGCCTTCAGACTCCTTCACTTTATTCACATTTTGCGTTGTGGCCTTGTGCAAAAATACAAAATATTAAAGTCTCCCCCATCAATCTGCACTCAATACCTCATAATGAGAAAGTAAAAACAGAATTTTAGAAATTTGTGAAAATGTATAAAATTTTGCATGGAAATAGGTATTCAGACCCTTTGCTACACTTGAGTTTTAGCTCTTTCCCATTTCTATTGATAATCTTTGAGATGTTTCTACACCTTGAGTCCACCTGTGGTAAATTCAGATGACTGGACAGGATTTGGAAAGACACAGCCCTGTCTATAGGAAGTTTCACCACTGACAATGAATATCAGCAAAATTCCAGATATGCGGAGGAAAGAACTGCCTGTAGAGCTCAGAGACAGGATTGTGTGGAGGCACAATTCTACAAAAGGGTACAAAAAGTGCTGCTGCACTTAAAGTTCTCAAGAACACAGTGGCCTCCATAATTCTTAAATGGGAGAGGTTTGGAAGACCCAGGACTCTTCCTAGAGCTGGCCATCCCACAAAACTTAGTAATCGGGGTCTTGGTCTTGGTAAGAGAGGTGACCAAGAACCCAATGGTCACACTGGCTGAGCTGTAAAGATCCTGTGTGCAACTATCACTGCGGTACTCCACCAATTTGAGCTTTATTGCAGAGTGCCCAGAAGAAGCCTCTTCTCAGTAGAAAACATATAAAAGCCCACCTGGAGTTTCAAAACAGCACCTAAAGGACTCTCAAACTGTGAGAAGGTTATTTGGTCTGATGAAACCAAGATTAAACTTTTTGGCCTCAGTTATAAGCATCATGTCTGGAGGAAGCCAGGTACTGCTCATCACCTGCCCAATATTAACCCTACAGTGAAGAATGGTGGTGGCAGCATCATGCTGTGTGGGTGTTTTTCAGCGGCTGGGACAGGGAGACTGGTCAGAGTTAAAGGAAAGTTGAATGGATCAAAGTACAGAGATATTCTTAATGAAAACCTGATCCAGTGTGTTCTGGACTTCAGGCTGGGCAGAAGGTTCATCCTACAACAAGACAATGAACCTAAGCACACAGCCAAGACAACGCAGGAGTGGCTTGAGGACAACTATGTGAATGGGTGGCCAGCCACAGCCCTAACTTGAACACAAACAAATATCTCTGGAGAGACCTGAAAATGACTGTCCAGAAAAGAAAAATGGTAGATAATCATAATCACCAAATCCAGGTGTTCAAACCTTCTGGCATCAAGAAGACTGGAAGATGTAATCACTGCCAAAGGTGTTTCACTGAATAAAGGGTCTGAATACTTATGTCAATGCAAGATTTTCCTTTTCAAAAAATTGTTAATGGGGTAGTGAGTGCAAAATTGGGGAAAACCTGACTGTTTTTAATTTTAGCACAAGGTAGACGCATAAGAAAATGTGAAAAAAGTGAAAAGGTCTGAAGACTTTCTGAATGCATTGTAGGTCATCAGTACTAAATACTCGGAAATCCACTTTAAGACATCTATGCTTCCCATAAAACCCAAGGTGCAAAAACTACCTAATAAAATATATTTCACCAACTTAACTGCTGACCTAAGCAGCTGTCTCTATGTAAAAGAGCACTATGGCTGTAAAGACTGGGAGGTAGGGAAATGGGTAAGATTGACTACAGTACAACCCCCAATAAAAGCTTTTAGAGCACATTCCCTTTTATGGGCCAGCATATATCGTTGTTAGAAGCCCACATAATGATGAGGCCATAGAGCCTAAAAACAAAGCCTGGGGCAGACACAATTACTAGTCCTCCGCACACTTTACATCTTAATAGGGATTTACTAAGCTCAGCACGTGTGGAGCACACTCCCTGCCCCCTCCCACTAATTTCACGGATAGGAATAGCTCATTGATAATAGCACAGGATGTAGTTGCAAATAAACAGAATGCCAAGCTGTGCATCAGGCCAGCCATTTACAGTCCAGATGTGCTTCCCTGAATGCTCAGTATGTTATTGCCTGTGCCTCCAAAGAAACCAGTACAAAATGACACAGCAGAAAAACACAAAGAATATCCATTGTGGTAGACAGTAGCACATGACATATTCAGTATCAGACTGGTGGGCCTTAGGCCCTCCAGTAAAATTCATTCTGGTACCCACTGTAACACTACATGCAAATATTATCTAATCACACATTGGCAGACAGCAGGAAGACTCTACAAGATGAGAACATGGGTTCCTAGGGAAAGATCAGGATTGGCCATCAATATGAAAATCCTAGAAAACCCCTTTAAGTGAATATAACACCAGTTTTTTCTCATCTATTTTTGAGGATTATCTGGTTTTTGCTTGCTGCCATTTTGCCCTGTAGATTATGACTGATCTCTGATGACCCTGTGATCAGCTTATCAGAACATCCTTCAAACAAAAAAAGCATTGTCCAGACAGTATTAAAGTGCTTTTCCAGACACCTGACTTCGATGTCCTATCCTTAGGATAGGTCATCAATATCTGGGCAATGAGGGCCTGATACCCCACATCACATTGATCAGCCATTCCCTGCAGCCTCCTGGGCTGGAACTAGCAGTTTGAATGGAACAGGAAGCACAGCTCCGTTCAAAGTGTAGTGGCCGTGTCAGGTTACTACAGCTCAGCTCCCATTTACTTCAATGGTAACTGAGCTGCAGTAACCCAGTACAGCCACTACTTTTTGAATGGCCCTGTACTTCCTGCTTTATTCACGAACTAGCTCCAGTGCTGGAGGCTGCAAGGAACAACTGGTCAAGGGAATTTTTTGGGGTGTTATATTCTCACCAATCAGATATTGATGACCTATCCTGAGGATAGGTCATCAATATCAGGAGCCTGGAAAAACACTTTAATAACTTTATTTTACTTTTTTTCAAACTGCAGTAGCAAGCAATAGAGCCATAAAATACCTGTCCCATAAATTAAAGTCACCATAGCTTCCCCACATACAGTTATTAAACTATGAATTTACCAGATATGCCTACTGGAAACTCAAGACCCATACTGAAAACCCTCAGCACCTTGGGTGGGCATATCGTTAAGTGCAATCTGGGCAGTTGAACAGGGACCCAGAAGGTACAAGGGGTCCACTACAATCATAAAAACAGAAGGTGGTCGCCATGTCATGATCTGTTGGTAAGCAAACGGTCCATATACTGTTCTTGCACAGGAGCCCTCTGTAGTCTCTGTCCTCCCCTGATCAACACCTATGCATACCAGCCAAGCTAGAGATTCCTCTAAATGGAGGATACACCCATTTGTAGACACCTGTTTTGAGGTTCTTGACACTGGTCATTACAGAGCAGGGTTCTAGTTGGGTGGATGAGATGCCTACAGTTGTCTACAGATGGGTGTCTCTTTCTTCTGGAGGACTCTCTTGTTTGGTTGATAAGAGATAATTTTCTTCCTTCCAGAGGACAGCTAATTTGCATACTTTTTCTCCATGGTGCACTGGCTTTAAGGAAGCCTCCATAAACCAGCTAGATCACTTCAGACCAAATGCCCTGTTACAAGGGCCGATGTTTCTGATGCTTTATATGGAATATGCAGTTCAGTTCTGGGCACCAGTCCATAGAAAGGATGCCCTGGAGCTGGAGAGAATACAAAGGAGAGCGAATAAACTAATAAGGGGCCTGGATGGTCTTAGTTATGAAGAAAGATTAAAAGAATTAAATTTATTTAGTATTGAGAAGAGACGTCTAAGGGGGGGGGGGGACATGATTAACCCATACAAATATATAAATGGGCCATACAAAAAATATGGTGAAAAACTTTTCCTTGTAAAATGCCCTCAAAAGACAAGGGGGCACTGCCTCCGACTGGAGAAGAAAAAGAAACGTCAAAGCTTCTTTACTGTAAGACCTGTGAATCTGTGGAATAGACTTCCTCAGGATGTGGTCACAGCAGTAACAGTGGACAGTTTTAAAAAGGGTTTAGATGAATTCTTAAAAGTAAACAACATTAATGCTTATGAAAACGTGTAGAAATCTGAGTCTTACGTCCTTTTTGGGATTCACTTCCCCACCTATCCCTTGGTTGAACTTGATGGACTTATGTCTTTTTTCAACCGTATTAATTATGTAACTATATGTAGCTATGCAATTATCAAGAAAGAACCAAATGTTCCCCATAATTGCCTGATCGTTACATGCAGCTATCACTTCCACTGTATGTGGATAAGTGATCAATACAGTGATCGCTCTTCCCCATAGTGAATCATTGCAGCAGATCACAGCAGCAGATCACTTGATTTGCTGCACAGAAAAAAAAACAATTTTAGAAAATGTGTGTAATTTTCATTTTAAACTCTCAACAGTATAAGGCCCCTTTCACACGAGCGAGTTTTCCACGCGGGTGCAATGCGTGACATGAACGCATAGCACCCGCACTGAATCCGGACCCATTCATTTCAATGAGTCTGTGTACATGAGCGTTTTTTTTCATGCATCAGTTCTGCATTGCGTGAAAAATGCAGCATGTTCTATAGTCTGCGTTTTTCACGCAGCCCTGGTCCCATAGAAGTGAATGGGGCTGCGTGAAAAACGCATTGCATCCGCAAGCAAGTGCGGATGCAATGCATTTTTCAATGATGGTTGCTAAGAGATGTTGTTTGTAAACCTTCAGTTTTTTATCACGCGCGTGAAAAACGCATCAAAACGCATTTAACCCGCGCGGAAAAAACTGAACAACTGAACGCAATCGCAGACAAAACTGACTGAACTTGCTTGCAAAATGGTGCGAGTTTTCCTGAACGCATCCTGATCCAATCTGTCACGCTCATGTGAAAGAGGCCTTACTCTACCTGCTTTCCCATTGCTCCCAGACATACATTTGAGCTGCAGCTTTGCTAGGATCACTGCATTGTGACTGACTGGATATCAGCAATTAGATGGGAGCCATATTGGCTTGTTGACTCTGCAAATCCATGTTTGACCCTACTTTCTGGTGCCTTATTTCCCTGTAAAGCCAACACTTTCAGAAGTGCTGCCTATTGCCTGTGATTAGCCATGCACACAAGCTTCTGACCCTGCTAATCCTTCTCTGCCACTAAAGTCGAAGAAGCTGATCAGTGAAAATCTTTAAAGAGACTGTTTACCGAGTCAAAGTGATTAATGCACATCCATATGCCCTGTGCGTGTGGTATATCTGCCGTTTTTAGATTTAGATATATATATATATTTTTTATATTGTATATTATGTTCACATAAGAGTTTGTAGAATTACTTTTTAAGTAGCCATTATAAAGGTTCCTTACAAAAATTGTGCCTTACTGGAAGCAATCAGGAAGGGGTGCAATTTTCTAACAGGCTAGTCTCAATGCTGCCCTTTCTGTATCTGTTGAAAAACTTTTACATACCTCCCAATCATCCCGGAACCAGTGGGACAGTCCCGGATTTCAGTGGCTGTCCCACTGTCCTGATACGGGGGAGGTATGTCCCGCTTTCTGGCAGCTGTCCCTGCGTCCATAGGAAGCAGAGACAGCTTGCCATAATGAAGCAGAAAGCTGGCATCGGCTTCCTGCTTCATTATTTCTCCTCCCCGCCGGCTCTCCACACCTCTGGTCTGTGCGGGGGGTGGGGCTGGCCGTCAGCCGGCCCCGGCTCCGCCCCCTCCACAGACTACAGCAGCTGATGTCCTACTGCTGCTAGGAAGAAGGTAAGTATTTGATGTTTATTTTTTTTTCTTTCTGTGAGTGGCACAATGAGGGCATATTACTGGGGGCAAATAACAGGGCATATTAATAGGGTACATAACTGAGCATATTACTAGGGGCACAGCTGGGCATAATTCTGTGAGGGGGTACAATGTGGGCATAAATACTGTCCGGTGGCATGAAGGAGGAATAACTACTATGTGGAGCATAAAGGGGACTGGGTGGGATTAGGTGTATAGTTATGTTTTGGACAGAGTTAGAGGCGTGGCCTATTGCGGAAAACAATTTGCGCTGAAGAAGAGCACAACCGGGATGTATCGTTCAGGTAGTGCTGTTCTATGCGCAGAAGCTCCACTTCTAAACATTTTGCCCATATATATGTCCAGCGTCTGCAACTCTACAAAATGCACCCCATTTCCATTGTGTTCAATGATTTAATGGAAGTGTATATGGCTAGCATTGAAAAATCTTCCTTCTTTCCAAATCTTTTAACCTATTCTGGTCTTGTTGGCCATATGATGGGCAAGAGAAGATATCCCAGCATTTAGTAATGCCATCCGGAAGCGATATTATCATTGGTTGATTACAACTTTTTTTATAGCTGTGTAATGAGGTTGGATAAAGTATGACAAATACAGTCCCAATGATTTCACACAATTTCACACATGTGATGCATGTAGTGAATGCACAGCATCCAGACTGAATCTTGGTCCATTTATTTTAAGTGTAGTTTTTCATGCATCATCTTTGCGATCAGAAATAAATTGCAGCATCTTCTATATTATGTGTTTTTCATGCAGCTCTGGCTCCATAGAAGTGAAAGGGGTTTTCATGAAAAATTGAAGGCATCCAGATGCAGTGCTTTTTACACTGATGGATGCTAAATGTTATTCTTCAGTTTTTCTTCATGCGTGTGAAAAACGCATGCAATCTGCATACAATCTGGATGTAAAAAACACACACTCAATGCAATCGCAGACAAAACTGATTGAGGTTGCATGCAAAACCATCCGTTTTTCCCTGAACTGATCCTGACACAATCTGTATCGCTCAGGTGAAAGAAGCCGTAGGTTAACTGCACACGATGTGGATTACATGCCGTTTTCTGTGTGGATTTTCATTCGGAAAAACCGCAGAGTGATACAGGACCAGCAAAGTGAATGAGCAATACCTCAGTGCTTATCACACTCCTGCTCCCATTTGATTGACAGAGCAAGACATCTTGTCTTGCCCTGGTTTCTGACGCCTGTGTTGTGGCTCACATACTTGGTTCCTGCACTCTAGATCTGAGGCTTTTCAAGCAGCGCAGATTCACAGCACACAACGAGATTCCACCTGGAAGTGGTAGAACCAGCATCTACACAGACAAAGGAAGAACACTTCTGGGTGGAATGATGTCCTCCGCGCTTGCGCAATGCGAATCTGAGGTGCCTGACAAGCAGCAGCAGATCGAGAGCGCAGGGGCTGAGTTTGTGAGCCACAACACAAGCCCCAGAAGACAGGGTAAGATGAGATACCCTGCCCTGTCAATAAAATGGGAGGGAGAAGTGTACTGAGGACAGAGACATAGCTGTAGTGGTGCTCCTAGAGCTACAGCCAGCCCCTTGGTGCTTCAACTAATTTGCATAAATATAAAAGTAATGATATCTATGCAGTGGTACAAGCTAAAAATTAAAGAAAGATATTGTCTTAATCAGCATGATCAACCTTACTAAGCAGTATGCCTGGTTTCATAGGGCTAATCATCCTGACAGGTGCTCTTTAATGTCCCTTTACATGAGCCGACGATCTGGACAATTATCGGGGACGTGCACTTGTACAAAAGCTCTGTCCAGATAATTAGCCAGTGTTAATGTGCCGCTGATCACCTGTTCATCAGGTAGTTACATCTTTTATGTGTCAATTAAAATTGTGTAATTTGTGTAAATTGAGACTCAAACTAGGATGTGTATTGTGTGCCACAGATCGTTATCTAGTAGTTGCTCCTGTTTAAGGCCATGATACTCATATTCCAGTAAAACGTCTTCTATTAACGTATTGTTATTACTGGCATGATGTTAGATACTCAAATGATACAATATCTGGATCTTGCAAGAATAAATGAAGCATACAAGTGCATGAAATGACTCACCCCAGCTGCCACACTTATAAGAAGAGCTGGTTTTTGTACAATCCATCCTTGACCTTGATCGTCTGTCAGAGCTTTTTTCTCACCACACAGCAGTTAAAGTATTTTTTTGTCAACGAGTTTGCCCTTTGGGAGAATGTTTATTAACCTTGACTCGAATGTGGTCTGGAGCTGCCAGCCATGTATTATTCATCGTTATTCCACCCTCTAACCTCCCTCTCTATCTTTATTGATACAATTTACACAGTATAATATTATCTCAAACTTTTTCACCTCAAGAACTCCCTTGGTATTGTCCCAATCACTGACCTGACCGATATTATACTGTACTCAGAGGCATAAGTAACATTAAAAGGGTTTTCCAAGACTTTAATATTCATGACCTATACTCTGAAATAGGTCATCAGTATTTGATCGATGGGGGTTCAACACCCAGGACCCTGCCGATCAGCTGTTTGAGAAGGTACTGGCCAGTGACGTACATAGACAAGTAAGGGCCCCATAGCAAGGATCAAACCAGGCCCCCCACACAGGACAGAAACCCTTTTCAATGACCTTTGGGCCATTTTTCCACTGCTTCATTTCCAAAAGTTGTTCCTTTAGAGGGTAGGGTCCTGACCAAGTTTTCACCTCCAGTAGAAGAGAAGATAATCCCAAATACGAATGGGCCCCCTCTTGCCACGGGTCCCATAGCAGTCACCTGGTCTGCCGCTATGGTAGTTACACCCCTGGTACTGGCACTTCCATGAGCACCGCAACCTTTTCCGTGCTTACCAAGCACAGCGACGTGAATTGTATAGAGGCTGTGCTTGGTATCGTGCTTGGGGCTAAGCTGCACCTAGGCTTCATGACCAATGAATGTGTCTGGCCTAGGAATAGCAGAGAGAAGGCTGTGGCGCTACTACAAGCTCTGCTGCCTTGTGAAACAGCTGATTGGTGGGGGTCCTGGGTGTCAAACTCCCACCTATCAGATAATGAGGATAGGTCAGTATTAGGGCTCATGCACATGAATGTATTTGTTTTCCGTGTCCGTTCCGTTTTTTTATGCAGCCCATATGCGGAACCATTCACTTCAAATGGTTCGTAAAAAAAACGAAATTACTCCGTGTGCATTCCATTTCCATATGTCCCCATGGCCGTTCTGCAAAAAAGATGTTTTGTGGACAAGGATAGGCATTGTTACAAAAACGGATGCAATACGGATGTCACATGGACTTCATCTGTATTTTTTGCGGTTCCGTGTTTTGCAGACCCCAAAATACATACGTTTGTGTGCATGAGCCCCTAAAAGTTTTGGAAAACCCCTTTAATTGTTTCATTTTCATAAACCCTATGTAGAACACACATTCTTTGTAAAGACATGTTGAACTTGTGTTTAGTAGAACAGCTGATTAGGTTAAAAAAAATGTAGGTTCTTCAAGTCCATCTTAAAGTCCTACCATGTTGATCCAGAGAAGGGCAAAAAATACCTGAAGCCAGAAGACAAAAAACCCATATTAGGAGGAAAAAATTCCTTCCCAACTTCAAATCTAGCAATTGGATTAAATCCCTGGATCAACGTTCCATCTCCAAAGATCTAGTACTTACAACCTGTGATATTATTACTTTCAAGAAAGGTATCCAGTCTCTACTTGAACTTGTTTAATGAATTAAACATCAGAAGCTCCTGTGGAGGAGTCCATAGTCTCGCTATTCTTACAGTAGAGGATCCCCATGTATGTTGATGGTGAAACCTTCTTTCCTGTATATGTAGACAATTACCCTTGTAGGCGTAGGTATAAAAAAAAAACAACAGAAAGCTATTTGTACATTGAATTGGATCTCTCCTAAGTCATATTTGTGTCTAAATTGAAAAACCTGAAGTTGTCCTCTAAATGAATTTATAGATATGCTTAGCAGGAAAACAAAAATATATTCACAAATTCGATTTGGTAAATGGCCTGATTGTTGGGCAGATTATCAGGGACGATCGGTCCTATGAAAGGTAATTCCCGATAATTTGCCCATCTAAAGATCCAGCCAATCACCCGATGAACAAGTGAAACAGATGTTCGTACAGGCAAGTAAATTATCGTTTCTGGGAAGCAGATCACACTCTGCTGCCTAGAAACAATGCAGCTGTATGAGGACGAGCTATAGCAATAGCGATCATTTGTTTGCATACTGTGGAGTTGATCGCTGCATGTAAATACAGAGCTTAACCCACCCCCCAAGCAGCCAGTTGTCGGGAAGGAATCCACCATAAGTGGTTTGAAAGACCAATCATGTGCAGATTAACATTCGCTAGTGGTGACATAATCACAGCTGACACAGAGAGGCTTGTCTCATCATAGACAATGGGGGGCATATTGCTAGCATATGCCCCCATTGTCTTATAGGTGTGGGTCCCAACGCTGGGACCTGCACTTATATCGAGAATGGAGAAGGTGGTGGTTGGAGGACTCAGGTCCGGCCACCACCAATCCAGCTCCCCATAGAAGTGAATGGGAGAGTACGGCTCCCAATTATTTCTATGGGGCAGACGGAAATAGCTGAGCCAGCACTGGGATATTTTCGTCGCCCCATAGAAAATGAATGAAAGGCCGCTGCGCCGGCGCAGTGCGCCCTCCTTCACTTTCAGGGCTCCATTCTCGATATAGGTGCGGGTCCCAGCGATATGCCCCCATTGTCCATGATGAGACAACCCCTTTAATATTAAAGCGTTTTGCACTGGTTACATATTGATGACCCACCCTCCGTATCAGCATGGCTTCATGAGGGATCGGTCATGTCAAACCAATTTAATCAGTTTCTATGAGGAGGTAAGTTCTAGACTTGACCGCGGCGACTCAATGGATGTCGTATATTTGGACTTCTCCAAAGCGTTTGACACGGTACCACATAAAAGGTTAGTATACAAAATGAGAATGCTTGGCCTGGGAGAAAATGTCTGTATGTGGGTAAGTAACTGGCTCAGTGATAGAAAACAGAGGGTGGTTATTAACGGTAGATACTCAGATTGGGTCACTGTCACTAGTGGGGTACCACCGGGGTCTGTATTGGGTCCTATTCTCTTCAATATATTTATTAATGATATTGTAGAAAGCTTGCACAGTAAAATATCAATTTTTGCAGATGACACTAAACTGTGTAAAGTAATTAACACAGAGGAGGACAGTACACTGCTACAGATGCACCTGGATAGATTGGAGGCTTGGTCAGAAAAGTGGGAGATGAGGTTTAACACTGACAAATGTAAGGTTATGCATATGGGAAGGAATAAAGTCACCAGTACATACTAAATGGTAAAGCACTGGGTAACTCTGACATGGAAAAGGACCTAGGAATTTTAGTGAACAGCAAACTAAGCTGTAGACGCCAGTGCCAGACAGCTGCTGCCAAGGCCAATAAGATAATGGGTTGCATCAAAAGGAGCATAGATGACCGTGATGAGAACATAGTCCTGCCACTTTACAAATCACTAGTCAGACCACACATGGAGTACTGTGTACAATTCTGGGCTCCTGTGAACAAGGCAGACATAGCAGAGCTGGAGAGGGTTCAGAGGAGGGCAACTAAAGTAATAACTGGAATGGGTGGACTACAGTACCCAGAAAGATTATCAAAATTAGGGTTATTCACTTTAGAAAAAAGACGACTGAGGGGAGATCTAATAACTATGTATAAATATATCAGGGGTCAGTACAGAGATCTCTCCCATCATCTATTTATCCCGCGGAATGTGACTGTGACGAGGGGACATCCTCTGCGTCTGGAGGAAAGAAGGTTTGTACATAAACATAGAAGAGGATTCTTTACGGTAAGAGCAGTGATACTATGGAACTCTCTGCCTGAGGAGGTGGTGATGGTAAGTTCACTAAAAGAGTTCAAGAGGGGCCTGGATGTATTTCTGGAGGGTATTACAGGTTATAGTTACTAGAGAGGGGTTGTTGATCCAGGGAGTTATTCTGATTGCCTGATTGGAGTCGGGAAGGAATTTTTCCCCCTAAAGTGAGGAAAATTGGCTTCTACCTCACAGGGGTTTTTTTGCCTTCCTCTGGATCAACTTGTAGGAAAACAGGCCGAACTGGATGGACAGATGTCTTTTTTCGGCCTTACAAACTATGTTACTATGTACTATGTTACTATGTTACTATGTTACCCTCCATGCCAACATGGCCATGACACAATGGAGGAAGCCTTCTGCTTCCATCTCCGTTAACTGTTTTGTTTCTGGATCCGAAAACAGTTGATCACTGGGGGTGTCCACAAATCTGATACTGATGGGTGCTCACCGATTTTGCTCCACTACTATTCATAGGCAGTCCAAGTATCCTGTACCTGGAAGCCATTGACCAGCAGAATCAGATGAATCCAAAGAAAAGCTTTTCCAGCACTCGATAAAAACAATAGGCTTTATTAATTAGATTTTCAGAAACTCCACAGAGCAATACAGTCCATTCCGCTTATGCGTTTTGAGCTTCTACTGAGCTCTTAATCACAGGGGTGATTTAATCAAGCTCTGGATAAGCTTTTCTTTGGATTTGTCCAGATGATAGGTCATCAATGTTTAAATAGTAGAAAACCCCTTTAACTTGTTGCTTATTTAATCAGTGAACTTTACATTCCACTGACAGATAGCTTGACGATGTCCACCACAGGCCAACCATCAGGTTGAAATTCATGCCTTTAGTTAGCAAGATTACTACATAGTGCATTCTGTCTTATTACGTTACAGTTCAGTAATAAAACAGTACTAAGCTCCCTCTACTGGTGGATGCAGGGAGTTAGAATTTCATAATTTGTCTAAGTGGAGTATTTAGAACATTTCATCACAGAACAAGAAGGCTTCAACCACTACAAACATATATTAACATATTAATCAGCAAATAATTTTGGGCAATTGGTCAGTGGACAGCCATAATATTATACTTTACTAAACTCAGTCATTATCTTTTTTTTAAAATATTCAACAGTATTATATAAAAAAGATTATAATAATGTCAGTCCTTAAAATCCGATGTCTTTTTAAAGAAAAAGGTCACGTATTAGCTTGGTATAAACCAAGATGACTTTACTTGGAGAACTTTACTATGCATATTAACTTTCTTTTTAATTGGGATGGATTCAGGGCAGCCAAGCCTCTTGTAGCCATTTTTCATGCCATTCAGCCAGTGACTGGAACATAGAACGTTACACTGATCAATTAGTCATTGACCAAATTGCTGCTGTAAGTGACTCTGGGGAATAACTAAATAAAGCTCCAAATACTTTATGTAATGATTCTTTGTAGAAGAGTTAATAAAAGTCCATCTGAGGTTATTTCACAAAGGCGTATAAAATAATCCTGCAAAGTCATAGTGTTCAGACATTTTTATACATTACTATTGTATGTTTTCTCCCCTTTTATTTGACTTAATGATAACTAAAGAGAGTGCTGCCCATAGATACCTCTGCTACACAAATGTCCTTACCTAGGTATACCTTCATTTCTGTGTGCTGTTATACAGTATGTTGCTTAAAGGGGTTTACCAAGAGTTTGTTCTTTATTTCACACAGCCCCTTACTCTCTGCCAAATGTTTTTTTTTTTTAATATAGAAAAATCCGTTCGTAGAGGTTTCTAGGAGTACAATATCCACAGGACAGATCATTAATATCTAATGGTGGGGCTATGACACCCCGTCTATTAGCTGTTTGAAGAGGCCGGTGAGCTCTGTGGCCTTCTCACAGATTATCAAGCACAGTGCCGTACATTGTATAGCAGCCATGCTTGGTACTGCAGCCCAGGCCCATTAACATGAATGGGACCGAGCTGCACATAGGCCATCTGACTGATGAACATGACGTCACTGGCTTAGGAAGAGGCCACAGCTATCACAGGGCGCCACAGCCTCTTCAAACCACTGATGGGTGGGTGTGCCCAGAGTCCAGTGCTGAGGATAGTCCATCAATATTGTATTCCCCCTTTAATACAGAACAGTGTTAGAGAAGTATTCTATCATCGCCCTTTAATACCTGACAGAATAGACCATGATCGATGGGTATAGTGTGTTTCTCATAGGAAACAAAGATCCTCTATATAAAATTGACATAATTCAGAAGTACAATGTGGCCCCATACACATCCATGGGTCCCATTTTCCAGTTCCATGCAACTTAGAAGCTGTATAAAGCTGCAATATGGCCATGTACTTGAGCTCTAATATGGGTGACACACAGGAGCTATAGTGCAAGCAGGGGAAGCGGCTGCTACAGTGCCCAAATTCAGGAGGGGCCTGTCCGGGAGGAGGACTGCAAAAATTTTATTGTCAGGGCCCCTCAACACTATTATAAAATGCCAATATATACAGTGACATGACATACAATATATACATGTAGGAAATGGATGGAGCAGCTGCCGGGCCTGGTCTGAGAGAGCGATCCTTACTAGCCACAGGAGTGAGAAGGGGGAGACTGGGAACTTAAAGTGACCCTGATAAAAATGCAAAAAGTGGCCCCGTTTTAAAGTCGGGTCCAAATTGATGGAAGGCAGGGCCAACAATACCATATCGTGGCACATTATATCACCACAACAGAGCGAAATACCACAGTCTATCACAAAATACATCTCCAAAAACTTCTACTGGCCAGCTGTAAGGAGGGCCCAGGCGGCCCCCTGGGCATCGGCCCACCAGGAAATTTCCCTCTAAGGTCTATGGCCATTCCACCCCTGGGAGTGAAGGTTGCACGGGAGGTGGTGGGCTGTTCAAAAATTTGCTGTGGGGCCGAGTCAGTTCTAGTTACGCCACTGGTGACAAACAACAGCCATCTTTACTGACAGTGTAAAATGTATAATCTCTAAAACTTTCCCTTTAGCCACATGAACAATATACAGTAAGAGAACAAGTGAGATATCATATTCTCAGAGGCTGCATTGAGGACCCTGGATCACTGGATTCAAAACTAAAAATCCTGTGTTATGGAATATAATGTAACCTTTCCAAATATTTGACCAGAAGCAGTCACTATAATAAGGAATAATCTTAAAAAAGGCAGCAGCCTGAGGAGGAGGGCTCAGGAACCCCGCCACGTGCTAGCAATGCTTTGCTCTTTGGTGCGCGACAGTCAATGATGTGGAAAGTGATTTTGCCAAACAAGCTCTTGATTCACAGGCCATCTGTTTGTGTGGTGTCGGGGACTATCTGATGACCTTATGGTTATAACAGTGATATCTTGCTTCTGGCGTGTGCCTAACTATTCTGTTACTTTTTTGTGTGAAATGGATACCATATATCTAAATTACAATTAGCTAGAAAACAGAATTGTCTAAGGTAGTGGAAGGAGCACAGTAATATTGCACATGCTACAAACAATAGTACAGAGATTTCCAAGAATCCCTTCATACTTCTATGACATTCATACATGAAGAAATGGAAACTGGCTAATAGCCATGGGTTCTGATTCTGTAATCCAGGCAATACACTATTATTATAGAGGAAATCCCTGTCTGGCCGGGCATTACACGGTGTCCACCCACTTTGGCTCATTGGAGGTGGAGGTGTTTCAACGGGGAGACATTAGATATCACCGTTTAACGTGTCTGTCTAATGGCAGAGACTCTTCCTATCTCAACTATTCATGGCTGACATTGGAAGACCTGTTCTATACAGTTGTCAGAGGCGAATGGCTTTACAGAAACAGCCAAGTGGGCTATGCTGTGCCGTTTCTGCAACTCATAGAAGTGAATGGGGAATTATGGGATGAGCATAGCTCACTGAGCTATATTGTTTCCATTGACTCAATTCATTTCTATGGTAGTTATGAAAACAGTGTAGCACAGCCCAATCAGTTGTTTTCATAACTGGACTGACCCACCAGGGAGCTGGTCAATCCCCAAGTGGACCCCTGAGCCAGATGAGCCCCCAAACCCCCGATATGATCATTTAAAAAATGGGTACTTTATTTCCCAAACTAATACTTTTATTATTATAGACGCATCAGGTAGCTGAGGTGACTTCTAGGCAAAGAGACAGGGTCTACAGGACAGAACAGTCTGAGGCACACACTAGGCAGTAGGCTACTACTGAATAGTTGTAATAACAGCAACATATGACACTTTAGTGATACTACCCTCATTAAATACCAGTTACTGATGAATGAGTCTTACCATCTGCACTGAGACACAACAGGATTCCTGCTCATTGAAATTCTCTAGGTGACATTGTGAAGCTTTTTACATTCATTGAGAAGTGTTATTTTAATGCACTTACAATTGATGAGTCCTGCTGGGCTATAAGGTCGGCCTTACCTGGTAGGTACCTTTCTCAGAAGGAATGTCAATCATGCATTAGAAGAGAATCCAGAAGCACGACAATCCCTCCTGTTATGGAAATTACAACCAAAACAAATGACCATGGAAGGAAAACCGAGGCTTTATCAGGGTCTTTGTTAGGGAATGAGTCTAAGCTTTTGTTTTTTTGTTATGTCATCAGTACACAGAATACAGGTACCCTACCTGCCATTGTGTTCAGGGACCAGAAATGGGAGGAGAGGACAATAAACCTGCACAGTTTACTTTCATAAGAAACACTTACCAACTCTTAACAACCTCTCTAACTACAGGCAAATATTGGTTAAAATAACCCAATCATGATATCAGGACACTTGTACTCTGCACTTCTGCAGGTATATAGACAGTACAATGAGATATCTGCAGCACCAGCATGATGGTAGAACTTAAAGTGGTCACACATTAGACAAAATGTTAACCGATCCTGAAGATTTCAACAGGAACGGCTGACCATCAAATGTGTAAGGGCGTGTCTCAACTTTCACCTCATGGAGCTGTGGAAAAAGCCTACCTGATCCTTTGTGCTGCGTCCAGAGGTCCCTGGCAGCGGCTTATTCCACTCTATTCAATTATAACACATGCATGCTTCGCTGAGATGTCAATGTCCAGGCCTCAAAAGGAGACTTGTTTTTTATTACATTCATTGTATGCCCTGGCAAAACTCTTAGTGTATACAACAAATGAATGGTTAGGGATCCATGGACTCAGCAAATGGCAAAACAGTGTTAATTTGGCAAATGTTGGGCTGTGTTGGCATATTTTTTTTACAGTATAGGAAAGAAGCAGAAGGATACAACAAAAATGTATACCATGTGGATAGCTTTTTCTTTCTTTTTTTTTTATTAAGGACGTCAATGAGTGAGATATGTCTCTATATGCCTATGCAGTGGCATACATTACAGCCTTCCACACTGAAAATACACTGATGGATACTAATGATAGAGAAAACAAGTTCTGAATAGCGCCAAATTCATGACACTACCCTATAACATTTCTTGCTATCCTAACCTTACTAACCCTCCAATGATCCAATGTGTCAACACTCAGTGGAAATACAATGCCATCAAATAGTTCCAGTTTGGACTTTGTAATTGGTACAAGTAATTCTAATTTCAAAATATACAGAATTATATGTATAGAAAACTATAAGGAAATAAGAATAATTGGCTGCCGCTCTGCTTAGGTGTCTTGGGATTGGAATAAAATTAATAAACTTCGACTACTAATCTTCTACTACCATGTTTTTTCTTTTGATACGGTCACGTGAATTTGCTTTACATTCCACATGCCTGAATATAATCGGAATTCAAAATATCTGATGATTTGCAGCATTAGAAGGACACTACATACTTCTGAGGTTGAGGGAGGCTCAAATGTCTTCAAGTCAACCCTAGTCCATAAAAACATTAAAATCATGTGATTCATTGTTGAGGTTCCATCGATTAATGTGTAGAAACATAACATTAAAGTGAATAACATGATGATCACAAGCAGATGAACAGTTTTCAAAGAGCTTGCACGTGTCCTGAACATGGAGAGGGGAGAAAGCCTCCGAACAAAAGGACTGGGCAGTTGACATCCAACAGCCCAATCCTTATGTCCCCTGATGTCTGCTGTTGTTGGGGAAGAGTCAATGGCCTCCATACACCTCAGCTTGTCAACAGATCCTTCTGAAATTGGCAGGTGAGGTTGACATTTATCTAAGGCTACTTTCACACCAGCGTTTTTGCTGGATCTGTCATGGATCAACAAAAACACTTCCGTCATGATAATGCATCCGTTCTGAATGGATTCGGTTGTATTATCTTTTAAATAGCCAAGACGGATCGTCATGATCTCCACTGAAAGTCAATGGGAGACGAATCTGTTTTCTATTGTGTCTGAGAAAACGGATCCGTCCCCATAGACTTAGGCTACTTTCACACTTGCGTTTGCAGGATCCGTTTGTGAGATCCGTCACAGGCTCTCATAAACGGTTCAAAACTGATCAGTTTTGTCCTAATGCATTTTAAATCGAAAAGGATCCGTTCAGAATGCATCAGTTTTGCTTCAGTTCAGTCTCCATTCCGTTTTGGAGGCGGACACTAAAATGCTGCCTGCAGCGTTTTTTAGTGTCCGCTTGACGGAAACTGATCCAAACGGATCCGTCATGACTCACAATTTAAGTCAATGAGGACGGATCCGTTTTGTCTGACACAACAGAAAACGTATCCGTCTTCCATTGACTTTCAATGGAGTTCATGACGGATCCGTCTTGGCTATGTAAAAGATAATACAAACGGATCCGTTCAGAACGGATGCAGACGTTTGTATTATCATGACGGATCCGTTCGTGAGAGCCTGGATGGATCTCACAAGCGGATCCTGCAAACGCAAGTGTGAAAGTAGCCTTACATTGTGAGTAATGACGGATCAGTTTGGATCAGTTTCTTTATGTGGACACCAAAACGCAGCAAGCAGCGTTTTAGTGTCCGCCTCCAAACAGAATGGAGACTGAACTGAAGCAAAACTGATGCATTCTGAACCAATCCTTTTCCATTCGGAATGCATTAGGACAAAACTGATCAGTTTTGGACCGTTTATGAGAGCCATTTTCGATGGGACTGGACGGAAATCTAATGTGTATGGGGAACTCCCAACTCTACCATGACAGATGATGTTGGGAGAAAGAATGATCGGGTAAGTTGAACTTCAACGCCCTACCCTTTTGTTTTCCTGGGAAGTAAGCCATTGCCAGATACCCCTTTCTCCTCTCTCCCCATCAAAAACACACAGAGCTTGCATGTTTCAGGGGAGTTGGGAAGGACAGCTGTGAGCACCTTAAAGCACAGGGGTTTTCCAAAACTTTAATAATGATGACCTACCCTAGATCATCAATATTTGATTGGTGGGGGTCCAACACCCGGAACCCCAACAATCAGCTGTTTGAGAAGGCAGTGGAGCTCAAGGCCAGTGATAGAAGTGAATGGGGCTGAGTGCTATACCAAGCACAGCCGTTATACAATGTATGGCGCTGTGCTTGGTGAGCATAGCACCACCAATCAGATACTGATGACCTATCTAGAGGATAAGCCATCAGTAGTAAAGACTTGGAAAAGCCTTTTAACACCAATTTGTAGTTCTCAATGTAGAGGTGGGAACACTCCACACTTCCAAGTTTACAGATTCCAACCAATATTTAGGTAACTTTGCATTTTGGATAACTGTGTTGAGACTCTTAAATGAGGCTCCATGGTGTTTTTTGTAGCTGGTCTCCCTGAGATCAGCTATTGTTTTGTTTGATTAGTCTCCAAGGCATTGCTCCTAGTTAGCCAGAATCCTATTCCACACTGATGAGGGGCAATACCCCGAAACAGCTGTCTGTGGATGGATAACTGGCTTAGGTCTTCCCCGTCACATCCTTAGAGCTTGTAAAAGAGTAGGATCTTGACATAGGGGCCATTTAATATGGTGGATTTGGTGATCTCTGTAATGGGGACACCCCTTTGCTTGGTTTTTCATCCATTGAGTGATATCTGGCTTTCACTGCGTTGAAGACCCATAACTGGGGCTCCACGGTTATTTTGCATATTACTGTTTCCCAGGGAGCTTTGCACTTTGGATTGCTGTGTTGAGACTCTTTAAGGAGGCTTCACTGGTTTTTTGTAGCTGGTCTCCCTGAGATCAGCTATTGTTTTGTTTGAATATTTAGGAGAAAACAGTCCATCAATTGATTTATTGACATTTATTTTATAGGTAGATATTATTTTCTGTTACAGATGGATTAGTGGATTAAATCATGTACTGTAGGTCTGGAGGAGATCACAGCAAATCTCCTGTCACACTGAATGACTACACTACCATATGAAGCAGGAAAACATTGATCTTACAGCAAGACTGCCCCCTTCTGGTTGTCTAGCTAACTGGTAACGTGGTGCTCTTACGTTTACTGCCCACAACAGCAACCTCTGTACTCTCTACTGTAAGACAATAGGCTTGATGGTTGCAGGTCACTACTACAGGTACAAACATACCTCCCAACTTTTGAAAATCCAAAAGCGGGACAATATGTGCAGTACATTCTTTCATAATAGGCCATGCCTCTAACTCCAACCAAAGCATAACTATACACACCCAGTCTCTTTAATGCCCCCACATAGTAATTATTCCTGCTTTGTGCCACCTCACAGTAGTTATATCCACATTGTGCCCCCTTCACAGTAGCCATGCCCACATGCACGTGCTCCCTTCACAGTAGTCATGCCCACATGTGCCCCTTCCTTTCACAGTAGTTATACCAATATGTGCCCCCTTCACAGTAGTTATTCCCATGTGTGCTCCCTTCACAGTAGTTATACCAATATGTGCCCCTTCACAGTAGTCATGCCCACTTGTGCTCCCTTCCCAATAGTTGTACCAATATGTGCCCCCTTCCCAGTAGCCATGCCCACTTGTACTCCCTTCACAGTAGTCATGCCCTCATGTGCCCCCTTTGCAGTAGTTACACTCCTCCTACACAGCCCAGCAGTGAGATGTTTAACCGCATTATGCCTGCTGGGGAGCAGCTGGGCAGACGGCTCCCTGCTTCATCATTACAAGCAACTGTCTCTGCATCCTATGGACACAGAGTTAGCTGAGAGCGGGACACACCTCAGATGTTCCGTGACAGCCACCAAAATCCGGGACTGACCCACCGGATCCAGGCCAGTTGGGAGGTATGGGTACAAAACGTGTGAACACTGCAGAACTTGGGGATGATGCAATGTTCCACAAGTTCACCAAAAATTAGGTTGCATGTTGCATTCGGATTGACTGCCTGCTTTTGCCCTCCCTAAAGTGCACCTGTGGAACTGGCTGGCTACCTTCTGCCACTGCCTTCCCTGTATAAGCCTTTCTCTGGAAGTTGCACCAACCACTTTGTGCAGATCTGCCCAGCTCCTCTGTGGGTCCTTGTCACCGCTAGCATATAGGTGGTGTAGCTATAGGGGGTGCAGAAGTAGCAGTCGCTACCGGGCCCAGGAGCCTGAGGGGGCCCAAAGACCCTTGTGCCACATAAGAAGACACCAATATTATAGAAAGCGCATGCTGGTTACACCTCTGGCTGTAGGAAAGGGGTTAAATCAAGAATTTAGAATTGGGGAATGCCGTTTCAATTTTTTCCTCAGGCAACACGAAGGCTATGTGCTTCCCTGCCCCTGGCCACAATGCAATGAGGGAAGGGGGGCCCAACCTGAACTCTTACACCAGGGCCCATGAGCCTTTCCAACAGGTGAGAGTCCGGGAACCTTCATGCACATTAGATGGTCAACTAGCCATGTCACATTAGTTATCAGTGCACATATAGGACAAATCATCAATAAGGTTTAAAGCTGTTTTCCCATGAAATGTATTACTATGCAATAAATAGGTCCATTCATATGATGTATTACTGCATTTTAAATTAATAAACATATTGTTCTTTTTTTCTATTTACACAACATTTTTGCTATGTGATACTGCCCCCTGCTGTTTATCCTCCTCCACCTTCTGCTACAATCAGAGGTGGACTAACATGCTGCGTAGCTTCTCTGCTCCCATCCCCTCCCATCAGTGCAGGCGTAGTGATCTCATAGAGAAGCATATGAAGTGGTCCAGAACCCTTTCATTCATTCGTTCACTCACTCATCCATACTTTTAAAGAAATATATAACTATATCTTACTCTATACATTGGAGGAGGGGAGGAAAGGGTTCACAAGAGCTAATTGCATTGCAAGTTATGATATGCAGGTGCTTGATGAGCTGCTGAGCACCCACAGAAAGGGAAGCAAGTCACCCATCTGTGACCCTGTGCTTGATCCGTCACACGACGGACACCAGCGGAGACTGTCAGACGTATAATGTGGTCAATTGGGTTCTGTTGTAGGGTTATTTGGCATAGATTTACAGTATAAATGTGCTTGGCCAGCTATGCTGTGCCTAGTTTTTTTTTGGGAAAAGCGGTGAGCAGGGCTCTAAACCTTCAAAATAATGCCAGCTTTCTGTGTACAGAGGTTGGTAAATGTCCTCCGTGGTTTTGCTTTGAATTTCCACTGCAGCTCTCTGGCATCACCTGCTGTTCTATGTGCACATTGCTTTGCCTGATGGAAAAAAAGAACACAACATATGTGCCAGTCAATGCACACTTGCATTTTCACATTTTCCTTTATACAGTGGTCCTTCATGTTACAATGATCTCAACAATGGTCTTCATGGGCCTTTGAAACTGGAAACTAGACTCAACATACAATGCCTCGGACCCAACCCATCAGGGTGGCCATTATTCTGATGAAACACCAGTATTGGTAGTCTAGTAGTTGCGCTTTACAGTAAAGTGCGGTGCTACATGTTCTATACTGCCGTCTGTCTGTGCCCGGATGAGCTGTTCCTTTGGATGGTACGCTGTTTGCTATACGGCACAGTACATGAAAGCGGCTTGCCAGCAGTTCTCTTCTGTCCTGCACTGTGCCTGCGCCTGATACTGAAGCGGGAGACTTTAGGAGAAGTCAGGGCCATGTCTGATCACATTTATACTGCCTGGAGAGGGCGCAGCAGCTGCAGAGAGAGGTGAGTCTCTAGGTGTAACAGCAATGCCCCTGTTGCTCCTAGAGGCTCATTTGCATATATTAAAACATCATATTTTACAGCAATGCAGGCACATATGAACATGAGACCAACACAGATGCCTTCAGCTGCCAAGTACATGTAACAGGTCAGCCAGTGACATAGGTACAAAACTGCTGACAGACGGCCTTTAAAACGATATGCTTGCACCAGATTTATTAAGAGTTTATCTTTGGCTATTCTAAAGATAGAAATTGCAGTCTATACCTGTTATGAGCACATGTAGTTTTGCACCATAATTTGTGCCAATTTCTGTTGTAAATAGTAATAAATTTGTTGGACTGATAGTGCTAACAGATGAAAAGTATTGCAAATGTTAATGCACATCTAGTGTGTGCCAACATTTGCGACTTTTTATTACCCTGTTGTTACTACTTTCCCCTTATGTTTGTAGTATTCTATTTTACTGTAGACTTTAAGCTCACTGTTGCAAAAAAAACAACCAAAAACTAAAAATGTTGCCAAACGTTCACAACTATTTTTTGCATAAATGCTGTGGATGAGTAGAAGACAATCCAGCTCCAGTTCTAAAACACAAATATTTAAGGAGACCTGTCACCTGTCCAGCATATTATAGTGACAGACTTGCTGATTTCAGTCGTCTATCACTTCTATGATGGCAGTCAGTACTTCTAAAGTGCTGATATGCTGAACGCCACAGCGGGTGCCAGTGCTCAGTGGCGTGCCTAGGTTGTTTTGCACCCAGGGCGGGTCCTTTCTCTGGCACCCCCCCCCCCAATATGTTAAAAAAATGTACCCCCTCACAGTAGTATTGCCCTCATTGTACAAACTTCACGGTAATTTTGTACAGATGTGTGCCCCTTCACAGTAGTTATACCCACATTGTGCCCTCTCACAGTAGTTATGCCCATGTTGTGCCCCCTCACACTTGTAATGCCTTCTTTGTGCCCCCTTCACGGTAATAATACCCACTGTGCCCCCTTCGCAGTAATAATGCCCACTGTGCCCCCTTCACAGTAATAATGCCGTCTGTGCCCCCTTCATTGTAGTAATGCCCTCTGGCTGTGTGCCCCCTCCATAGTAAAAATGCCCACTGTGCACCCTTCACATTAGTAATGCCCTCTGTGCCCCCTCCAGAGTAGTATTGCCCTCTGTGCCCCCCTCCATAGTAAAAATGCCCACTGTGCACCCTTAACATTAGTAATGCCCTCTGTGCCCCCCTCCAGTGTAGTAATGCCCTCTGCGCCCCCTCCAGAGTAGTAATGCCCCCTGTGCCCCCTCCAGAGTAGTAATGCCCCCTGTGCCCCCTCCAGAGTAGTAATGCCCTCTGTGCCCCCTCCAGAGTAGTAATGTCCCCTGTGCCCCCTCCAGAGTAGTAATGCCCTCTGTGCCCCCTCCAGAGTAGTAATGCCCCCTGTGCCCCCTCCAGAGTAGGAATGTCCCCTGTGCCCCCTCCAGAGCAATAATGCCCCCTCTGTATAAAAAAAAACAAAAAAACACAGCAGCTACTCACCTTGTTCTGTTCCTGAAGTCCTCTCTTCTCTGCAGGCACAGATCGCTCTGCAGCAATGTATGGGCGGAGCTTATGCAGATTTCCGGGCTGCAAGCTCCGCCACACATTCCTGCAGTGCGATCCATGCCTGCAGCCTGAATTGTGGAGCGGGGAGAAGTCTCTCTGTTTCCCCCCATTCAAAGCGCTGCGGGCCTGAGGGAGAGGAGGAGCGCAGGGAGATGAGTGACAGGACCCAGCTCCCTGCGCCCCAGCAAAGAGCGCTTCCATCTGTATTGATGGAAACGCTCATTGCTTCTGGCACCCCCTGAGAGCTGGCACCCGGGGTGGACCACACCCCCCGCTCCTACCTTAGTACACCACTGCCAGTGCTGCCAGGAAGATGAGTCTGATGAGGATCACTTTTTTGTAGAATGAAACACAATTTTCCAAAATACTTTCTGTATGTGAGAGGAACCTTTATAATTTACTTCTGATGAACTGAAAATTGTATGTTCATCTCGTTACTGTAGACATGAGTTTAGTTGCAGCTTTTTCTCCCTTGCACAGTCACTAATTGTGTTTCTCAGCTGATGATGCAGCCATACACGATCGTTCGACCGACAGCAAGCTCCTCCGACTACCACCCAGCTTCCCCATACAAATGCATGTTCAGCTTGGCTGAACATGTACAGTATGTGTGTTCAATGATAAGAGGGGAGAAAGCTGCTGTCAGACACTTCTGGCGGCTGTTTATCGCCAGGGAGAACAAAAAGATTTGGATATAAATATTCACTTTGCCCAGTCCTTCTGCAGCGGAAGAACGGAGAGCTGATGATGGTGGCACTGATAATTAGTAATTACTCACAGTCGTACTCCTAGGGCTGTGCAGTGATGGAAGAGTTGCACCCTTTCTTCCCCTTGGGGGAAAACTCTGGTTCTGGGGTAGTAGAGGTAGTGGAGATGCCCTTGATGTAAATAGTTTTTGGGTGTGCAAGGCAAGGGTCCTGTGGATGGGCTGTGTAATGCACACTATGGGGATGTGGACAGAGGTTCAGTAAGGAGACCGGCTTAAAGGGGTTATCCCACGAATAATGTAAAAAATGAAATTCAGACACCATATAGTACATAACAACCTCTTTCTAACAAAGCTAGAACCAGCCCTGTACCTCACATGGATCCAGAGATCTCCCTGTGCTAGATTTATATCAAGCTGACAGCTTAAGGGGAGTGTTTTTTCTGCTGCTGCTAAGGGGGTGTGTCTATGCGTCACCTATCACAGCTCAGGGGGCGTGTCTATGCTTCACCTATCACAGCTCAGGAGCCAGTTAAAAGTTGAAACTGAGCATGTGCGGCCTACTCAGTGAATAGGTCAAAGAAATAAGAAATTAAGTGGTCCTATACAGATACATGTTATTGAATAGCTATACAAAAATTTTAATGACATGCAATTACAAAAATATTCAGATCCAGGTGCTAGTTTGAAAACTGTAGAATATTTTTCGTGGGACAACCCCTTTAAGTGCAACAAGTCCACTGTACTTTACTAAGGCAGTTGGTAGGTGGTTCACACAGGCATTGAAAATATTAAAGGGGTTATCCCATAACTAATGTAAAAAATTTACATCAGATATCATATAGTACATGACAACCTCTTTGTAACAAAGCTAGAACCAGCCCTGTACCTCACATGGATCCAGAGATCCACATTCCACATTCATTGGTCTGCTAGGTTTATATCAAGCTGGCAGCTCAATGGGAGTGTCTTTTCTGCTGCAGCTAAGGGGCGTGACTTAGCTCTCCCTATCACAGCTCAGAAGGCGTGTCTCAGCTCTCCCTATCACAGCTCAGGAGGCGTGTCTCAGCTCTCCCTATCACAGCTCAGGAGGCGTGTCTCAGCTCTCCCTATCACAGCTCAGGAGGCGTGTCTCAGGTCTCCCTATCACAGCTCAGGAGGCAGTTGAAGGATGAAACTGAGTATGTGTGGCCTTCTCAGTGAGCAGGTCAAATAAATAAGAAAAAAAATAAACAGCAGGAGGAGCTACACAGATAGATTTTATTGAATAACTCAACGGCTATACTAAATTTCTAATTACATGCAATTACAAAAGTATTCAGATCCAGGTGCTGGTTTGAAAACGTTAGAATATTTTTCGTGGGACAACCCCTTTAAGTGCTGTCTGTATAGTTCACATATGCAAGTTCCCACAGTTGTGTATAGGATGCAGCAGACCAAGTAAAAGTTCTATCTGGTTCTTTTCCTATATAACCAGCACAATCTTGTCAAATCATCTAATAATGGTGTTTTCTCTTCTTACAAATATGGCACTACAATGCCCAGCTCTATTTCAGTTTGTTTAATGAGGATCTCTGCGGTTCCCACTGAGGGGCAGTAGTTTAACAGGTGGTCAGTCTGTCTCTTCATGATAGTAGGGAACCTGAAGCTTATTGTCCCAACCAAGATGCAGTGAAGTCCGCAACAGTCATACATGTGTTACCTTTCATTGCCTTGTATTTTCCTTCATTTTCCCTATGTCAGTGATTGCTGTGCTGTCTCTATATTTTGTTTTCTTTTACAAATGTGTATGGGGGGAGGGGGTCTTTATGGACATTGTGCTTTTTGTGGATTAGATGTAATATAAAGATTACACATTTGCTTTATTTCATTGTATTGTTTATTGATTAGTGTTAATGTTTGTTTATTATGCATTGTATGAACTCATCAAATACTCATTGTAAATGAACAAGGTCTAGAACAACGGTAGGCAACCTCCAGTACTCCAGTTATTATGAAACTACAACTCCCAGTATGCATACTTCATCTGCTCTTCTTAGAACTCTCGCAGAAAAGAATGGAGCATGCTCAACGTCTTAAAAATATTAAAATAGACAAATCACCAGGACCGGATGGCATACACCCCCGTATCCTAAGAGAATTAAGTAATGTCATCGACAGACCCTTATTTCTGATATTTAAGGACTCTATACTGACGGGGAGTGTTCCACAGGATTGGCGCATAGCAAATGTGGTGCCAATATTCAAAAAGGGTCCAAAAACAGAGCCTGGAAACTATAGGCCGGTAAGTTTAACGTCTGTTGTGGGTAAACTGTTTGAAGGTTTTCTGAGAGATGCTATCTTGGAGTACCTCAATGAAAATAAGCAAATAACTCCATATCAGCATGGCTTCATGAGGGATCGGTCATGTCAAACCAATTTAATCCGTTTCTATGAGGAGGTAAGTTCTAGACTTGACCGCGGCGACTCAATGGATGTCGTATATTTGGACTTCTCCAAAGCGTTTGACACTGTACCACATAAAAGGTTAGTATACAAAATGAGAATGCTTGGCCTGGGAGAAAATGTCTGTATGTGGGTAAGTAACTGGCTTAGTGATAGAAAACAGAGGGTGGTTATTAACGGTACATACTCAGATTGGGTCACTGTCACTAGTGGGGTACCACAGGGGTCTGTATTGGGTCCTATTCTCTTCAATATATTTATTAATGATCTTGTAGAAAGCTTGCACAGTAAAATATCAATTTTTGCAGATGACACTAAACTGTGTAAAGTAATTAACACAGAAGAGGACAGTGCACTGCTACAGCAGGATCTGGATAGACTGGAGGCTTGGGCAGAAAAGTGGCAGATGAGGTTTAACACTGACAAATGTAAGGTTATGCATATGGGAAGGAATAATGCAAGTCACCAGTACATACTAAATGGTAAAGCATTGGGTAACTCTGACATGGAAAAGGACCTAGGAATTTTAGTGAACAGCAAACTAAGCTGCAGAAACCAGTGTCAGACAGCTGCTGCCAAGGCCAATAAGATAATGGGTTGCATCAAAAGAGGCATAGATGCCCGTGATGAGAACATAGTCCTGCCACTTTACAAATCACTAGTCAGACCACATATGGAGTACTGTGTACAGTTCTGGGCTCCTGTGAACAAGGCAGACATAGCAGAGCTGGAGAGGGTTCAGAGGAGGGCAACTAAAGTAATAACTGGAATGGGTGGACTACAGTACCCAGAAAGATTATCAAAATTAGGGTTATTCACTTTAGAAAAAAGACGACTGAGGGGAGATCTAATAACTATGTATAAATATATCAGAGGTCAGTACAGAGATCTCTCCCATCATCTATTTATCCCGAGGACAGTGACCATGACGAGGGGACATCCTCTGCGTCTGGAGGAAAGAAGGTTTGTACATAAACATAGAAGAGGATTCTTTACGGTAAGAGCAGTGATACTATGGAACTCTCTGCCTGAGGAGGTGGTGATGGTAAGTTCACTAAGAGAGTTCAAGAAGGGCCTGGATGTATTTCTAGAGGGTAATAATATTACAGGTTATAGTTACTAGAGAGGGGTTGTTGATCCAGGGAGTTATTCTGATTGCCTGACTGGAGTCGGGAAGGAATTTTTCCCCCTAAAATGAGGAAAATTGGCTTCTACCTCACAGGGTTTTTTGCCTTCCCCTGGATCAACTTGTAGGAAAACAGGCTGAACTGGATGGACAGATGTCTTTTTTCGGCCTTACAAACTATGTTACTATGTTACTATGTTACTATGCTGGGAATTGTAGTTTCACAACAGCTGGAGTGCTGAAGGGTGCTGATCCCCAGTCTAGAATGATACAATGCTGACATCTAGTGGTAGAAAATGAGGTGGCACGTCAAGTGAAATAGATTTATCAAAACTGGTGTAAAGGAAACTGGCTTTGTTGCCTATGGCAAGTAACTGGATTCCACCTTTTAGTTTTCAGAGCTGTTTTGGAAAATGAAATGTGGAATTTGACTGGTTGCTATGGGCAATTAAGCCAGTTTTAATTTACACCAGCTTTGATAAATATCCCCCTTAGGTTGCTTTCACACAAGCGCATTTCCAATCCGTATATGGCCTGGATTTTATTTACTGGAATCTGCTGCTAATGTTCATGAATAGAGCTTTTCACATAGAGCTTTTCCGTCAGTATTTGAAATCCGCAGCATGCCCGAGTTTTGTGCATATTTGCTTCCAAAATGCGCACATTACAGTCTATGGGAGTACATAAAAAATGCAGTTAGGAAAGAATGCACATATAAATGCAGATGAAATACCGAAGCAATAATGATGGTATATCATCCAGAATCAGTACATATACTAGAGCCAGAATATGGATGGATTTCATTGCGCTCGTGTGAAATCAGCCTAAGAGGCAGTTTGAAGCTAGAAAAAAATGTCTGCTTTCAGAAACACTGGGGCAGATTTATGAATTCTTACTAAAATGTAGACAGTGTAAATCTAGGCAGGCAGTCTAGAGATATGCAATGGCTTAGACTGGATGATAAATTTGGTGCATGGCCAAGGGTGCATCTAGCCTTTCTGCTGCCTGAGGCGAAAACTGAAATGGCGCCCATGCCAAATTCCCATATTTTGTCTCTGCAGAGTTTGGCAGACAGACATCTTAGTTTCCTACTTTTCCATTCTCGTTCTCCTCTGAACACCCCATCCTGCCACCCCTAATACTATGCCCACTGTGCTCCCCAATACTATACTGCAGAAACAGACCCCCTGAAAATAGTAGTACCATGCAGATAGTACCCCCTTCAATTACTGGCACACAGCAACCTAAAAAATAACTGTGCCCAGCAAATACTGCCCCAGACACTTATAGTGCTGTAACATAGTATCCTCCCCAAAAAATTTTCTAAGCTGATATTGTGCCGGGGGGGCCCCCACTGTAACAGTCCTCCCAAAAGTCCCACCATTACTAATAATTCTCTGTCAGAGTGCACTATGTGGTAACAGTGCTCCCAATAGTAATAATGTCCCTCATTTTGCCCTAGGAATAATACTGCCCCCATAATGCCCGTACTAGTAATCATGTTCCCCATAGTTCCCCAGTAGTAATAAAGCGTAACATAATGCCCTCAGTTGTAATAATTCCCCCTATAATGTGTGCCTATACAAAAATACCACCTTATAATGTGCAGCAGTACAAAAATACCCCCTCATGTGTGCCAATACAAAAATGCTCCCTTTAAGGGTTCGTTCACATCACCGTTAGGGATTCCGTTCAGGCTTTCCGTTATAACATCGTTATAACGGAAAGAAACGGAATCCCTAGGACGGACATCAAAATGGACACCTTTAAGAGGCATTCCGTTTTGATCCGTCATAATAGAAGCCTATGGCCCTGCATAACGGATCCGTCTGGTTGCCGTTATGCTGGACGGAAAACAAAGTCCTGTCGACAGAACTTTGTTTTCCGTCCAACATAACGGCAACCAGACGGATCCGTTATGCAGGGCCATAGGTGACTTGCATCCTGATTTACCTTCTATCCAGTGAAGCACTTGCCTGGTCCACTCCCCTCTGGGAATCAACTGTCTGACCAGCAATCTTCAGATATCTTTCGCAAGGTCTATTAAGAGCCTTACAATAACACTTCTGCAGCCTTATCTCTTCTGAGCCTTTACCCAGGGTAGGCTCATGGTTGGGCAGTATGCTGTACAATTCCGCACCCTTATAACACCTATCAAAATGGAGCCATTCTGTATAACCAACATTGTGTGGTCTAAGTATCACGAACGCCCATAACCCCAATACAAACACAAAACGAATTCCACACTTTATTAATAAATACTTTTATTACAACTTGATCACTAAAATCCATTCATAATAATCACAGTGAAATATAGTAAGACAAGTCAGAAAATACCCAAAGTCCCTAGAGCCGCCCTGTTGCTACTCATTCATAAATATAACCGCACATAGATGCATACTAGGACCAAAAGGGTGCCAAAAAAACAGCATCCACACATATAACATATGAATAATGAATACAAAGGTCCAGTAGAATAAAACAATAAAGTGCAAATAATCATGAAAATAAACAAATAGGGATCAAGGGACCAGCAGCAGCACCCCAACATACGAAACCCAAGGTTCTTCCTAGGGGCTCCTATTTCCACGTCATTTTATATCCCCATTTCCCAATTGAGGGTTAGATCCACATGTGATATCTAACTATACAATTTAACTGCAAAATAGTACCTCATGTGTTGCTGTATAATGATGCCGGATTCTGGAGGAGGATACAGCAATTCAAAAGAACCACGAGATCCCATCAGATCGCATGCGGCCACCACCTGTACGGGTCAGCCCCTAGAGAAGACCAAGTTATTTTATCCTGGCATTTCTAGTGATAATGTTTCACACAGACTGTGATGCCTACTTTCAGCCACAAGATGCCGCTGTTGCTTTGAGTTTAATGAAGGTTGTTTGTTCTAGACAGAGGATGTAGGAGAAGCAAAGAGTTCCCAGGGTTCCTGCTGGTGTGTAGATCCCTTGCTGGTGTGAGCTGAGAAACAGGCTGCTGGTGGACAGAGAAATAGAGACCATAGTGTACCTGAGAGTGTGACACGCAACAGAGCCAAACTGGTATACATGCCTTTACCAGAGAGAGAGAGAGAGAGAGAGAGAGACAGAGAGAGAGAGAGAGAGAGAGAGAGAAGAGGCAATCAGTGCCGGGACTAGGCAGTTTGGTGCACTAGGCAAAGTAGTCAAATGGCGCCCCCAAATTGGCCCCACCCATTATTATAAGCCCCTCCTTAATATAATAGGCCACTCCCAGCAAACACTGTACAGCTGAAATGATATTGTTGAGTCCCGTCTGTACACATCATACAGAGAGGGGAGGACGTGTCCTGGCTACACTGCCTGCCTCACATTATACAATAGACAACAGCAGGCTACAGCAAGGAAGCTCCTTCCCTCTCCTCAGATCCTGCTCAAGGCCTGTGGTTCCCCACCACCATCTGCCACCCACCCATGACCTGCTGCCCCCTTTGACTGTCCTCACCCAGCTCTGAATCCTCCTTCTGCAAATGGCAGAGGGAGGAGCCGGAGCATCTCCTCTCCTACACAGCGCCCCATACCTCTTACATCCAGTGATGTCACCTTTGTTGTAGACGTTCTCTTTCCTCATCTTCTCCATTCGGACCAGACCGCCATGAAGATTTTTCAGCCATCTCTCGTATCTGCAGAGATACAAACAGACATTAGTTTCCCACATTTCCATCATCTTCACATCTTCTGAACACCTCATCCTGCCACCCCCAATACTGTGCCCCCTAATACTATACTGCAGAAACTGTCCCCTGAAAAATACAACGACCACACAGATAGTGCCCCCTACAACAATTATTGGCACAGAGTCCCCTAAAAAATAACTGCGTCCGGACACTAATAGTATAAAGATAATGTCCCCCAAAATAATTGTGCTAAATTGATACTGTGCCAGGGTGCCCCCCAAAGTAACAGTGCTCCCCAAAATCCCACCAATAGAAATAATTATCTGCCAGAGCACACTTAGTAAATGCCCCCATAGTGCCCATACTAGACATTGTGTTCCCCATAGCCCCCAGTAGTAGTAAAGCTTACCATAATACCCCCAAGTAGTAATAATTCACCTTGTAATATGACAGAACAAGAAATACCCCCGCTTCTTGCCTGCAGTTGAGCTAATGTCCCCATAATGTATGCCAGTATAAAATACCCCTATATAGTGCCCCAGTAAATGCCCCCATAGTGTCCCCCACAATATGCCAGTAAAAAATGCCCCTTCTTGCTGCCCCCACCAGATGCCCCTATAGTGCTCCTCTCCCCCATAATGTGCCAGTAAAAATTGCCCCCTTAGTGCCAGATGCCATAGTGCCCCCTATAATGTACCAGTAAAAAATGCCCCTTTAGCGTTACCAGATGCCCCCCATAGTGCTCCACTCCCCCGTAGTGCCCCAAAATAATGCCCCTATAGTGCCACCAGATGCCCCATAATGCCTCTCATAATGTGCCAGTAAAAAATGCCCCCTTAGTGCCAGAAGCCATAGTGCCCCCTATAATGTGCCTGTAAAAAATGCCCCTTTAGAGCCACCAGATTCCCCATAGTGCCCCCAAATGATACCCCTATAGTGCTCCACTCCCCCATACTGCCCCCAAATAATGCCACCAGATGCCCCATAGTGCCGCTCTCCCCTATAGTGTCTCCCATGTGCCTATAAAAAATGCCCCTTTATTGCCACCAGATGCCATAGTGCCCCCATAATGTGCCAACAAAAAAGGCCTCTTTAGAGCCCTCATAGTGCTCCCCTCCCTCATAGTGCCCCTATAGTGCCACCAGATGCCCCATATATTGCCCCCCCATAATGTGCCCAAAAAAGGCCCCCAGATGCCCCCACAGTGCTCCTCTCCCCATGGTGCCCCCCCCTTAATGTGCCAGTAAGAAATGCCCCAGTAAATGGGCCAGTGAGAAATTGCCAGCAGGTGCCCCTATAATATGGCATTAAAAAAAAACAAAAAAAACAGAAAAAAACCCCAAAAACCACTAATACTTACCTCCATCAGCAGCGATGAGGTGCAGGCCTCTTCCGGCCTGTGTCCCGCGCTGTGTGCTGCCCAGCTCAGGCGGCGCAATGATAATGACGTCATCGCGCTGCCTGAGTTGGCCTCTGATAGGCCGCATTAGTGCCTGCAGCCTATCAGAAGAACAGGGAAGGGAGACGCCTCTCCCTCCCCTGCCGCAGCACAGGCATCTGTATCGCTGTCCTGAGGACGGTGATACAGATGAATATAGAGATGACCGCTTCCACAATGCGCTCATCTCCTACTGCCCCCACACGCCGACTGCACTTAGATCCAGGGCCGTACCGCCTGTGGCGATCGGCGGTGCGGCCCTAAGGAATTTAAAAAAAAAAAAAAAAAGTGAATGGTTCTGGGAGGGTCCAGACCCGTTGGACCCCCCCTTGTGGCTGCGCCCCCCTCCAGATGGCGTCCTAGGTGGTCGCCTCCCCCGCCTACCCCTAGTCCCGGCCCTGGAGGCAATGCGTTGGGACAAGCAAGCTACAGCAGCAGTAGCCAGACTGTACCTGCCTCCACATATCAGACCAAGACAAACAGCTACCTCTTGGGAGAGTGTGACACTGCAGATCCCAGTCCAGCTACATACAGAAATGTGTGCACCAGTGCTAATCTGCGGTAGGACCTAGAAAAGGCTTCTTTAGAAACGTGGCCCGGTTAGCAGGAGTCAGACGGGATTATAGTAGAGTAGCCTGTATTCCTATACGCTCGCTGTCCGGAGGCATTTGGTGTATTACATTTCAGTTATCCTTCCTGTAAACTTGTAAAACACTGTTTTTGTCATTTGTTGATTGCGCCCCTGGTGTATCGGCACAATACTGTTAATCTCATCTCCTCTGCTTCAGCCTCCTCGTCTGCTGTACCGTATTTGCGTCCTGCCCTGCAGTCTCTTTCTCCCCTAACTGCTACACACCCACACCACACCAAGTTTTCCATCTATAGACTCGGTTTTGTTCAACATCCTGGAGATCTCTCTGGAACTCTTGTTTGGATTCACACATGATATATATATGTGATTATTGATTATATTATTTGTGATTATGTGATATATGATATTACTATGAGATTATTATATGATTAGAACTATGCACGATTATTATGTGATTATTGATATGTATTTGATGCATGTATGGCGTTTTCTTTCTTTTTTCTTTTTCGCTGTTTCTTCTTTTTTTCTAACACTTGGCACTTTTTCTTTGGTTATATAGCACTGCACGGTTTCTTATCACTTCATCACTTTTTATCACTTTACCACTTTGCTTACTCTTTTTATCCATGTTACACTAATTTTATAGATGAACTTTATAGATGAATTTGGTTTAAAGGATCTTGAATCATGTACCACATTTTTTAAACTAATATTAAATGTGTGGGCAACCTTTCCCTCATTCAAGATGGCCAACAATAATGCATTCAGCCTGTTTATCCCTGATGTCGCCGCATCCTCTTATGGGGTGTGGTGTGCTGGCTGATGCCATTGACACTTTCCCGTAAGATCTTGCTAGCCCGCCCACGTCGGTGGTGTGGGCAGTAGCCGTGTGCGGTCTAGCCCTCGATTGGGCCATGGGGATATAAAATAATGTTGGAATCTGTTGAGAGATACACCCCAGGAAGATGCTTGGGTGAAATTTACCTTGGGGTGCTGCTGGTTTCTTGATCCCTGGTTGGGTATTTTCATGCATCTACCCTGGATTACCCGATTACCGTGGCTACCTGGACTGACTTCTGCTTAAGAGAAGTCAGTCCAGGTAGCTGTATGAATTCAGGTGGCTGTATATATGAGTCTGCATCCGTTCCGCAATTTCTATGGGGCTGCAAAAGATGCGGACAGCACACCATGTGCTGTCCGCATCCATGATTCTGTTCCGCGGCTCTGTAGAAAAGATAGAGCATGTCCTATTCTTATCTGTGGACAAGAATAGGCATTTCTATAATGGGCCATCCATTCCATTCCGCAAAAATGCGGAACGCACATGGGCAGCATCCGTGTTTTGTGGAACCACAATTTGTGGACCGCAAAACACGGCACGGTCATATGAATGCACCCTTAGAGAGAACCTCAAGGAGTAAGCTTGTGAGAGGAGAATTCGCAGGCCTTTCCTCCTTCCTGGGGATACACAGCAATCTGGGAGGTGGTTGATCAGTTTTCTAAGATGGCTCATTTTGCACCTCTGTTGGGCATCACTTCTGCTAGTCTCCTGGCCGACTTGTTCATACAACACATTTCCCGGCTACTCAGCTTGCCCTTACACATTGTATTGTATCTAACCAAAGTGTACAATTTACTTTTAGATTCTAGAAAGCCATCTGTAAACATATGGACGTCACATGGAACTTTTCCTCAGTTTACCTTCCCCATCCAATGGGCGAGTGGCATGCATTAACCAGACTCAAGACTATTTGCGACACTTCATTTCTGAAACTGGAGTTCTCCCATAGTACCCCCACATGTAGATAATGGCCAGGTGAATAGCCTATAGACTTTGATTATAGAAACGGCTGTGTGATGACTGTTACAAAAATGTTGTGTGAAAGAGGTCTTACAGGCTTCTGCTCATTAAGAAGGACCACTGATCGTAGGCACAGAGCTCTACTGTAATTTTCTCTCCTCCAAAAAAATCTGACTCATGGTTCCCTCATACAAATTGGAACCTTGCTTTATTAGCCCTTTTGAGGTTTTGAGACAGGTGAAACCAGTTAGTTACAAGTTATGTCTGCCTTTATCTGTTCTCATACCTAATTCTTTTAAGGTTTTCCTTCGAAAGCCTGTTAAACCGTTACTCCAGAAGCTAGTTTCCTGCACCTACTATGGACAAAGTGAAAGGTAAAACATTCTTACTTGTGGATTGGAAATGCTACCTGAACACGGGTTTACAAACAGATTTGCTGTGTGGAATTTTTGTGCAGATTTCCCTGCGTTTCTGGATCATCTTTGTGGATTTTTTTGCAGATTTTCATGCGGATCTGCCCTGATTTTACCCCTTGCATTGCAAAGAGTGAAATCTGCACTATAAATCCTCACAGACAATTGACATGCTCCAGATTTGAAAATCCACATGGTAGGTCATTTTCTGTACGGAAATAAAATGCAGAAATTTGGCAAATCTCTTTCACTTTGCAGGTACTGTATTACACTGCGATTACTCCTCATGAAAATGCACTCTGAAAAATCGTGCATAATCCACGTGTGTAGATAACCTTACAGAGGTGCCCAATGTCACCACTGCTTTGCTCACCTGCCCCTGTTCTGCCTCCCATTCCCCTATTCTTCGGGGCCAGTCGCCAGGGTAGCTCTGTCTCTCCATGCAGACCACCTTCTTACTAGCTCAGCCACTCTCTGTCTGCTTTTAGGGTACATGCATATGCTCCCCCGGCTCTTAAAGGACTAGCGCGTGCCCTGGTCTTCACCAGCCAATGCCTAGTAACATTGGGGTATTTTAGGCATCTGTTGGAAGGTACCTAAACAAAAGGGTTCCTAGGCTGCTAGTATCCTGCAAAGGTGTGCTTTATTACATCTGCTTGTGTACTGAATTCTGCCCATTTTCTGGATATTGACCCTCCGCTATCTGTCCTGACCTGTTATCACGGACATTCCTGCGACAGGTATCAGGAGGTCTTCCGGATTGGCAACCCGTGGGTTAATCTGACTGGTTCTCCTTTGGTTGTTTTGTTGTTGCTGGCATTCACCACACCCTCCCCCTTCAGGTGTAGGTGTCAATTATCTTTGTCTATTTAGTGTTGCTTCTTCCACCATGCTGTGCGGTTTATACTTTCTGTGGTGTCTGTGGTCGTTTGGTGTGTGTTTCTCTGTGGAGATCCCATTGCTGCCATTAGCTTCAGGAAAGTTAAGTGTCCTCTTTCCCTTTCGTTTATTTATGTATACCTTCCCTATGTTTTGGTGTTTGGGCCTGAGGGGAGACTACTGTTCGTCCAGGTTGGTGGAGGAACAGTTTGTATCATTCCAGTCACTGGCTTCAGGGTCCTTCTGGGACTGTTAGGGTCCCAGGTTTCCAGCGTATGAACTCGCCTACCTTCTAGGCCTGTTCATACTGTTAGTAAGCTAGGACTGGAGTCAGGGTTTCACTAGGAGGTATCCATCTGCCTTCACTAGTTCCAGGCCTAATCCCATTTCCTCCCCCCCTTCCTCCTGTGCTTGGTGTGGAATCTTCCCCCCACACCGGAGCGTGACACCTGTGCCTGATCACTGTATTGACACTTTACTGCCTGCCCTGACCTTGGATTGTTTTCTGGATTTCACATACTTTGCCTGCCCTGACCTCGGCCTGTCCCTGACTTCGGTTTTGTCTGACCCCTAAGTGCCCTGCATCTGTGTCTCTTGACCCCAATGGGTCTACTGTCAACCAAATAGAGACTATTCCAGGAGGCAGCAGCCTGGTGGTTCCCCTGCAGTGATGTCCAGATCCCTGTATATGAGTTAAAGGGTAAAAAACAGAGGACTGCCAGGATAATGCCCTTAGCAGTAGCCGCTAGTCAAATATGTTCAGTTGACACAGTGGTTCCACACCCACTGCGTAGCACAGGCAATGGAAAAGAAAAAAGATGGAGATGGTACTTAGATTGGAAGTGGTTGAATGACAGTGGACAGAAATTCAGTACTGGCTCTAGTAAGATATCAAGAAGGCCCTAGGATCCAGAGACAAGAACATCACAAATGAAACTCAGCAGACATGTCAAGACTAGAAGCATGGTAAGAACTAGAAGGACTTCAAGAACCAAGCTACACTGATAAGCTCAATATCGATGCTAGGAACAGGATACAAGGTATAACAAGGATTCTAGATACAAATACACACAGCTCACATGATAAACCGCACCTTCAGAGCAGAATACAGGAATATTTAAAGAAAGGCTAACCAGTGAGGAGCCTTAAGCTAACCAAATAGAGCCAAGTGGTCAGCTGGCCCACACTACTGGATCAGGTGTAAGGCAGTTGTATAGAAAACAAAAGATGAGACAACAGGAGAGACCTTGGTGTTTGTAAAAAATACTTGATTGTAGCCATTTTGAAATTTTTAAGCTATTCAATGCATTTCCTATGCAGGCTGCTTTCAATGCATTTTTGTAGTATCATAAAAGTTTAGGTGTAGCTCCGGCCTGTACAGTTTCTGTAACTCAGCGTCCACAATAGTAATATGGTCAGCTGGTCCCTTTACCTGCCCTTTTCTGGGTGTAAGGTCATGTCAAGTTGATCAGTGCCAATGCTTTTCAATGACTTCCTCAAGTTGCATTTGTCACTGGAACCACCAAAGTTTGACCCACTTGGGTTTCAATCCACTTACAGTGGACTGGACCTCCTTGTCTCTGTATTCTGAGCTTCCGAGGCTGAGGTCTTTCTTCTGACAACCCAGATATCATACCCTGGCTATCGTGGACAATCATTGGTTTTCAGCATGCACACTGCACACGTGTACAACTCAGAATGATTTCCCTATATGCTCCATGCACATGGTTCTCTTTGTACTTTATACTGTGACTGTAACTTTATATCTTTTCCCTACAATTATATTTAGAGAGGCAGCTTCACTAACTACTCCTGAAAAGGAAGACAGTAGCTTTGCATGTAAGCCTGCTGGATTTTTAGACTATTATTTCTTTTTTGTACTTGATCAATTCTACTTCAGCTCAGTGAACTAAATAGCAGAAAGTGAACATGCAGTCAACTCAAGAAGAAAGTCCTGCACTCATGTGACATTCTCCATCAGAACATGATTTAAAGAACGGTGATTCTTAATCCACATCTACTGGCCACATCTCTCCCAACGTCTAATCAATCTGACCCTTTCCAGCTAAATTCTGAGTTAAATAAGGACACGGGGACTCCATTAAATATGAATCATCGGAAGCACATCTGTTAAATGAAGCATTGACCTTATACAAATGATAAACCCGCAGCTGTGTCTTCATTACCACTTTGTATAGAATTGTGTAGACTATGAGCAGCTGTACTACTGAAAGGGGGAGCACTATTGCGTTGCATTTTTTGGCAAATGTTTGCAATTGAAATTTTATTTTTAGTTTCATTTAAAAATGGTTTTATAAAATAAGATGTTTTACTATTAATTAAGTTACAAAAGGCTGTAATATCATAAAGGAATTATGATGACAGTTGCATTAAACTTTTACTTGACTTTTTCTGTCACTTTTGTGACATGATATCACAGCAATCAGATCCAAGTTTAAAAGTCCTCTCTCTGTGCAGTCACATGGAAACTATCAGAGCACTAATCAAACCCCAATACAGATGTGCTTCTCAGAAGGTTGCTGCAGGTGTTCCAGTGGTTCATTGTCTGAGGCAGGAATCAGCAACCTCCGGCACTTCAGCTGTGGTGAAACTACAATTCCCAGAAAGGTCTATTCACTTCTATGGGAGATCTGAGAACAGACAAGCAATTGTGCATGCTGGGAGTCGTAGTTTAACCACAGCTGGAGTGACAGAGCTTGCTGATCTCTGGACGGAGGGATCACAAATTTGGGGTGGGAAGAATTGGAATTGGGGGGCAGAATGTGTCCCTTGTATGCCCTAAGTGTTGAGTTATCACTCCCTCATATCCCACACTTCAAGCCCCCCTGACAAATGTAACCCTGAATGTAACCTTACCCAGATACTAAAAGCCGTATATTGTCCCATCTTAAACACCATCATGATATGTTTCTACCCATAACATCAAGTCTACAAGGGACCACTACCACAAGGGGGATAGGAGTTAATCCTAAACTGGTGAGTAGGGTCTAAACACTGTTCCTTGAGGCAGAACTTTGCCTGTTGGAAATGTGCACACAGAGGCTTATGTCTGGTCTAGTTTTCTCACTAACAAATGAGAATGAATCTTGATGTAATTACAAAGTTCTACAAAGTTTATGAAACTTTAACAGGAAAGCATCTTTACCATTTGTGTTCAGCTTGGACCTTCACCTTACCACAGATTCATAAAGGAAAGGGCTACACGGTGACATCGGTCACACGACACCTGTCGCGGCCAGCATCCGACAAAGCCTACAGGGGAACTATGTATGGGCCTTATTAGTTTAGGACAGGAGTACAATGCAACTAGTTTTTGTAAAAGTCCACCTATGGCAAGGGCTACACGGCAACACAGGTCACGCGACACCTGTTGTGGCCAGGATCACTGAGTAGCGGTGATCCCATAGAAATGAATGGGATCGCTGTGGCAGTCGCAAGAAATCCAGCTGTGTTTTCTTGCGACTGCTGAGGCGATCCCATTTATTTCTATGGGATCACCACTACTCAGTGATCCTGGCCACAACAGGTGTCGCGTGACCAGTGTTGCTGTGTAGTCCTTGCCATAGGTGGACTTTTACCAAAACTAGTTGCACTGTACTCCTGTCCTAAACTAATAAGGCCCATACATAGTTCCCCTGGAGGCTTAGTGGTTAGCACTGACTTACTGCGCTGGGAACCAGGGTTTGAATCCAACATCTACATGGCGTTTGTATGTTCTCTCAGTGTCTGCTTGGGTTTCTTCCATTTTCTATACTACAACTACTGTAAACATACTAAGATGTCTTATCAGGCTTATCTGGTACAAACCGGAATACTAAGAGGTTATTGCAAAGGTGCTACATGCCTTACCGTAAATTAATGAATTGCGAAAAATGTAATAGTAAGTCCAAAATAAAGTTAATCAGCGCCTGGACTTGTGTCTCATTTCTTGTCTACACATTACTTACTCCAGCTACTCCTAATTATAAGTGTCATACAATCCAGTGCCCAAATAATGGACTATAACTTCATAATAATAATATTAGCAGCAGGGATCAATATTATCACTGAAAGGGAAATCTACTTAACCTTTATGAACACTGCAGATAAAACTCTCTATGGGAAATATATAGATATCAATGAGACTTTACTACTACTGATGACCTATCCTCTGGATATATATATATCTCAAAAAGGCTTCCAAAGCCACATCATGAATAGCTACATTGGGAAAATAATGTACTGCACAGTGCCTCGGTAGCAGTGCCACACAATATTTAAATAAATATACAAAATATAACTTATAATAATGACTTATAGTGACTGCATATCACCTACACGCACTATACTATATGTATATAATATTGCTATACCACTAATATTAAGATTCATGGTGGTTACAAGTCTCAGGTGCCAGGCAATCTGTTGTGTCCTCATTAGTAGGGCAGCTCATGTGCCCCCTGACTCTTGCCATTCTAGTCAGATGCAAGATCCACACACCATCCATAACAGAATTCTGAACTTCTGCCGAGGATTACTGTTAAAATTCACATAGAATCTGCTTAGTGCACATCCTGAGAGGGTGATCTTAACAAACATCAGACATCATCGACCCATTCTACAGTGTAACTGCTGCTGATTGGCTTTTTTTCCCAAAAAAATCTAAAAATGCTCTTGAGCAGGTGCTGCCTCCACTATGTCTTAAACTTTAGGATATGGTAGTTAAATGTATTAATGTACAGTACTTAGAATGACAAAAGTTACAGTATATTACACTATTGCAGTGAAAATACCACTGTGACATTTTACAATGTACTTTATTAGTTTACTAACCATAAAATAATGGCTCCAGGACGGCAGTCACAAATGTCTGCAATTTTCTGCAAAGAAAGATAAATACTTGTGGTAGATCAATTTATTATATTTACATTATTATAGTTAAGGGGATAATTGTAAAAATAACTAGAATACGTAATCTACGTATAAGAAAACGACTTGCATAATGCCAACTACTGCCACTAGATGGCGATATAGAGACAACTTATTAGCTCTTTATAGAGTAGACTTTTGTGTATTCAAAGGATAGGGCATAAATAATAGCACTCTTACCACTGGGACCCCCACCATTAATGAGAACAGGTACCCCATGCCCCTTGGAAACCCCCCCGAAAAGAACAGAGCTGCGGGCCAGGCATGCAAACTTCTACTCCATTCATTTCTATGGGAGTTCCGGAGACAGAAGAATATAGCACTGCCTCCCCTTTAATGTCTATCCGCTTTTTTGAATAGAGGGCAGTCACAAGTATGAGCCACCTCTCTATAATATCCATATACTTTGATAGGACTTATACTGAGGGGTTACCTTTGTGGAAAGGCTAAATAAAGCAATTATAAAGTGCCCATATACCTGTACTGTAATGATATCGCCATACACTGTCAAACAATACCACCATGCACTACCAAATAACGCCATGCCACACAGTACAAATAGTACCACCAGGCATACAGTGGGAAATAACATTACTGTATACTGCCAAATAATACTGCCCTACCGTGCTAAATAATGCCGGTATAAAATATCCAAAAAAACAAAATACATAAACATATATACATGCATACAACACACACATAATAAAAGCACTAAAAACATACACATTTTACTAGCAAAGAGGAAGTGAGGGTAGACGTCGAAACGTCCAGAGGGCAGCTAGGTGTGTTGGACAATCTAGCGGGAACAGTACTGTCCCATACCACAGCTTTAGGTGTCTCTAAGATGGATCTTGCTTGGAGAAGAGTATGGCTGTGGAAGCCAGAGGCTGAATGGAAGAAATTTTCTAGAAGAAATGTGAAGAGCAGATCATTTTTATCAGCTGCTCCCATATCTCCAGGGGTGGATTACCCATTTCTGGGGCACATCTAATTTCTCCCTGTTCCACCTCTAGGTGCCACCCTTGTATCTGTGATGAGATGGCAGTACTCGAGGAGGAAAGATGGACGTTAAAAACAGACATGAGCTGTGTTCTGGGACAGTTGTATGGCATGAAATCGGGTAGTTAGTAGTAACATAAACATTAGCAGGTGATCCTATACTAAGTTCTAAAAGCAATCCATACCTGTGATAAAATATATAAAAAATATATCATATCATTTTATCTAATCTAGTGAAAATAACATAAATGAAACAAAAAGTCTGTAAGGAATCTTAAAGTCTAGAGCCACCATCAAGGGCATTTTTTTTGGTTGCATTTTACTCATCTTGAGCAAAAAATAATTTTTTTCAGTTGGTCTTTATTAAAAATGGTCAGGCCTTTTCTGAGATACAGGGTTAAATTCAGTCTGTTTGCAGTTTGTCAGTTTCTGTTTTCTTTGAATCCTATTATCTAATGGATCATGTGTAGCTCTGATCTCTGATCTCCTGACGTCCGAAATGGCTGAACATTTTTAATAAAGACCTATTTAAAAATGACTTTTAGTCCAAAATGAGTAAAATTCAGTCATAAAAAATTGCCCAAAGGTGTCCATAGCATTTAAATAATCCACTACTGCCCTGCAACAAAAATATGATCCGGCACTACGTAGAAGAGCCTCTATTCTGTGATGATGGTCAGGGGCGGACTGGGAACTTAAAGAGTTTCTGTCACCTCGTTTGACCATATTAAACCAGATGACGTTTGCAATGCGCAAATGTCACCTGATGTCTAATATGGTCTTCTTTTTAAACTTTGTGTTCCTGTTTTCTTAAAAAATCTACTTTTGTAATATGCAAATTACCTTTACTAGGTGCAAGGGGCAGTAACCCTGCACCTAGTAGCGCCGTTTTTCCCACCTTCTATATGTCATCAGGGCTGATTGACAGGGCCAGGCAGCTCACTCTATCTGCTGCTGGCCCTGTCAGCGCTGCAAATCACGTGCCTGCGCCCGTCATTCGGCGCAGGCGCAGTGAGTGCCGCTGGCTGCCGGGCTCCCGGCTTCCTCACTGCGACTGTGCCGATGATGTCACACTACAGCCGGAAAAGAAGGCGGCGCATGTGAATGTGACAAAGTACTCCAACGCAGACTCAAGCAAAACTGACTTCATATTTTCCCCTCATGATAAATTCCCCCTGTTGTTTCTATTGTCTGACACCCGGGACTGCCACCAATGAGCTGTTTGAGAAGGCATCATGAACTTTAATTACGTCAAATTCTGCTTCTTAAGTGCACTGGAGGTGGAGCTTCACTATGAAGTGCACTCTGCACTAAGCTGCTGCACAGTTGCCCTCCTCTTCTCTTGAGCAGAGCACAGGCGCTAAGGTGCACTGAATGACAAGTTGCATTTTAACCTTACTTTGCATAGAAAAACTGTATTTTTCACCTACATGCACAGGCGCTAAGGTGCACTGAATGACAAGTTGCACTTTAACCTTACTTTGCATAGAAAAACTGTATTTTTCACCTACATGAAACAATTAATCGGGGGGGAGAAAGGTAAGGCCTTAATCAGAAGGGTTAACCCTATCAGGTATTATGGCTGGTTTAATAGAGTTGATCCTGCTGACAGATGACCTTTAAAGGGAACCTGACATCCCATAATGCTCCCACATCCAACTGCAGTATCTTGACTCCAAAGTCGGATTTTTTTTTTTGTCAATTTTTGTTAGCTAAGTTTGCTAAATATCAACTTTATTCCCCTGGCTCAAGACATTTAAATGAGGGGCAGGAAGGGGTATGTGATATGAAACAGCAGGCGGTGAAGATGACTTGGAAGAGGAATTCGCTTCACATAATTTTTTATTTTTCTTTATTTATATTTTTGCATTTATTATTATTTAAATTTTTTTTTTCACCATTCATGTAATATATTTATTTATTTTGTATATTATAGGGCAGTGGTGGGGAACCTATGGCACGGGTGCCAGGGGCGGCACTCAGAGCCCTCTCTGTGGGCACCCACACCCTGGAAAAAGTCTAAGGCATGCCAATATACCTTAAACTTTTCCTGCCATTCATCAGCACAGGGTGCACTATGAACGGCACAGGCAGTGAATTGAATGTAGACAGAGTATTATAGCTAAATGATAAAGTACTGGCACTTTGCGATAAATAAGTGGGTTTTGGGTTGCAGTTTGGGCACTCGTTCTCTAAAAGGTTCACCATCATTGTTATAGAGGATTAATAATTATATATGAATTATTATATATATTTATATATTATATTTCATATTTGATCTAGATTTATATTCACATATTCAGCCATATTTACACACACGTTTGCAGCACTTTATCTTTATTCATGTATTTCTGAAATGTTTTGTATTTTTTGGTGACACTGTTTTCCTTCACAATAATTAGCACATATCATATATATATATATATATATATATATATATATCTACATATACATACACCATAAAAGTAGGGGGAAAATTGCTGTGCATCTTATAAAGCGAATACTATGGAAGCGCTCACTAGTATGTAATAGGTGCCGGGAGTGAGGAAACATAATCACCTCTCCTGCGCTGCCGCTCCACTCTGGGTCCGGCGCTCTTCTCTCTTCTCTTGCCGGCGCTGCACTGTCCTGACCGCGTACAGCCGGCAAGAGAAGACAGAGGAGCGCCTGACCCGGAGCGGAGCTGCGGCGCAGGAGAGGTAAGAGAGTTTTTTATTTTATCTTTATGGGGCTGATCTGAGGTCTGATAAGGACACAGTGGGCTAATATGGGGGCACAGTGGCTGATCTGAGGTCTGATGGGTGCACAGTGGGCTAATATGGGGGCACAGTGGGCTGATCTGAGGTCTGATAGGGGCACAGTGGGCTAATATGGGGGCACAGTGGGCTGATCTGAGGTCTGATAGGGGCACAGTGGGCTAATATGGGGGCACAGTGGGCTGATCTGAAGTCTGATGGGGGCACAGTGGGCTAATATGGGGGCACAGTGGGCTGCTCTGAGGTCTGATGGGTGCACAGTGGGCTAATGTGGGGGCACAGTGGGCTGATCTGAGGTCTGATGGGGCACAGTGGGCTAATATGGGGGCACACTGGGCTGATCTGAGGTCTCATGGGGGCACACTGGGCTTATCTGAGGTCTGATGGGGCACAGTGGGCTAAAATGGGGGCACACTATGCTGATATGAGGTCTGATGTGGGCACAGTGGGCTGATCTGAGGTCTGATGGGGGCACAGTGGGCTTATATGGGGGCACAGTGGGCTGATATGGGGGCTGATCTGAGGTCTGATGGGGGCACAGTGGGCTGATAAAGAAACATAGAAACATAGAAGATTGACGGCAGAAAAAGACCACCTGCTCCATCTAGTCTGCCCTTTTATTAAATTAAATACATTATTTATTAAATATGGGGGCACAGTGGGCTGATATGGGGGTTGATGTGCTGATCTAAGGTCTGATGGGGATCTGACTTGGAGGGCTGATGGGGTTCTGACATGGAGGGCTGATGGGGTTCTGACATGGAGGGCTGATATGGGGGTCTGATGTGATGTCCTGAAATTTATGGGGGGTCTAATATGAGGTCTGATGAAAAATATTTTTTTCTCATTTTCCTACTCTAAAATCTGGGGTGCGTCTTATCATCGGGTGCGTCTTATAAAGCGAAAAATACGGTGTATATATATATATATATATATATATATATATATTTATTTATACTGTATATATATATATATATATTTATATATATATATGATCATTTAGGCTGAGATTTAAAACGGCAGATATATCCTATTTCCCTCTTCCAAAATAGTGGCTGCTACGTGTGCTTGGGAAGTGCGATGACGCTGCTGCTCCCAGTGGTCCTGTGTTGGTTGCATAGCGGGAACTGTGTAATAGACACACTTACTACTTCGCCCCTTCCAATGCCATACGTGCGTGGGGATGTCAGCATACTTCCAAAGCACCATATTAGTAGGTAACATGCACCTATTTTTATAAGAAGTTGTGTCACAAAATATATTCTACCTTTTTCAAACCAGTACCTGATTCCGAATACTTTTGTAATTGCATGCAATTATAAATTAAGTATAGCCAGTGAACCATTCAATAAAATGTATCTGTATAGCGCCACCTGCGTTTTGTTTTTTTCATTATTTTCTGTCCAACTCACTGATCTGGTCGCACATGCTCAGTTAAAATCTTCAACTGCAACCAGCCATATGTTCTCTTAGAAGTTGTGACAGTTACAGGGAGAGAGTTGCAATAGAAGGGACAGACCCCCCTGAGCTGCCAGGCTGAAGATTATCTAGCAGATCAACTGGAGCAATGAATGAGGAGATCTCTAGATCCATGTGAGGTACAGGGCTGGTTCTAGCTTTGTTAGAAAGGTATTGTCATGTACTATATGACGTCTGATTTTTATTTCTTACATCAATCATGGTATAACCCCTTTAATAATGATGGAGGATATATAAGACTCTGAGGTGTGAGGTACGTACTGAGGACCATATAAGAACACATTATGACTCAGACTAGTCGGTATTAGTACCATTAGTTTGCACTTGCACCATAATTTGTACTTTATTTATATTTTTTCAGTCTAGTCTATACATTGATAATCTGCTGTATGGGTAGGCACACTTTCAACTGGTTGTATGGCGGCGCCTCCGGCACTGGTGCGGCCGTGACCAGTGCCGGAGGCGCCGCCACAGATAGAGGTGGCTGGTGTGCTGCTTTTTATGTTTGTCTGTCTTAGTATTTGATAGTTGGCAGTAAATGTTAGCAATGTATGGGCTCCTGATGAGGGTGTGTTAATACCCAGAAACGCGTCGAGCGTATACCAGCAACAATAACATAGAGCCACATAGACAGAGGCAATTTTGTGTTGTCCGGGGCGCAGGTAATCTGGTCTATAGTATATCAGTATACCAGTAACCTGCTACATTGTTGCTCCCAGACAACACCTATTCAATTAAGGCACCCTGTGCTTGGGAATTAGGTTATCAGACCAAACAAGGGAGTCTGTTACCTGCCATAGTATTGTTCCCAGGTCACATTTTTCTATTTTGTGCCCTGATTTTAGCACACTTGCTTGTGCATTATTATCAGTGATGCGTGACTGGCTTATATGTGCGCGCCAATATCACGTATCGAGGGCGTTTCTATCTACCTCGTTATTTTAGTTTGTTTCAAAATAAAATATTTTTTGTTTTGGCTTTTAGCGCCCAGTAATTCACTGTGACACAAGTTTATACAGTCCAATAGTCTAATAAGTGGTCTTTTGAATGTCCTGTATATCCGCTAGTGTATATATCAGAATATACGTTTTACCTGTTGATCTTAAGGTAGAATAAATTAGGCTTTATATTCCTTAATATCTATAAACTCAAGTTAGCAGGCATCTTTTGATCAAAAAATATAATGGTGATAATATAGTCTTATTTGGTGTGGGTTACTTTACCCTTCCTGAGCGCGCTGTGCAAGTGTCTCCGGTCTTTGTGGTAAACGAGGGTTCGCTTGTCTTCTTGCGATCCGGCAGCACGGAGGGACTGAGTGCGCGCGCTTTTCAGCGTGCCAGCAGCGTCCCACGTGGGTTCCTGCTTAGTTTGAATGAATGCTGATGCGTAGTAATGAGCGCTGGTATAAGACGATGTTCAGTATATCTTGCGCTGTGACTGAATTTGAGCTTTATATCAAGGATACGATGTGTTGAATCTTTTATGGTCAAAATAGCCCTTATGATTAAAAATAACTTTCAGACGTCTGTTAGCTGGGGGATCCTTGGTAGCGTAGTCTCTTTGTACCAGACGCGTTTCAGGGGTCTAACCTGCCCCCTTTCTCAATGGTAAAGAGACCCTCTTGTTCCTTGTTTTTTAAAAGGGGTTCTGTGATTGAGTAATTAATTGATTATTCTAATTGGTTAATTGAGTAGTTAGTTGATTGGTCTCATGAGGAGGTTTAGTTGTCCATTCTTTTAACCCCTTATTGTATACAGGACATGAAAATGTAATTAAAAATGAAAATAAAAATAAAGATAAAAATGGAGATAAAAATAAGAATAGCATAAAATGTTAGATAAAATGTACCTATATGATGAAGATTTATTGATGATAATCAATTGAAGTGTAATGAATTAAAATTAATGTTAACTCATAAGTGTGACCTACTTCAATATAGTAATAATGAGTATTATATATATTAGATGTCCTCTATATATATGTATATATATATATATAATGTAGCATATATAGTATAGTATAGTATGGTATATGGGGAATAGCTTATGGGGTATATATAATTTTTAATAGTGGGTGGTATTAGATCGTGTCTGCATTTGTGTCTGGTCTGAAATGATTATTTGAAGTTCCATAACTATGTTATAATAGTCTGTGATGTATGTTTATTAGAGATGAGCGAGTACTAAAATGCTCGGGTGCTCGTTATTCGAGTCGAACTTTTCCCGATGCTCGGGTGCTCGTTTCGAATAACGAACCCCATTGAAGTCAATGGGAGACTCGAGCATTTTTGCGGGGGACCAAAGCTCTGCACAGGGAAGTTTGCCGGAAACCTCAGAAAATGATGGAAACACCAAGGAAATGGACAGGAAACAGCAGGGGCAGCATGCATGGATGCCTCTGAGGCTGCTTAATCCCACCATTACCCCAAATCCTCAGGCAACAGCCTGGTGGTTACCCTCATGGCAATTGTGCTCACCCAGACCAAGAAAGGCGAGGCAAATACCCATCACATGTTAGGGAAGCACCCAACTAGGTGCAACGAAGGTCCATCACCACCTGCAGGTAACACCACTGCTCATGCTGGCACTGCAGCTGAAATCAAGTTTAGTATCTGTTCTTATCAGTTGCTGTGCCTGCTGGTGGTATAGTGGTGAGCATAGCTGCTTCCCAAGCAGGTGATGGAAGGTCCATCACCGCCTGCAGGTGACACCACTGCTCATGCTGGCACTGCAGCTGAAATCAAGTTTAGTATCTGTTCTTATCAGTTGCTGTGCCTGCTGGTGGTATAGTGGTGAGCATAGCTTTCTTGGTCTGGGTTCGATTCCCGTCTATCGCAGGAGGCAATTCAGAATCAGTACAATATCTAATACGTCCCCTATCCAGGTAAATAGTATGGAGAGAGGGCCTGTAGGTGGGGGGAAGGAGGTTTCGCTGGAAGAGCCAGAGGAGTGCCCCCTTGGCTAGCGTGTGTGGTGGTGACAACAGCCAGAATGGATTTTGGAAAACTGTTGCATCAACCGGTATGGTATCGATTCTTCTCAGTTTAATACCGTATACGTCCCCTATCTTGGGACCTTATATTTAATGGATTTTTCGACCACGGAAAAGGGAAAAAGAGCTTGCTCTGGCCAGGGGAGTGTCTTTCCCACTGCAGCTAAGGGGACGTGTCCATGCTCTGCCTATCACAGGTCAGGAGGCAGATAAAAGAAGAACCAAAAAAAAATCTGTACAATTTCTAAGACGTCCCCTATCTGGGTAAATTGTTTGTAGAGAGGGCCTGTAGGTGGGGGGCAGGCTGGGGGGAAGGAGGTTTCGCT